>VCRD01000237.1:162635-297775 GCA_006783055.1 Trinorchestia longiramus
GGATAGCGGGGTGGGATAGCGGGGGATAGCGGGGTGGGATAGCGGGGTGGGATAGAGGGGGATTACTTTCTACGCTGAGATTGATTCTTACGCTGTAGTCCTGGGACCACATGCTGTTATAAATAATGATTAATCATTTTATGCTGATATAAACTCCTTATTAGAGCTATGAACGAAATTTTCCTCAAAAAATATATTCTCTTAAACTAACGGAAATGAAGGTACGTTGATATGCTACTGATGACTCGTTATCATTTGTACTCTGGGACTACATCAGGCATACGTGCAGGAAATAGTTTCGACTCTTTGTGCTCATAAGCCTCTTGGGTAGCTGTCAACAAGTAAAGGGAGAGAGAAGAAAAAAATGATTAACCATGTAAAAGAGTTCGGAAAGGAATTGAAAAACGTACTAACTCGGAGATAGAGTGCTGACATACATAAATTGTTTTTCTCGTAGCTCTAAAACACCTGCATCAACAAAGTGATGTTAATTTCAAACTATTAACTATGGCAATTGATGGAGCTAATAAGCCCGCTTGCTGAACGAGAGTGTGGTTGTCAGTTCATTTTTAAATCAATCATACATTTTACGATATTGTAGTAATGAGCAATGAGATGAAGAGACTTTATTGAGAACAACGAACTTAATTCTCACAGTTTATTTCTTATCCTTATTATATCACTGGTTTTACAAACTGTTAAATGATGCACTCAGTGTCATGCAAACATATCGAAAATAAACAGACTTTGGTGTATGAGATAGTAAGTCTTGAAAGATGTCAATTTGAATTGAGTTAGCTACCCACCTCCAGCGGAAAACGGTCCACTTAATTTTGAGCTGGAAACTTCCAAACCACGCTGGCAGCAGAATTAGGAACAATTAGGTCATCAAGGTTATATCTAACTTAGGAAATTTTCAACAAGAGAGTGCAGCCAGATGGAAAGCAGGGAGATTTGTTAGGAAGCAGTAAATATTATGACTCATAAACGAGGCAAAATCCGAAACGACAATTTTAAAATTCGTTTGCTCTTCTGTGACTACACGGAAAATTAAACGTCAGCAACAAGCGAACGAATTCGCCGTATGTCATGCAGACAGCAAACGATTAAATTCATCATTTGTTTCGTTTAGTGAAATACCTGAAGTTTGACATTTGGGTCATTTACCGTGACGATTATTTGGGAATTTGAGTTTAAACTTTTGACGACGAACAGAGTGATTTTAGTATGACAAATCTTCTTGTGTAATTGAAGCAATCGTAATCACATAACCAGTTATATAATTGAGGGTATTTACGGTACATATTTAGCGAGCATTTTTACCCTATGTAGGAAAACAAGTAAATGTACAATATGATGGCTGCTTATTTCAAATTTGTGGCAGGTCTTCAGTATTCTCAGTATACCATGTTTGCATAGTACACGCCTCAACCTGAATAAAGCTGAGATTTCTTTTGTTCCTATACGCAGACCTTCATAGTATCATAGTATGATATTTTAACCTCATCTTATGCGTATATGTCAGTGTTTGCTTCATCATATGACTAATGAAGGTCCTGCATAGTCACAGAACTATTTTGATTGTTAAAAGAGTCAAGCATTTTTAGCATCTTTTGCAAGTTGTTCGGTCTAGTTAGGACCTTCTGAGAGCTAACATAAAAAAGTGAACAATCACCAATCTGGTGTACACGAAAAAAACTTAGATTAACGCCATAAGTTTCGTAAAATTTCTTCAAATTATTTACAACATCTATTCTAGAATACATGTCATAAATCAAGAGAAGAAACCCAGTGGCTCAGACTAAATGCGACATCATTTTCACAGATAGAGAAATACTGAAAAGAAGTGGTTTTGCATGTAACAAGCGAGAAAATTAAGCTGAGGGACCCACGCAATCTATGAGATTTATGAAACGGCTGGGAACTACTGGTGCAATTACTTAAAAAAATAACTGCCTGACCGTCATCAGCGAACTCAGTTAAAACAGAACTCGGAGCCTGCGGGCTACATTTCAGTTTGATTTCATGCTGACATCAGTAACAAAAATCTTCCTGAGATTTAGGTCCTTCCTCATATTGCAAGGTCATCTCTAAAAGCAGTCATTGAGAAGAAATCTTTTTCGATCGAACAAACAGATGTGGTAATTGATATGGGGAGTGCCAGGAAGTAATAAAATATGAAATAAAAGCAGTTATCGCATGATGTTCTGAAAGCCGTACTAAACTGGTAATGAATAGTATTTTATGTATCAATGGGTTTCTTGGATTCTTTGTCTTAGATCTTTCATTCAATATCTTCTATACATTCTCTTTAGGATTCAGGTCTGAACTCGAAGCAGGCCATTCCATCAAGGAATATTCTCCTCTGATAGAAATGTATTAACAGATTTTGCTGTGTGACAGGGAGTGTTGTATTGCACAAATACAGCTGGCTGGTTAATTGCAGTTCTAAGGCTAGGTAAGATATGGTTCTTAAGTAATTCCTCATATACTGCTGCATTTACTCTCCCATGTAGCCTAACAAAGGGTGCTGTACCAGTTGCTGAAATGATATCAAAAGCCATGACACTCTCTCTTCCGAAGTTAACACTGCTTTTAATGCACTGAGGAGGATGGCTTTCTTTAAGACCGCGTCGAATGAACCTTCTCCCATCAGAACCAAATGAGTAAGATTTTTATTCGTTACCAAAATGAACACATTCACACTGTTCTTCAGTCCATATGAGCTCTGTTGCAAATTTTAAACTAGCCTTTCAATTTTTCTTGGATATGATGGGCTTCGTATAAGATAACTGATAAAACAAATTGTTTTCATTAAATCTTTGTGAGACAGTGTGTCTTGAAATACCTATGCCACGCTTATCATTAGTTTCTCTCGAAAAAACGGTCGCTGTGGCAAATTGATCCGGTTTGGCTTGTCCATAATTCATTCATCTTCGGTTTCACTTGTTTTCCTTGGCGATCCAGGTGATTTCCTGGCTTCACATGATCCAGTTTTCCCATATTTTATTTCCTGGCTTCACATGATCCAGTTTTCCCATAGTTTATTTCCTGGCTTCACATGATCCAGTTTTCCCATAGTTTATTTCCTGGCTTCACATGATCCAGTTTTCCCATAGTTTATTTCCTGGCTTCACATGATCCAGTTTTCCCATAGTTTATTTCCTGGCTTCACATGATCTAGTTTTCCCATAGTTTGTCAGAATGCTGTGAACAACTCATAGATTTCCTCACAGTTCTAGAAATTACGAACCCCCAGTATTATAACGTACTAATTTCATGTCCCTAACTACGAGGGGCAGTGTATGATTGTGATAAATGCTCGTGACTGAAATGCCTGAGCGTGAGTGATGTGCATGTATGTGACTCAATTGACTTACGTGGATAAGGTCTACGCGCATGATTAATGCAGTTACTTTAGACGGTCTGGGACTTCCGTATCAACCCAAGAATGGGCCAAACGGCTCTTTCCTATTGCCTTATTCTATTCTAAATCTCACCAAACGAGAGCTTATCTTTATTACGAAACTAAGCAGCCATGTTGACAATCCAAGAGCTTGCAAGAACTGACTAAAGTATACTGAAATACCCTAAATTACTGTTTTCTTTGTAATCCAACTAAGCATAAGCACTAATTTGTACAAATTGTACTAATCTTTCTGATCATTATGATCACGTGTTTCTCTCAATTGTTATGTATATTTATATAGTACTATAACTTGATCAATATTGATGGAGTAAACTCTAAATTTCAGATTAGATAATTTGCATTGATCGCTTTATTGTACTATGTTGAAAGGCTCCATTATGCTTTGTAGTAAAATTTATATCAGATTTACACATTTTCTTATCCTTGATTTGATCTCTGCTTGCTACAGCATACTCGAGCATGACCGTCTGAACCGCGCCAAATCAACGATATTTCACCAAACTTTATAACATTCTCCTATTTCTTAATAACTCTACTTTTATGATTATTACCCAACTTCTTTCAGAATTTAACGTAGGACCTTATGCTGTAGGTTCAATAATTCAGTTCTGTCATGAATATGTGCCTTACAAATCACTCGCCATTCTGTGTATATCGAAACATTGTTTAAGGAACGTACTGTATTCTGGTATTCTTCGCTGTGATTTTACAAATTTTATAACTAAATCGGTGTAATGCCTGGCGGTCATTGAGATTTAATTTAGATTTTTTACAACTGCTGACCTTTGGTGACGATGTTCCGCAATGAATTGCAAAAACTGTACTCATTGTTGACATTGTGGTTCGTGATACGTGAAGCAATTTGAAAGTTTCCGCCAAAGTTGCTCATTTTAGTTGAGCATCAACAATTTGTTCTCTTTAGAAAGTCTAAAAGATCATAAAGGTTGTTTTTTAACTGTTGTGCACGTCAATATAAAAAAATTGATTTTGTTGAGAATCAATGTAAAAATGTTTAAAGTCAAACTTATTAGTAAATATAAGCGTATTGGATAAGACGTACGCTGTCGAGAATATCATAAGATGAAAGTGTGTAATAGTCACGAGACATTGCTATTAGTAGTTGAAAGCATAAATGGGAATTAAAAAACCTTAGACAGAATATAGCAGAATGTTGATAGTTATTAGGTTCACCAAAGCATAACTTCGACGCTTAATTGAAATCAGAAGAGAAACAAAAAAATGCATTATAGTTTTAAGACATTCTACAGGGTGGCACGTAACACCCCCTTTTCGAAAATCATTAACAATAAATTATGAGCAGTAAAAACATTAGGATAATAATTGTAAACGATAGGGAAAATCTTAAAGTCTAATTCCTAATCAAGTGTAGGATATCATATCCTCTAGATGACACCCGTTATTGTCCAAACAAAAATGTTCTCTGTAAATGACGCTTCCCATTATTTTACTCAACATCTCTGGAGTCATCCTCTTATTTTCTGAAAAGTATTGAGTTTGAATTCCTATAAAGAGTAAAATATAATCAAGCGGGCATTTCAATGTAAATTTTTCCCTACAAATATCATGGGAAAAAACCAAGTGGACTTAGATCACGGTACATCACCACAGCGTGAACTTATTCGAATTTTTGTTTCAGAATTGCTATTGATTCATTTGCTTTATGAGCTGTGGTTCCATCTTGATGAAACCAGATATTATCTGTGTTCATGTTTTTCACCTCATCACCATCTCGGTTTCAGAATCAATACAGCAAGGGAATTAATGGAAATTCTTAAAGAAATTTCGACTTTGTGTACAGCATATTCTGGGACATGATTATTATGTATTTCGTGTGGAAGGAAACTAGGACCCACAGCTCGAGTGCTGTGTACGACAGGGTGGGGCATAACTACTGTTACATGTGCTCAAATCAATTTTATTAATTAGTATTTGGCAACTATTACCCAATGTAATTTGATGAAATTAATAATCGGGTGAAGCTGGCTCCATTTCTTGCCAGAGTATCAAAATTCTAAAGTCAAAATTGAATAAAAGCTGTGAAAACATACCCTTAGAAGTAGTTCGTGCAGCCATTGAAGATTTTCCTAAAAGACTTTGGTAAAGTAGTGAGGGCAAAAGGGAAGCATCATGAATAATTTTTTGTAGTCATAGATTAGTAGACTATTTATCATTTGTTAAAGTCAGACTTTGAAATAATGTATTTTTTTAAAGAAAAAATTGTTTTTTGTTTTGTAACAGTATAATTTTATGCCCTACCCTGTAGACAAAAGACTATGACGGTTGTCATTGCATTCGTTTATCAACCAAATTAGTTTCAAAGTGGTTTTTGTATTGAAGCTGATGAAAATTGGCATAGTTTCATCAGACGATCAAATTGTGTCGAGTTAAACTCTTGAATGAAAAAAGTTTCACTTACAGATACGCCCCTTTCCCCTGAAATTGAAATGAAAACTCAATATATGCTCGTATCTACAGTGTTTATTCAATTCGTACACTATGGAAGAACCAATTTACGAGTACGGACTTTGATCATTAAGACTGTTTTACTTTATACGTTTCTCTGTATAACATTTGATTTTCATGCAATGTTAAAGCAATAAAAGCAAAGTGGTGTGCTTTTTAGTATCGCCCTCTGACCCAACTCAATTACTGTGAATCCAATACTCTTACCTGGTGAAAATGTCTGTGAAGGAAGTGGCAGCAAATTTGAGGTATTTAATTACAGGCTATAGTAAATTGAAGTTCCGTAAATTTACAATTATAAATTCAATTGAACTTGTAATTGGATGTTGATGTAGCTTCCAGCTTCAAGTAAATTTATAATTTTGTAACGCAAACTGAATATTATAATAACATATATGATAACTAAACATGAATCCAAAATAATCGAGTACAAAGTCGGTGATCAGAGCGGGTTATTTTCTCGAGTAATTTATCTTTGTTTTTGGGAAAAGTCTTGGTATGGAATAAAAAACAACGCTTGCTCAAGAGCCTGTATAATCGACCCATCATTCTGCAGAATTAGAGTTACAGTAAGAAACTTATAAAATATGTCATAGCTTATATCTCAATATTGCTTATTACAATTCTTACTTAGCAGCCTTCTATCTCTGTACACACAATACATAAACAAGACTTACTAACATTCTACACCCAAAGGGTCATATTCGAATTTAAGCTTTAATAATCGGTGAGAAACAATTCCAATGAAATAAACAATAACTTCTTGGACATGGCAAAATATTAGTCATGATCTTGATTTTCATTTTGCTTCATATTAAGAATAGCAGAGAGCCCGTGAGCGTTGTGTATGGCTGCAATTAGTACGTGCGAGGTAAAAGCAGTACTGAGAGTTAAATATTGCTACGTGAGATGTTATACGTGCTACAGTTTTGGGAGGTAGTATCAAAATTAGAAGAGATGCAAGTAGCTAAAGTAGATGTGTGTGGTGGTGAGAGCTGTGAAGTGCTACGAGGGATGTGTGTGGTGGTGAGAGCTGTGAAGTGCTACGAGGGATGTGTGTGGTGGTGAGAGCTGTGAAGTGCTACGAGGGATGTGTGTGGTGGTGAGAGCTGTGAAGTGCTACGAGGGATGTGTGTGGTGATGAGATATGTGTATGGTTGCGAGAATTGTGTACAGCTGTGAGAAATCTATCGTATCAAACTAGTTCTGTAATGTACATCCAAAGGCATATTTACAATTAATATATACATCTTTGTCTGGTAGTGTTTTTATACAGTTTCCCTAGCAATGATTTATTAGTTCTTAAATAAATTCACATAATAGGTGAAAATTGAAAAAACGTAAACAACTTGTATTCGAAGAATATTATTCAGAACATTCACAGAAAATGTTGAACGCAGGTGTGAAACGATCTTTCATTCATGCTGAATGGTGTTCAATATGAAAAGAAACAACTCTACTAAAGCCTCTGAAACAAAGATGTAGGTAACTGGCAGATCAGGTCACGTATGCCCTGTGCATTTGGATGCCAGTTTCAGCAGTGAGTCCTACGCCATTCAGAGTCATAATGTAGCTGGTTTTTGACACACTGGGCATCACTTGGGCTGCCACTGCCTGCATTACTAACGTGGTCTGTCTTCTCTGGCCTTAGAGTCTAGGGATCTGAAGCATCATTTTCTTTTATGTATCTGTAGGACGCTTCAGACTAAGGTCGAAAAGTCGCTTCTTCCAAACACTTCCTTGATCCCGACCAAGACGTGGTGCCAGTGACTTTTTTTTAAAGTTTTCATACATGAGTTTTGTCATGTACTGTTGGGGACGAGAGGTGTTCTAAAGGATACACATCAAGCGCACCAGGCTTTGTAACGTAGTTCATTGGCATGAAGCTATAATTTACTAACTTTCAACAAAAAGCCATGTGAACGCACCTTTTCAAGATTCGGAGCAAATGTTCTTAGAAATGATGGTACTTCAGATGTTAGGGAACACATTCATTAGAAAACACATACGAAGCCTCAAATTTTTATAGAACTCAAAGGTTGATGACTCAATCCAATTAATAACTTTAAACGAGTTGAAAATGAAAGATCCGAATTCTTATTCATGATACAGCAAGCTAAAATTAAAGGGACACTGTTGAATTACAGTTAATACTGCACATGCAAGTTCAACAAGACAAAGAACATCATTTATTTAGTAGAGCTCACAACTGTACACCCTCGCACAACTGTAGATATATAAAATTTAAAAAAAAACGATTCGTTCAGATTGAATTTCAGTAAAACACATATTGTCCTCTCTTATAAATGCTTCCATAATATCTTTGCTACTGTGAGAGCACGACCTCCTAATTAGATGGTTATCTGAATAATAAACACAGAAAAACTATGAAAAATTCGATTAATGGTTCAGTAATTGCTTTCATTACAGTTCCATTTATTCACGTCTTAGCTGCAAAATTACAGAGCTTAAATATTATGTTCGTACTAATTAATTATTCACGCATCTATGGCGTAGATATGAAAGATGTAAGGCTCCAATATGAGCTTATCGTAGATATATCGAATGTAGCTATTAAATACTCAAAATGTTTCATGAATGGAAACACAAATTACGACGAACGAACGAACATTCTGAAGGGCATGCAATTCGCTGTATGTATTGTTAGTTTTTAGCACAGATATTTATGATTTATTTTCCTGGTACTTTGATTTTTTTCTCTATTGATTTGACGAAAGGAAATTTTGCACCGAGAGAAATCGCACCCTAAACAATGAACGACGAGGAGGGTTTCATATTCCCGAGACTGAAATTGAGATTATTATTGAGGTCCAAGGAAAGTACGTAAAGTAATTGGTTCAAGAGTTAAGTATTATTAAGTCTTCTGAGTGCTAAACAAAACTTTCGCTATTTTGTCGAGCATTGTTAACTTTAAGACTGTAATACTGATGCGAGTCTTTTTTTACCTTAGATAGGTCAGAGACGCACTGTAGAGGAGCAGCTGCGTCCTTATTGAGACGCTCAGTTTTGTCAGCGACTGCAGTCTGGGTGTGGTCACTTACTCTTTTATCAGACACGTCTTCTAAACTGGCTCCCATGCCAGCTCTAGATGCTCTGCAGTTTCGGCTTTTAGGCTCTTTACAGGAAGCCGCATGGGCATTCTTATTTTCATAACATGGAGCGTCAATATGAGTCCAAATTTGAGTAGGTTTTTTTTTAGTATCTTCACACACCATACTCTCTCTTCTATACACTTCAATTTGAACATCGTCAACCATATTACACTTGTTATTACTATGTTTGCATCGAGAGTCTAAAAAACTGCTGCGTTCCAGGGAAACTTTCGGTATCAATTCATGACTGGTAAGTCCTCTGGGCAAGAGACGTTGAGATGATTTTACACAAGGCATTTCATCCCTTGATGCCACACCAAAGCTTCTGCAAATAGTTGCATATTGAAAGGTAGGTTGACGGATGCTATTTTTGTCAGGGAGTGGATCACATTGTGTTGAAATAGATGTACTCACCGACGGTGTGTATTCAAAGCAATTCTTAGAACTGTTACACTCACAGCTGTGTCCCGATGTCTCTGAAATATTTTGTCCTTTTTGAGAGGGCACACTTTGCAAATTGAGTGACACTGAAGACGAAGTCGGCAGTTGGCAGAACACATCAAGTGAAGAACTGCCCACGCACGGCACTTCTGGAGACCGGGAAGCGTCACACCTTTCACAGGGCAGTTTTTGTATCTTTCTCCTACTGTTTTCATTTACGAATGATGAACCTAATGTATTATCGGCTGAAACACATTTTTTTGCATCATCTTGTGAACTATGAACTAAAAATTGCGTTTGAGAATAAATCGATGGGGTATGTGGTCGTTGTTTTGGATTATGATCATGGTACTTATTTTGAATGTTTGCAGTCTTAGGTTGATTGTGAGTTGTACATTCATAATGCTCGCACGAACGTACTTGATTTGACTGAACGAGAGAATTTGGATGGGATAAAAAATTTGTTTCTGTAGTAAGCGGTACAGAGACCGTTGGTGGTTGGAGGTGGCTGAACAGTGAAACAGCTGACGAATCCGTCTGTAACGAAAGAAAAAATATATTCTTAATTTTGTTCATATACATGAAGGTGACAGCAGTTGGAACGGAAGTTAAGATTAGAAGTATAGTACGTATAAAATAAATTATCCATATCTAAAAATGATGTTTAACTAAATAATTTCTTCTGCATCTCTTGAAAAAACATGAAAAACACTTCCCATAAGCTGAAGAAAATTTCGCATAAACGGTATTCTTCCATAACATATGATATAAAAAATCTTGCTAACGTAGGTACATGTTTTCTTGATATCATCATACCAGTCGGTAAATACCTTACCTAAATTTAATGAGTTTGTAAAATTTAAAATTTAAATTAAAATTTTTTTCATATCTAATATAATTGTGTTGGAGCGAACATATTTTAGAGCACGAGTAAAATTACCCAGCAGGTTTGAGTATACTGTACAACTATCACGAGTATCAAAGCTACATTTAAATACAATCAGCTGCTGTTTGTAGTCATATAAACAAAATCATCAGTAAACTGGAACCAATCCCGCAACCAACTGTACTTCTAAGGTTTTTCAGGGCTTGTACATATTTGGAGTGTACAAATTACTCATATACAGTATACATGTCAAGTTTGTTTTTATCGTTTAAATTCCAATCTATAATGGGATAATAGTGGAGAGATAAAAGTAATTAATTCCATATGGTAAACTATCAGTCCTTTCCCAGATTTGCTTGGGATGAAGAAAGTAAATACAGTTAGAGACTAAATAATTCATAAACAGACCAATACTAAATACATTCAGTTACTTCTTAGAATTTAATGCTTGTACAATTCAAAACTTTGTATATGTTAATAGGTATATGACAAAGAATTCAAAATTCATTTCCTAGAATGACAGATTTAACTTAACAAATTCAACATGAACATCATACAAAAATGAGTTAACAAAAATATTCGTGCAGTAGAAGTAAGGGAAATGATAACAATATTAATGGTAAACAGCATGACCTTTCATTTGGATTTGTTCCATGTAGCAGTTTTTATATTTTTCAACCAAATTTGAACATGTTTGTGCAGGGATGTTATTCTATTCTACATGCCATAATTATTTAACGCTTTTCGGAGCCCGACTATGTAGTTGAACTATCAATACTATGCAGCTCGAGCTCCATATTTTCGGGTGGATTTAAGTCACAAATGACCAAAAGCCATGTTAAAGCTACAATTTCATTTTTTGTAGCCATACAGTTGCAGATTAAGATGTATATTTAGGCTCATTGGCGTGCTTGAATTTAAACTGCCGGCCGAGCCCAAGGTTTCTCATCAATAATTCGAGGTTTTCATTCAATATCTTGAAGCAGTTTTTAGATTCCATCACTTTTTTAATTGCAATTAAATTACCAGTTCCACTTCAGTTGAAACAACCACAAAACATAATGCAACCATCTTTAACTGTCGGTACTGTGTTTTTAGGGAGAAAAGTCACACTTCTTGACTTTGATTTTTGTTCACATCATTATTCCTAAATAACTCAATTTTTGTTTCATTACTTCATAGTACTCGTTTTTCAAAACAATTTTCTCTTTACAAGAAAGTTTTTGGCCAAATTAAAGCGTACTGAAAGATGATATAGCGCATGAAGAGCCGCTCGTCGCGGTGCATGTCTATGTAAGCATTCCTGTTTAATAATTGTACCAGTACTTACGCTAATACCTTGCATATCCAAATATTTGCTGGTGTCTTTCAACACAACTTTAGGGTTCATATTAACCTCTCGAAATAGTTTGTAAACAGTTTTTGTTGACCATTTGACGGTATTCCACGCGCAGGGAGAGCAGCTATAGTTTAAAACTTTCCATACTTATTGATGATATATTGTACTGTAGATCTAGAGACGTCTATGCATTTTGAAATGGTTCCGTAACTAATACCGGACTTGTGAGAGTTCATAATCTTTAGCCTCGAATGAACGCTGAACACTTTTGTCCTGACCATCCTGCTGCCAAAGTCAGAATGACAATGACGATGCTTATTGCACCATGAATTCGTTACTGAAACTTTCTACAACATGCCGATAAATAAATATTCATCATTGTTCTCATCATAAAGTACAAATGAAATTTTTCTATTATTGCAACAATCGATATTTTTTAAAATGGAGTCGGTCTTTCTGAAAACTGAGTTTTAAATTCTTTTTCATGCACTTAACGTGTAAATATTTTGGAGTCATACGAACATTAAATTCTAAGAAGGGTAGTAAAGTAATGAAAATTGTTGTTTGCATGAATAATTTCGGCGCTAACTGTATGTAAGTATACTGTTTGGGGACTATGAAATTGGTTTACCTGTAACAGGGAATTTGCATTGTGCGAATTTCATGAAAATAAAAAAATGCCTTATATGCTCATCTGTAACGTGGTTGTATACGGTCTGTCCAATGCAAAATACAATACGTCAACACAAGAGACTAAAATTTTCAAATAACATTATTCGTGAGCCATGTTTTTGTAAAAAGTCGTAGCAACATAATTTTTGTGGGACAAGTGTGTTTCCCATCCCCAAATTCTGTTTTACTTTGTATTATTTTTCATACTTTTATCCTTTTAGTGACTAAAGTCTTACACTTTGATCACTAGGATGGAGTATCTTTCAAAAAGTTCATGTCGCATTTTTTTCGTTTTTCTCTGAAATCTTTTGGAGTCATCCTGGTAATGTAATGCAATTTTGTATTCCATACGACCTATTCTCTGCCCTGGTGCCACTACGAAGACGCTGTTCAGTTGAGATGCGCTCCAGCGGCTCAAGTCAAACGAAAGCCCGAAAATTTATGTCCCGCTGAACACCTCCGATGAAGTACAGTTATTTTAAAATCTTTTAAATGACAATGAATGAAACTCACTAAAAAAACTTGGAAGTCCTAAGGAAGTTTTCTTCAGCGGTGTTATTTTAAGGTAGCATAATTTGACAAACATCTGAAACAAGAGTAGAAATTTCGACTAAAATTCTGGCATTTTGTAGTTGGAAACAATAATACAATCAAAATTTTATTTTTATTGAGCATAAAGGGCTTGCAAAAAATTATAGTGAGTAGATACAACTTTTGAACCGTAAATCTTTTCCGAAGAACTTCCAAAACACACAGCAAAGGAAATTCAGGCTCCAATTATTATAGTCATGCTTGACACCTGGAATGCTCGAACTCGAACGATGCAGTTCACAGAGCGTGAGAAACTTTTTCAGCTTTTGTTCGGAATGGTCAAATTGAACTGTCATTTAGATTTGACTTTTTCCCGTAGTACTCGTGAAGTTAGTTTGAACAACTCAAGTGGTGTGTACTGTTTGATTTAGTCTATCCAACAGTGAATTTTAGAGCTGATATACGTGTGATTTGTAGAGAATTCTAGCCAATATCTTCCCATGATTTTTCTTCGCTAGTGATGCTTGAGGATTTACAGCTAGGCAGCGAAATATCGCAGAAATTGTCATATTTCTAAGTGTTATCTACTCATTTTGGAAGAAAGTACAGGCTCTGGTGTATATTGTATGATACATATTCTAAATGCGAAAGCAACTTCATCAGAGGTTGAATTCATTTTCTCAAGCTTCTGCTGTTTTTAGAGCAGAGAACATCGTCATGAGAAAGGGGTTCTTGAAATTCGGGAGACTTACAAAACAACTCGTTCCCAAGCTGTAAAAAAGCACGAATAGAAGAGTACAAAAAGATATACAAAATGAGTTTCTTACCACATGCATCATTCACGGAAAAATGGTCTCAGCAAACTTTGAGTAAATTCTTTGAATGTTGGTCATGAACAGTACCTGTTAAATTCAAAGCGCTCTCACGATAGAGTTTGAACGGAGGTATGTTAGTGGGTTTGAAAAATAGTTTTCATCCCTCGCACTCCGACATGCACGCACACGTATGTGCTTGCATGGTAGAGTGGGGAATATTATTTTTGTCGTGTCAGCAAGTGGCTCATGTAGAAAATTGGGCAATCCAAGTGTAAGAGCAGATCTTGGAGGCCAATTCGTCTTAACCTATGTAATGCTGCTGTCGAGCTCCGCTATCCCACATACAAAGAAAGCAGAGATATTTTATGCATCAATGTTACTCACCAAGAAGGAAGTACATCATTTGAAAGTCAACACAGATGATCAAATGGTGTTTGTTATAATGCAATAACTCAATGATTTTCATTACATCTCCATGTTCTTCAAGGAAGGCAGACAGAATGCCCAATAAGAACTGCACCAAATAAATTACCATTGTGTAAAAGAGCAAACTTCAAGCTCCGCTTCGGGCTATCAATAAACATTTGCCAGTTATTCTGATTGTAGATTGAAAGTCTAAGTTCCTTCAGTAAACCATGAACGTTATGACAAAACGCGAAGCCACGATCACTTCGAAAGTGCTGCAGCAATTTACTTTCTCTTGTTCGGAAGTATATTACTTTCATTAGTTGTTCAATTTAGTTTTTCTGATTCAGTCATGATACTAAGATTTCTGAAGTTTCTATAGAACCAAATAACGTGTCAAATCATAAAGCTTGTGCTGATTAAATCCTCTATAAACTGAATACTTGTGAAGTTTAAAAACTCCATCATTGCTGTCACTGCGTTCTTTTAAGGTGACTCAGATTTTCTAGAGGAGGTAACTGTTCGAAAACTGGCACAAAAATTTCAGATGAATGAGGCATTGGTCTTATGGTCTACGGTACATTAGGATGTTCTGCTTTACTTCTACTTTGCTTGTTCAATCCTGCTAATTTTACTGATCAGAAATAACAGTCTGTTCCATGATCTTTTTACTTTCGCCAAACCACGAGGAGACCAAATGATAAATTTTCACGCATTCCTTCAGTCCACTTCCGTAAATTCTCGACACACTACATGCACACTTCATGAGGAGCCCATGGCTTGTCTTGATCACTGAGTTTTCTCTTAAATTATGCAACACATGCTTGTTTTACGTATACATTGATGTTTGACTTCTGACTTGGAATGGTGAAACTACCACGAATATAGCAGGAGTCAGGGTTGTTTAGGCATTTACGACAAAAAGTAGCAGAAGCAGACATGGTCTTGGACAAAAGTAAAATATGCCTACGTAAATAAAACACTAAAATGGAATAGTTGTAAGCTTTGAAAACTATAAAAAACATTTAATTAATAAAAATTACAATGGTTTGTCCATGGTTAAAGTTTAAGAGAAAAGCCAGAACAATTGTTTTTAATTCATACAATGCTATCTTTCTGTTTGTATATATTGATAGTACTGACCTATAGGGAGCTGCACACACATCTTACTGCACTTTCTCAATTGTGACTGCACGAAGAAGTTACCCCGTAACTGTTGAGTCCAATCGTGATCAGCTGGCAGGTGTTACTACAGCTAATACCTTGAATTTTGTTTATTTGGAGAGTCACTGTGGAGAGAAAACTTCACCTGCTTGAACAAAACTGATTGCAATTTTGGAATCAGCTTGCAACTTTAAGTTTTAATCAGTATAAAATCTCACTCGACAGACATTTTTTCTAGTTGTTCCCCAGTGCAATTTCATAGATTTTGGTTTTGAAATAACATCAGAGATAATGTGCACGAAAACAGTCGAGAAACACGTAGGAATATTATGATAGTTAAAATTCTATGAACCGGAATGGACATAACTCACTAATAAATTAATCAACTCAATAACCAAAACCATCGTATCACGATACTATGTTTTTACGCAAATGTGAGACGGACCGAAATTGTACATTGCAATTGTTGAAAACAAAAAGTTTCCAGGATAATTCAAATACCCCAGCAATTTTATTTTCTTTTTTTTGGAGGTACGGACTTACCCTATTCCATATAAACATTTGTACATATTTATATCATATATATTTAACACGCGTACACACACACATAGTTTCAGTTCACTGGTAAATTAATGCACTCATTTCCGCTGTACAAGTGCACTATAATAAGTCCCTTTCAAAAAAATTAGAGAGATCCAGAGCCTTATATACTCGAGTTCGTATCATAGATACCGAGGTGGGCGGGGTATTGCATATTACAATATACATACACAAGCTCGCAGTTGCTTTCAGTAATGCTGAATTTCTGTATCTAGGATATGACACGAATGGCTATAACTACTTCTAATGCAGCTCAAAAATACTGTATTTTAAGTGTTTATTATACACAAGATTTTCCATCATTTTTTATGGCACAGGTACACTAGTTTATCAGATTTATGAATTTTATTTATACCTTTAATTATGTAGCCTAGATACTCAACCGCATATAAGTTAACAGTACAAGGATATTAGACCCAATTTGTGCGCAATGCATTCTGAAGAAACTCAGATCGGTTTCATCAGGCAATTTTATTAAAATGGATCGTTTTTGTGATAGCACGGAGAGCTTTCACAGTTTCGTTTGGAATGGATCTTCAAACTGATTGCAAAACACTGAGAAGATGGATAACATTTGAAAGCACTGGTTCGTTATCTAACAATAAACCACCTGGTCGAAACCGCTCAATTCAAAATGAAATCAACACTGATAGAGTGTCGCTAAGTCTTCATGTGGATGGCACAGTCTCGACAAGAAAACGTTCAACACAACTGAACATCAGTAGATCATCGCTGAGAAGATTTTTGTAAAAAGATTTTGAATTATTTCCTTACAAATTGCAACTACTCCAACAATTAATTGATACAGACTATGCATCAAGGTTGCAATTTTCACGTGAAATGTTGAACATCATAAGAGATAACACTGATGTACTTAAAAATTTAATAATCAGCTATGAGGCCTATTTTCATCTTTCAGCATATGTGAACAAACAAAATTGTCGTATCTGGCCACTGCAACACCCTAAATAATTTGTTGAAAAGCCTTTGCATTCGCAGAAAGTTACTGTCTAGTGTGGTGTGATGGCTGATGAAATTATTGGGCCATATTTTTCCGAAAACGATATGAGTATTCTTGTGATCGTCACTGGAGGAACATATCGAAATATGATCAGTACTTTCCTTGAACCTCAACTTGAAGCAAGACATCTGAGAAACATTTGCTATCAACATGATGGCGCCACGAGTCACGTCACGAGAGAAACATTTATTTTAAATCGCTTGTTTTCGCAAAAATTGATCTCTCGGCATGGTGATGTTAACTGGCCGCCTAGATCCCCGGAATTAACCGTACCCGACTTTTATCTATACGGATATGTAAAGGAAAAATTTTGCATTAATAAACCTATCACAATCGCTTAATTGAAGAGAAACATCGAAAAGGAAATCAGACAAATTAACGGCAACACATTAACGAAGGTTACAGAACATTTTAAAAAAAGGTTAGGAATGTGCTATCGCAAAAACGGACGTCACTTAACAGAGATTCTTTTTCAAACATAAATGTTATTTTTTAGTGAAATTCATAAATCTAATAAATGTTTTAAGATAAAGTTTTATGTTCTATCCCAAATAGTTTTTGAGTTAAAAAAGTTCTTTAATGGGGCATCCTTTCTGGCCCACCCTGTATAAAGGAATTGGTATAAAAAAAAACCTTCAAAAAATATTGCTATGATACGTATTGCAGACTTTTTTAACCTACGTAGGCAAATTTGTGTCTTTCATTTGAAAGTTACGCTTGTCTGTATTACTTAGAGTTTAAAGTAATGATTTTACTAATTACAAGCTTCAGATAAAAAATTATTAATGACCAAAATTCAAACCGAAAAAAAGCTTAAAGGAAAAAGAAAATCAAGAAATCACTCATACGGTACAACAAGCATCAAGACTAACTCGAACGATAAAGTTCTTATCCAACATGGACTTTCATACAAACTCATGAAGGATTTGACACAAAAGCGGAAGAATGGGCAGTGTTCGAGCTCTCTTACATAAAACATGCTTGGAAATGTGTAAGCCAATTTCAAATCTAGATCAAAAAGGGCAAACCTGATACGAGTATAACAATGCTTGTGTTATTCCTTTCCTTACATGTCTCCTAAATATTAAATGCATGCACAATAACGACTAGTAAAATGTATATTAGCGCACACGATTCGCAAATTAAACGGTCGTCCGAAAAGTGTTCCCTAGAATTCCCCATGTAATGTGCATATAAACATTGCTTCCTGCATAAATCGAAAAATACGAGTACTTTATTTTCGAACGAACAATTAATTTTAATGATCCTAGCATTCATGCAAAAACTTGTATTTTTCGAGGAATTCTTCACCTTTATTTCCAGTTTTATGTTACCATTTTTATTCGTTTTATAGTTCTCTTATAATCCCGCACAAACATACTTCCTTCTCTTGCTGTTTCGTAATCCCACGTGCATTGAGCTCAATAGTACACATGTTAGTACTCTATACCTGTTTCCAACTGTGATGTCTTGCTCTGGATTCAATTAATTTTTTCAACTTTTGCCTACTCACGCCGAAATTCAACCCCTTTCTAATTTCCCTCTGTGCAACTTCTTACTCAAGGGGATCCATAATATCCTTGCCCGATTATATTTTCCGTGTAAACCTCCTTCGTTCAACTTCTACTATCAACTTTTGGCAAACTTTTTGTGTTGGTATTTTTCTTCAGCTCGTCCCTGACTCTTGCACTCACCCTCATGAGGAGGTCGGGTCCGCTGCACGACGGCCGCTTGAGACCCTCGCTGTCTCGCTTCTGAGTATCATCCCCCAAAGCTTCATCGTCGTCGTCGCCTTCTGTCTCGACAAAGAAATTGAGATATCAATGGATAAACGGAAACATCTTCATATATAAACAAACTTCTCCGTAACATCGTCTTTTTCATCTTCGTCATTTGTCTCGGCAAGAAAATGTAGAAAATTGATTAAAATGAAAAAAAAATATTTCAAAAAAGAAAATAAACACAATTTCAGCTGTATTTAACAAGGCCATGACAATACAATTATTTCTCTATCAAATTTATTCAATCACGGCAGTGACCACATTGAAAAATATGAGACGTCTTTAACAGCATATATGACAATAAAACGGTGTTTTGAAGTTAATCCTCTTCTTGAAATATGGCAGTATCTCTTAACAGCGTTCAAAAACTTTAAGTGAATAAACTTCCTTAAATTATGTAAATAATTGTTTTCCAATTTGAATGCAGGCTCAAATATAAAAACCGATTCATTAGATATGACGGTTAGACAGTTGTAGTATACTGACACGAACCATACGGATTTTCTCTCATGCTCTAAAATCAAGGTGCATCTTGTTCAAAACTGTTATCAAAACCGAAATTGATACTGCTCAACTTAAAAAAAAACATTTCTGAAGTTTCATCTAACGAACGAGTAACCGTGTTTGACGCGCCATATATAATAACACACCATAACGACAAACTTGTTTATAAATAATTTCCTCTGTAGGCGCAGGCTCATTAAACTTGCATGAAGCGAAAAAATGCCTCGCACTAAAGTCCATCTTCAGCCAAATCATTTTGATGTTTATAGGACGTCCTTTGGTTTCTCCACATTTCAATGATAATATGTCAAACGACCAGTATAAATATCGTTTTTATTATTAATTCTCTATAAATATATATGGATAAAAAATCACTTTGAGCTTCTTGATTTTAAATTAGGTTCAACAAAAAATTCCCGACAGACAGAGGGAGAAACATGTCCAAAAAACAGATCCCATGTATTTTCATTAGACTTTAAGGTTTTCCTCTGAGCCTATGAATGAAGTACATTCACAAGCTAATGAATTTCAAAGATTTTCTTGCGTTTCGTTACCTGTAGCGACGAAAATGAGATTTAGTTTTTTACTTTCTATCTACAGTTCGATTCTAAAGCCACATGTAATATCATTGTTCCTAGACTTATTAGGTTGATATTCCAAAACTTTTGATTGCTGTTCTTTGTCATATTATGGATGGAAAATAATGAATACGAACGTATTTGATTGTCATATACTCAATTGATTCTTCAAGATTAATTTAGTATCAATGTCAGTATACAGTCTGTCATCGCATGGTCTCAGTGGATGTGCCGAATCAGGATTTATAATTGTTAGAATGTCTAACCCTAATAGTGATGCCGAATCACCCAAACAAGACCCGATTGTAAAGTATTTGGTGATTCAATCGAACTATGTCGAGATCTAAAGTATTTGCTGATTCAAATTGTGTATCATGTATCGGATTGTGAAGATTGAAGTCGGATCTTACATCTCGTTAATAAACCTTCAATGTTCTTCAGTCGATAGGAAGTTGCAACTCCGTTGGGTTACTCCTAATACTCTCTTAGTTTTCGTTATTTTGTTTTGAGTTTTGCCTAAAGTTCTTCCGAGTTAGTTGCCAAGAGTTGTCATTAAACTCCATTTAATATACTTATATCAGGAAGAAGAAGAGTTTCGATACCTGCTTTAGAGAATCTATCATCACACTGGAACAATTTGCCTTCTGCTTCTTGAGATGAGAACCTCCACAGGAACAAGTTCAAGAAGCACACGATATCAATAAGTTATAAATGCCCAGCTTTTGTTTTAACTTTCTTTCGTTTTAATGTAAAATAGAAATCCAACTGTTTTTGAGACTCTTCTCTTACGTCAAGCAAAGTGGTCGTTTAAGCAAGGAGGGTCAGGCACAGCAAGATAAGGAATAAATGAGGAATGGAGCAATACTGACCAACCTGGTTTCGTCAAGAGATTTTTGTTTAGTGTAGCGATGCGAGGGCGGGTCTTATCGTGATGGATGATGGCACTGTTTTTGCTAACCAAAGAAAAAATTATTTCACCAAAATCAATTTTTGAACGGCTTTATTAATTTCAGTGAAAATTAAAAGTATTTGTTTGATTATTTTCTAAGTAAATAGTAATTAACAATTTCTTCAATATCCCATAATACACTTCACATGCGTTTCTTTTAATTTTGATAATATTTGGTATCCAAACATACAGCTGCAGTAAGATTCCAAGCCTTTTATTTAGAGCTTAAGGCACTGATCAAATGCATACCTATTGCAAAAGATTAATCCTAAATTTGTTTTTCTTGGACATTTGTGCAACACAAATATTTTTTTAAGGAACTTTGCCTCAATGAAAATCCTAAAATTATTCGTAATGAGATCAGAAACCAAATACCAATGAGAAATAAAGCAAATTTATACGCAAGCTGAAAACAGAATGAAGCAAAAATTATTGAAAAAATTCCCAAGCAAATTTGAACGTGAAATGAAAGCGTAAAAACATTGGTATCATAATATTTTGCGTTTAAATGCTGTTTATCTCAATCTTTAATGTTAATTCTGTTAACAAATGCGTTTGTACTCGTATTTCAGATTTTTCAATAGCTTTCACATACTACAGTTCAATTTTAAAGTCATGTAACTTGGTCACGTACATGGCAGTAAACTTCACGCCAGGAACAAGTCGTGCTATTTTGCTTACGTTTTCTTGAGAAATCGACCAGATAATATCAATAAAGTTTATCAATCAAAAATATTTATATATCACTGAATTTGCAGTTGAACTCGTTCTCGTAAAGTGATTAATGAAAGTTAAACTCATCACAAACAGGCGCTCGTCATTATTGATGTAAAATTAACACTGCGAGCTGTTTAGAGTTACGAGCTGTAATATTATATTTTTTCAATGTTGTTTAAAATAGTGTAAATAAGAATGGTAATCATGACCTTACTTCATCTTGAAATTTGGAGTTATTTTCTAGTGCTAGATCTGACAATGCATGTAGATTATGGACTTCTATGTTGTGTTCAGAACTCGCATTGTTAGGACATGAAGTCAGACATTAACGACCATTCAAAGAAAATTTTAGTTACAGCTTCCAATTCAACACAATGTTATATTAGGTCTATGTGTGTAGTTATAATATGATTGCGCTATTTTATATAACTACAACATCAGGGGAGCAAAACTACTCATGTTTGAGAATTTCTTTTTGGAGAACCGCTCAAAAATCCTTTCGGTAGACAGTCCAGTCTATCTTGCAACTCAAGAACAATCATTTGTTATTAACTTATGGAGAGCTTCGGAACCTTTCAATACCCAGGATTTTGACGCTCATAAATTATTACCTTAGCTGGTGAATTCGTCAACATTTTAAAAATTGTAAGCAATTTTTAAAAGCATCAAAGAGGCGTTAGTCCTTCACCAGTTTTTGATTGTCACTGAGAGTGGACTATAATTTTGTGCATTTTTTATCTGAAACTATCATACGTACTACACCAATTATGAAATTCTGCAAAAAGCTTGAAGTTATGGGATAATTTCCTCTTCTGGCATGAAGACAATTCTTTAGTTGAAATGCATTTTAGGAACATCGCCAAACAAAGTAGCTTAATGATTTAGCTGATGGAAAAAATTATCTTCATAAACATGTAATTACAATGGTTCGCTCGAGCGTTCAATCTCAACAAGATAAGCGGTGATTGTGTAATATAAATAATTTATTGTAGTCAATCATTAAAAATATATTTTAATCAGAAAAAGCATAAAGCAAGTCAAAGAGTTGAACCATTAATTATTTTTAGAGCATACGTAATCGGAGGACATAAAGTTAGTTACGTTGGCGATCTCTAAATTGGAACGCATGTCGCAATAAACTGTGCCTGGTGGTACAGAATTGCAACGCATGTCGCAATAAACTGTGCCTGGTGGTACAGAATTGCAACGCATGTCGCAATAAACTGTGCCTGGTGGTACAGGCAGTTCATGAATGAAGTTGGTGCATTCTGTGTGACTTCCTTTCTGAAATTCAGTGAGGCATTCCATTATAGGGAAATTCTTCTAAACGAGGATACACTCAGTACTTTGGCTCCATCATATAACCTACAGCGCAGCACGAGAACGATCAATGTGTGATGTCAACAGCAAAGAAACTTCTTTCAGCATAATGGCACTTAAATTTTCATAATATCAGATATGTTTTTCTTATTAGTACGGATATATGTCATTATTTGTCATTCAATTAGATGAAAAAGCTTATTTCTATAAAACCACGAAATTTAGCTACTTACCTCTGCCACTCTATTTGAAAAAAATTATATCCCTGCATTAACTTAGGAATAAAAAACTACTCTTTCTTATGTTTGTTTCAGTATTATATGAATATAAAATGCTTACAATATCGTTGAAGAACAAGTTGCTTTCTATGAAAAACTCTGTGTTAATTTATAAGCCCATCAATACCTTTTCAGATATGAGTTCACGTTAAAGTTCATTCTGTTACCCTCATCCATTGAAGGACTGAACTGACAAGCAGCGCTAAATCTGATTTATTGAAGCAGACGAGAGCTTATTAATTGAGTTTTGATTTTTCTTTCTCGGCACGGATCCTTTGGCGTAAGGAATACATGAGCAGCCCGACGATTCTTGAGGTCACAATTTCAACGATATCTTTTCAACAGTAAATCTTGTCTGTAGGTAATTGGTGTTTCGTGGTTGCTTAATTTCCTTAAAGGGAAATTCAAATTGAAAAGAAACGCTTGAAAAATGAAAAACAGCTCATAAAAGTTATTGTATATTTCTCATAGTGGCGTTCCCGATAATGTACAAAAGATACTGCACATACTGTCATCAAAATCAGCAAGGTGCTGGAACAATATTCACTGGTGTCATGAGGCGAAAATAGATACATTCAATCACAATTATAGACGCCACATCTGAAAGAAAAAATACGAGCCTTGTAGGAACTCAGACCGTTTTGCCGCAATGCATTGGTCACAGTGTAATAACAAACAATTGCTTTTATTACCAAAAGTACTTTTACTAATTTACTTTTCGTAGCTAGAGGCTTTTCATAAATAATTTTCACCATATGTGTGACAAATTGGGCAGACATTTTCTTTAAAGCATTAGAACGTTGCAGTTTCCTTTAGGATGTTTCTTCATTTCCTAATTATTGAACCAACTGTATTATGATGCAATGGAATTACCCTATAACCTTTGCCATCGACACAAGCTTGGACTATTCGGTCACAAAGATTTGCACTGTGCTTTTCTCAGGATATTTACTGGCTAACTATTGACTCCACCTTGCAGGCAAGTTAAATGACATTCATATTGAAGGTCAGGTATTTCAAAAATTTGAATATGCCTTTAAATTGTTGATTATATTTCAAAAAACCTAATATCATCTCAAAATAAATAAAAACTGCGTTTGAAAACCAGATAACACGCGTAAAGTGTATTCAGGACTTCTTAGCCTAGTTAGTTTGAACTTTTTGTTGTAATTATTTTTCTTTAATTTTCTATTAAATTTTGAAGTACTTCTGTATCCTTCATGATTGAACAATTATTTCTGTATAATTTGACTTTGAAGAACTCATAATAATTTATTAAAGCTTATGTAATTCTTTTTTAGAGTGTTGAACACATTTTACTCAGATGTGCACCGAGTGACCAACAAGAGTGTTGGATACATCACATTTTTTCTTTTACTTTAGCTCGTGTTCAGTATTTTCTCAGATAGTATTTTCAATCATATGTGGAAGGGATAATTAAAAATTGAGAATTGAAATTGTTTTATTGATAAAAAACAAAAATTCATCTGTGCCAAAGTATTGGAGACGTACATTGAGAATTTCGTTGCAAATCCTATATTTCACTCAACTGCTTCCAGTCGGTCTCTATAGCAGCGCACAAATTTTTTCTACAAAGATCTAGTGGTATTTTTCCCATTCTCTCCTGTAGAACTTCTCTAATTAAGTGAAATTTTGTGGATTCCGCTTGTGGATTTTAATCTTGAAAGATTTGCACAAATTCTTAATCGAATTTAGGTCAGAAGACTGACGGCCGTATTAAGGACGTCAGTTTCGTTCTTTTCAAGTTATTCATTAGTTAGTTTGGCAGTGTGCTTGGGATCATTGTCTTCTTGAAGCACAAAATCGCAACCATGTTCCAACGAAACTGCAGATTGCCGAAGATTTTTCTCATGAATCTTCCTGTACATTTGACCATTCATCCTACTTTTGATAATTTTTTACTCGATTCCTACATAGGTTCGATGAAAAACATCATTTCTTGATGGATCCACCTCCGAATTTCACTGTGTGGATAATATTTTCGGGACCATTTTTACGCCAAACCTGCGTCGCTTTGTTTCTTCCAAGTTCTTTTATGGTTTCGTCTGACCAGATTACCATTTCCCAAAATTCCCTGCTTTTCTCTTAATTGGTTTCAATAAAATTCAAACGGGCTTTGACATATTAGCGTTTCAGTAATGACACTTTCCCTGGGACCCCGAAATCAAACCAATACGATTAAGATCTTTGTTAAAAGTGTTCTTGTTTACTTCAATCCTAGCTTCTCTAAAGGTTTGAATTTCAGAACGGGTAACAAAAGAGTTCTTCTGTAGTTTTCCAATAATCCACATGAGTTGCTTTAGTTTAGCTTTCTTCAGTTCATGAAATGTTTGTAATTCCGCCACCAAACGTTTCATACTTTTTGATGATATTTCCTACCGTATTTAGTGGAAGATCCATTCCCTTGAAAATTCATCGATTACCTTATTTATGAAGTTCAATTATTTTATCACGTATTTGTTTGGATAACTCTTTGGTTTTAGCAATTTTTAAACTGTTATCTGCAGATTCTGGATCCAGAGAACAGATAGTTATGCTTACAAAACCGAAGAGCTGATGGAACTATTTTTCAAGCAATCGTGCGTCGCTACGGTTGAACTATGATAACTTTCCATTATTGTTATGTAAAACAATTATTAGACACGTATATCTTTTACACTTTTAAATTTGGAACCGGAAAAGGTAAAAAGTACCATGTATCCATTACTTCCAATAAATCAATTTCGGCACTGACTTTTTAATTTTGCCTTCCATGTATGATGAAATATACTATATGAGATAATACTGACCAAATATCAGGTAAAATTGTGCACCCAAGTTAACGTTAGGACAAAATGTGATGCATCCAAAACTTTTGCGCGTCACTGTAGGTAGGTACATGTACAACATACATGCTGACTATATGAAATCTATGGCTTGTCACTCCATCATTCAATGTAACGGTATAATTTTTTCAGGTACCATTATCCCTTAAAAATATGAAATTGGTCACACTTCAAAACAGAGCAAGTCGGTAGTTAATGATTCATGAGAAAGAATCTGAGAAAATAACTGAAATATTTAAAGTTTCGTGAGTGTCAGTGTCGACGATAACAAGTTTTGAGCATGGTATAATGCCATCGATGAAAAGGAAAGGAACAAAATACAGTATAATACTTCAATACAAACTGGCCGAGTGATCCATTTTTTTGTTGCTACCCAAATCCCATGCCACCAGACAACAATTGCACCCAGACACCGTAGGGGAACATGGTGGGATGAAGGGATTAGAAGTAACAATACAGTCATCAATCTTCACTCACAGACACCTGTACGTTTGATTTAACATGGGAAAGCGGTCACTTTGCAGGTGGAGCATTCTATATTGTAATCTTTTACATCATTAATAACATAAAAACATTACTCTTTTTTTCGAAGTGTGCTAAAACTGATTTCAGATGCAGTACGTCCAAGGTTATAGCTGATTCAAAGACAATGACAGCGTTTGGCGCTGTTTGACGTATTCATATTTATTGTATTTTTATTCACTTATCCTAGAACTTTTATTACATCTCTGATCAGTACGTAAGAATGCTGAGGAGTTACTTTTCAAGGATTAATCAAAATGAGTTTTCGATGTGTTGACCGAGCCTGCCGAAACGATATTTTAAACGAAGTGGTTCCAGATTCTTATAATTATGACGAGAAAGCAGTTTGAAGCATGGTCTTTCCTGTTTTTTTTAATGGATTTTTGGAGGGAAAGCCATCGACTTTTTCGAAAAACCCTCGGGCTAATCATTTTGCTCCCGTCAAGCTATTTGTGAGTCTCGATTAGTCGTTCGAGCAGTCTTCTTTGTTTAGGGATATGAGTTCCTCCCGTTGAAGACCATTAAAGCTAATGATACAAGATTCTGAAATTATTTTCATTTTGATTTAAGTTGTTGGATTTACGTATGATAGTAAGGTACCGTAATATTTCTATCTCTTAATTGTAGTGAAATTTTTACTACAAAGCCTAAATTTATTGCTTTCATATATGACACTTCTTACTAGATTATCATCTTTGAGGTCTTTAGTAATAGTGATTCAAAGATCTGTTTGTTTTCCTACAACTTACATATTTATGCCATTCTTTGCATGTTGGAAATACTTGTTGATGGCCTCAATGTGTATAATTGATCATTTGAGAATGTCGAAGAACATTTTCCAGGCATGGGTCCGTTAGAGTGGTCGGTTGAGGTATGCTAAAATAGTTTGTCTCGCCCAGTGAAAGTTTTCTGATGAAGTTTCATGTCGTCACTGAACATGTGATTTTACTAATGATTCCAATGACGGTTAAGGTCGTTGATGGAAAAGGTAGAAGACAGAGTGAGTACAATGTTTAGTTCAGAAACGTCTGATGTTACATGGGTCTAGTCGTTCAATTGTTCATCAATCGTCTGTCATTGGGTGTGACTAGAGAGTTAATTTCGTATTCATTCAGAGTAGTTGTCTCGTATACTATGCATTCCACTTGGCCATTAACCTTTTTTAAAGAACTTTATTGAAGGTTCTCCAAAAATTAGATACATAAGGTCCATAGGATCTATACTGTTGACTACGTAGTTTACTTCATTAAAGAAGGCTAGGAAGTTCGTTAGACAGGTAAGTTTTTTCAAGGAATCCACGCCGAGTTTAATCAAGTTTGAGGCTTTGAGGTCCTTGATGTTTCAGCCTTGAGTAATGTCAGTAATGCATCCATTGTTTTACTAACGACTGAAGTCTGGTGAATAGTAAGAGAGTTTATTTATGGGTGCTTACTTATTCCTTTAAAAACTGACATTCACGTGCTTGAAATCCTGCCGGACAGGTCGAGCTTCCAGAAATTGATTAAAATGATGGTTCGATGATTACTTGGGTTGTTTCTTTTAATGTACAGGGAACTATGCCGTAGGATACAGTTTATGCTTATGGGTCAAGAGTCTGAGCTGTTTTCTACCTATTTCATGCTGACGGCGTATGTTGGGTAACAGGATCATTCCTGATAGTGAAACGCGTAACTGTGTCACATAAATCTGAGTCGGGTTGATCAGTGCTCCGTGTAATATGAATTTATAAGCTGGCTGTTTTCATTTTACAACAATTGACAATTCGCCCAATGACTTAGGTGAATCAAAGTTTTCCATGGAGTTCGAAAGCTAAGCATACTTTTCGCGTCATTTCATAAACTATGTTAAAAAATCAAACATTCAAATAAAAGTAATCACCACATTGATTGATGTTCACACTGACGGATGTTCGAATAGGAAGAAGTTATCCCAATAGTTATCTACCCAATAACGTCTTTTTCAGAGCAATTACCTACTCTAAGGCATGACGCTGCATTCACTTTCTTGAAGAACTAGCGTGGACCAATTTCAGCAGCCTCAAACATGGCTGTTAAAGTCGTTAAACGGCTTTGAATGTTTTGAGAATTTATTTTAACATTTTTTCAGCAACTTGGAAAATTCCCTGCTGCTAATCTTTACTATAATAAGAGCTGGGTCCGTCTGTCCCTGCGTCACACTCTTCTAATCGATAGCTTTGATAGCAACAAGGATAAAGCTTAAGAAATACAATAAATCATACTATTGCATTATTTTTCTGTGGCAATTCAATTCCCTTTCACTTGCATTATGGTATCCAGAATACACAATCGGTTTATTTTTACAAATAGAAATTTTCTTTTGACCTTTTTCTGTTGAAATTCATCATGATGTTCTGATATTTTTAATTGATAATGCGAAAAGAAATGTTTTAAATTAGTTTGACCAGTAACCTGGCTACCACTTAGTACAAGGCCAAAGATTTTGGAAATTGAGTTATTGTTTTCGGAATTATGCTTTTCTTGAAAAGCTTCAAAGAGATAATAGAGAATATTTCAGAATAAAATTCCGGGAAAACGGCCAACATGGATAGAAATGTGTCCAACCGTAAGAGAGAAGCAACAAGACTTCGACAACAAGAAAGACGCTGAAGACCATCGGACGAACAACGCGAAATGGCAAGACAAAGCAATGCTGCTCGCATGACAAAGTCAACGGGTACACATTGCACTAGACAATAATGCATTGTATTGTCGGTATTAAAGGCATCGGATCACTATAAAACACGCCATTTTTTCCGTTATTAGCTTTCTTCTCCCACTCGGCTCTGTTATTGGTAGATAAAATAGAAAATAGAAGTTCTATATACATTCATGAAAAATATTCAGATTTTGATAATACCACAGGTAAAAATGAAAAATGCATTTTACTTCATAGATCGTGAATTTTGTGGGTACACATTGCAATAACCTTGACGCTGCCTTAAACGACCTTGCTGCTGCACCAAATGTTACAGCTAACCTGAATATTCCTTCAGCTACTCCCAAAAATTCTCTTTTGCTGATACGAACGGCATCGATTCTGCCTCATATGGTTTAGATGCTGTTTCGAATATTCCTGCACTTATCCCAAACATTGCTTCGTCTACCCCCGTAACTTCTCGTTGTTACCACGAACAGCCCTGCAGTTGCTCCGACCTACGTTACTGCTAGCATGACTGCAAACCTTCGCAGCTTCTTAGGTTCAGTAGACGATTGAAATTTTGCTGGGACATGCCATGTCTTTGCCACAATGCCGCTGAACTGCCGTGTCTCCCTAATTTTGGAACGAACGAAGATATCTAATTTTATAACTTAAAAGATTTTTGTTTTATTTTGATATCGTGGTGAAAATGCCTGCAAAATTAGCTCCGAATTTTAAATTTGTTATGTAAAGTAAAACTTTTTCTTGAAACTCAGTACTTCGTTGACTATAAAATCACTAGCAACACATATTTCCGCCGTAAAACAGACTAGAAATCAGCAGCTGAGACGGCGGAAGGCTCACCGTTGTCACTGACTGAAGTTTTGGGCGCGTCGTCAGACTCGGAGCGTGGCGGGTGAGTGCGACGCCTGCGCGTGAACCGCACGGCTGCCAGTAGACACGTTATCACGAGCGCGCATCCAGCCACAGCAGCCGCAAACAACAAGGATAGATGACCTCCACCTGTGCTCGTCTGGCTGTCATCTGTGTACCAAAAATGGAGAAAGAAGCAGGCAAGTTCAAATATCTTATTATTTTTTCTGCCATTATTTCTGCGACAAAACTTTTGGGCGCAATTGAAAGGGACGTACAGGTATATTTTAATGAACTGGATGATGTTTCCAAAGTCTTAGTTGGGTTTTGTAAACGTAATAGCATTCTAGAAAATTTTATAAACTGTTTGCCAATGCAAAAACAAAAATAGAACACATGCTCAATATATCGATGTATTTACGAAGCTTTCTGAGCGACTAATTGAAACTTCATTTTATTGTTCGAAACCAACATGGAGCAAAAACAAATAAAACCAGATCCTACTGTGATCAATTACAATACTGTGTGATATTCTGAAACGTCTAAGACTGAGACTGCGAGGCCATTTTACGCTAAAAAAATTGAATTACTTAGAAAGTATTAATAACTCACTTATGAGAGGCTTGCAGACAACTTTGATTTATGACTATATTCTCATCTAGGGAGAATATGGATGTTAAATAGAAGTAGGGCTCACTCTATCCTGAAACATTATATGAAGGAAAGAACAGTCACTGATTATAATCGTTGAGAGTAGCTAAATGTAAGTTTAAGGACTTTATTGTATACTCCTATTTTGATTACCAGCATTCTTAATGTGGTCATGCCGACCAAAATAGTAATAGAAATAAATTACTGCAATCAAATTAATTACTTTTTCTAGTCAACTCTCAACCTACGAATCAAAAATTGATAGCAAATAACGTGCAGCGTGAAATAGAAATTAATTTCCTACTCGATTCAAGCAGTTCAAAAACAGAGTGTTTCTTTGCTGACGTAACAATTTTGTGAAAATGTTCGTAGTCATTCTAGATGAATGAAGAATGAAACTGAATTAGGCTCGTGGGATCTTAAATTAGGAAAACGTAGGTGAAAAGATGAAAGAGCTGAAGGAAGAGTTATAATGATAGGTACAAAACAAACAAAACAAGTAAGAAGTATCGACATACATTAAATGACAAGCTGAAGAGCTTGGAACCTTAGGAACAATTGAAAGCAATGTGAGGTGTCTATGTGAATGCAAAATAAGTGACTGGAAGCAAGAATATAAAATAATGAACCTCTATTGAAAGAGACGTGAGGAGACATACTTTGAAAGAGGATAATTGAGAAATGAGGTTAAATTAGCTAAAGAGAGAAGACTGAAGAGCGAAAAATGTGAAAATATTGGGAAATATAAGGAGCATGTGAGACTGGTGAAAGGGGTTGAAAAAAGAGCAGAGTGGATTAGGGAAGTGGAATGACGGGTGGGAACAAATGAGAGAGATCTGGTGGCGCAGGTGGAGTGATGATGGAATTGACGATTTGGAGGCCTGGCACAAAGTTCTCAGTAATGACTTAGGTGAAGGAACTGAGAGGCACAGTGGATATGAATAGGCCTCTTTCATCTATTTTGCCATTCATTAATTTTTTTCATTTATTGATACTATTTCATTGATCCTGATACTGCTTCACTAGAAATTGTTTGTTACACGTATAAGATGCGTGAAATTGTGGCAGGTGTGAATATACGCACTAGAAGCAGATGCACAAACCGTTTCAGAAGATATTATATCTAAATGAAGTATTGATGGTTTTCATTGGGTTATGGGAAAGAGATATAAGCATAGGTGGAAAAATGTATCATATAACACTAAACGAGATGCCAAAAAACCCATCAGAACATTCAACTATGAGGTCATTAGATGGTTACCGTAGAAATTCTACAGTTTGAATTTGAATAATTTGAAATCATTATAAATATAAAAGTACTAAAGATTTACAACAAGTTGTAATAGAATAGACTAGAATGTGGGAACAGGAACGAGGTGTTTGGTCCATTCTTGTTTTACTACCCAAGTCCCATGCCGTCTAGCGTGAGGGCATCAATCCCGTACGTGCACATTATTAATAAATAGATATTTGAATCCCGTGCGTACACCTTAATCAAACACAAGCATTTCAGTGACACAACCATACATACACGCACTCAACGTTAGGAATGATATGGAATTAGTACTTTACAGGATTAGAGGGTTTTTTCCAAAATTTATCGGTACGATTTTTGAACGTGTTCACCGTGCCAGCAGCAACGCTATTTTCGAGTTGATTATTCCAGGTTCTGTTAATTTTGGCTGGAAAAAGTTTAGAGCATGGGATGTTGTGAAAGTTCTTATTAGTTTGTGGCCATTATTTCTGATTCACGCGTCATCGTCTGTCAGAAAGCCCTTCAAGGGAACATCGTTGAAGCCATGGAGATATTTATAGGTCTCAGTCTCCTTTGTTCTAGAGAGATAAACTCAAGCTGCTGGAGACACATTTTGTAGTTGATATAACGGAGTGCAGGAATCATCTTCATTGCTTTACGCTGAATTTTTACTATTTTGTTAATGTCTTTTTCGAGGGTTAGAGACCACATTTGCTCTGCATACATTAGATGTGGTCGTACAAACGCTTTATAGAGTGGTAAGATGACGCCTTCTGACTTATATTCAAAGTTTCTTGCAATGAAACCGAGAACCTTACTCGCATTTCGGACGCTTTTTTCCACTTGTTTGTGATGCTTAAGATTTTCAGTGATAATGATACCAAGATCTCATTGTTGCTGTACTGCTTCAATAGGTGCGTCGTTCATCGTATGTTTGAAATGATAATTATTAGCACCAACGTGCATGACTGAACGTTTGTCCATGTTGAAGGTTATTTGTCACGTATCAGTCTATTGAAGTAGACGATTGAGGTCTGATTGAATAGTCTTTCTCATTCTGTTTCCTTCAGTGAACGTTCTGTGACCAAGTTTCGTTTTGTCCCAAATTTGTTGATTTTACTGATGATCCTGACGTCGAGATCGTTGATGTAGATGATGAAGAGGAGCAGGGCCCAAACGCTCCCTCAATAGACTCCTGATGTTACGTGCATCGAATCACTAGCTTGATCGTGAATCATCACTCGATGAGTGCGACCAGTGAGCCAGTTTCGTATCTATCGCAATTAGTTGCCTTGTATGACATGCCCTTCTACTTTGGCTGTGAGCCTTTCGTTTGAAACTTTGTCGAATTATTTTTGAAAGTCGAGATATATAAGTTCTACGGCTTTTTTACGGTCCTGTATGCAGTTGGCTTCTCCAAAAAAATCGAAGAGGTTTGTTAGGCAACTCCGTTTCTCCCTGAATCCATGATGGGTGTCAGTAATCAGGTTTTGTGCTTGGAGATGTTTTGTGGTACGGACTTTGAGTATTGCCTCTACTATTTTACTGATTACGGATATAAGACTGATTGAGCAAGAGTTACTGGGTGCTTGTTTGTTCCCCTTTTTGAAAATAGGAGTGACATTTGCCTGCTTCCAATCCGTCAAAACGATCCCAGTTTTGAGCGACTGATTGAAGATGTTTGCTAATTACTTCGGCTGTTTCTTAGGGCGTATCGGAAGCAAGGCCGTCAAATTCAGTTGACTTATATAGGTTTAGAAGGCATGTATAGGTTGTATGCGCATGTACATTCAATCGTTAGTGTCACCGTTGCATTATTTACGAATGTTCTATAGTTTTGAGAGGTCATCTTAGTTTGTTGACTGATAATTAAAAACTAATAGAAAATCTATTACGAATATATTTTATATCTTATGAATTCACAATCTGGAGAATCATCTGCCTATCTGAACACAAGTGACCTAAGTGTTGTAATTGTGAACAAGGGCAGCGAAGCCGGAGTCTTCCAAAAGCTGTTGGTGGATTCGCACGCTCGTGGGCTCCAGTCTTTGATCAGAAAATGAGTCAAAGGCAATCTCCCAGTGCAGGAAAATGTCATTTGAGCTGACGAACGGTTAATTTTAGTATTCAAACTTATTTATGAAGCATGTGTTCTATACGGGGGTGGGAATGAATTATAATAGTAACACAACACTGTGAGTTTTGAAGCTTAACCGTGGGATTATTGCCTTTCATACAAGCAATAACGGACACAGTGTCGGCAGAAAATCCTCTAAGTTTCAAGTCTTCAAGGCACTAACCAGTGGGTGAATCATTCAAACTTTTTAGACGTTGAGAAACCCTACTCGATCTCCCTATCTTGCCCAGATATAAAAACACAGTCAATAGCAAAAACACTATCCTACTTAGTATTTTTTCTATATTGAAAAAAATATGAGCGCTGTTTCAAGACAATTAAACTGTTCGAGGTTGGTAACATCTTTCAATGCTGAGAAGCTCATTTCTGTCATTTAAACACGTGTTAGCTGATCGATCTCTCAATTTTCACTTCTGCAAAAGTTTGACGTTGAACTGCAATCAGTAATCAGAAACTCTTTACTGAAAAGATACCTCAAACGATAATATTATGTTTGTATGCAACTTGTTTCAAAATAAATGCTTAGGTGCAGTTTTAGTGCACTTTTATTTTTAAACTTTTCTTCAATGTCGCTGTTCTATCACTCACTGTGCATAAAATAACCTCTACCTGAGGATTTTCTAATAAAAAATGAAAACATTTACATTCTAACGAATCTTATGTATCAACTTCATTAGAAATACATTTCTTTGTATGTGAGAACTGTCAACACGTCAGTAGATGCATCAGCTGGGGAGTAACAGAAGCTAGAGCTGTTGGAAATTAAAGTTCCGTGAAAGTCCTTTCTAATCTTTGAATTATAGTATGAATCTTACGTGGTTATTACAGTTTCAATGCTTAACTCAAACTAGTTTTTCTATAGTGAATTCTGAATGATTTATTGATTGCCATTTGAGTGGTTTACGTAAAGCCTAAAATTTTCGTGGAGAATCTCTGAGACGAAGCTGGTTGAAGCATTTCATAATATTCTTACAATTTTGAGAAACACTAATCTAATACTGTCAACCTGCTTTTAGACGTGGAGAAAAGGGTCATAAACCAAAAATAGATCCTTAGCCCTTCTATATTTACCCAAGTTTTTTCTCTGTGTGCAATCATAGTGTTCTAATAAATCTCGAATCTTCATTCTCAATTCAAGACGAGTTCAAGTTTTTTTTAAAACCGTTTTTAAAATCTTCTTTCTTTTCAAGGAAGTCGTTTCCAAATCATATTAACTTGATGTTACGATATGGAATGATACCCAGCGAGTTCCATTGCCATAAGTGTCTCTTCCTTTCAATAAGAATGAACAAATGTCGGTGAAAGAAGCAAAAAAGAAATTGCTTCTTACGACGTTCGAGTTATTTCGGAAATGAAGTGCCACATATCAAAGCACTCGCTTTCCAAGCGACTGTTAAAGAAATCAAGCTACCTTCTGGTGAGAGAAATTGACGCTAACCGATCGGAATCGACTTTGATTTCCTGCCATTAGTCGTTGGCCAACCTCAAGTCAATGGACAAGAACGAGTCTATCGCATGACAAACAGCTTTTTGAACGTAAAGTTCAAAACAATACTGTCCTGAAGTTGTTGTTAGAATTTTTCAGAGAGGTAAGACACTCTAAAAGTTATTCTAAGAGTGAATTAATATCGGGTCTAAAATATTAAACTTTTTATTGCTTTAATTTAAGGAACGGTCTCCTTATTTTGCGTCCATTGACGATTTTTGTTATGTTGATTTTAGACTGAGAAGTGATAATGATTGAGCAGTATGGCCATGTAGGCACGAGGATTTAAATGATGAATTAGCATTTGTATTGAACTTCTATGGTATTTAGCTGGTAATTCTTTAAGTGAATGTGTTCACAAATTTTATATTATATTTAAGCTGGTCGTTGCTACAGTTTAATTCATGAAAAATGTGGCGATAAAATTTATGTTTGATTGCTAGTACGGTTTTTCAACACTGCTTATAAAGTTATTAGTACGGAAAAAGTCTCAGCCGGATTGAGTTCAAGTGTAGTGTTGCTTTTCGTAAGTCGGTCATTATGGAGGAGCTGTCAAAATGTAGCTGGTCGGATATAATTCGTAATGTAATCTTCAATTTGATGTCTCAAAATGTGGAAGAGAAAAAAGATCTAAAAGTACAGTGGCATTCGTGTGAATTATCATCCTAATCAGTATTTATTTCTACTGAGAAGTAATGCAAAGTATTCAGGGAGTATGGTAGGTATAACGGGTGGGGCAAAAGCCACTTCACACTTTTAAATACTATTACACTAAAACCTAATAAAGGCAAAAAAGTGGATTATATGTATTTAAATGAAAGACGAAATTTTGGAGGTTTATTTAGTGTTTAGTACACCGATTGAAGGTTTATATTGTTACTCATAAAATTTTCACTACTATCAATAACCCCAAAATGACAAAATATAGCAAAGAACAGCAAGCAAAAACAGTGGAAAGTTATTTCACACATAACGGATCCTTAGTTGCCGTTCAGAGGGACTTCATGAGAACATTTGATCAACGAACAAGTCCTTCCAAACTTTGCATTATTGCAATAATTTCAAGATTCAGAAAATCTGGATCAACAGCTGATAAGGAACGCTCTGGTAGACCGAGACCAGCACGAAATGCCCATGCAATTCAGCGTGTTTCAAACAGCATTCAACAAGAGCCTGAAAAATCGACTAGGAAACGTTCCAATGAACTAGGAATTTTTCGAAGATCACTACGTCGCATCCTTACAAAAGACTTGCAACTGTACCCATCCCACTATATAATAATATTCATCTTGTTGCTTGCTTGCTTGCTTGCTTGGTTCGTCTCTCTGGCATGCCCTTAAGGATTTAGATAGGGGGAAATTCATCTACGAATAACGAGATGAGATACCATGAAATTTCATTCGTAAATTAAGATGGCAAATATAGTTTCTGGAATATATACTTGAAAGTCAAAATATTGTATTAGAGCTTTTGATCCTGTCATACATAAGCTATTTCACATATTTTTTCAGCTGAATTTCTTTGTAGCTGTTGAAACTTCGCGCAGAGTAGAGGCCAAATAGTCGGAGTACAGGCCCCTGGTTTAATAATACACAGTTTATTGCTTGCTTGCTTGCTTGCTTGCTTGGTAAGTCTCTCTGTCACACTCCTAAAGATTTAGATAGGAAGAAATTTGGTAGGGTATACAAGTATTGTAAGCATTGTGTTGTGGATACCAAAGACACAGTCTTCAGTGTGGAAACTCCTGCTAAGCCCGCGTCCACTGGCAAAGAAAATGAAATAATTCAGTAAAAAACACATGAATCGGTTAAGTACACTAAGTGTAATAATATTATACTAGTATAAAATGTGTAGTTATCTTGTTGAATTCTGTTTGAAACACGCTGAATTGCATATGGATTTCGTACTGCTCTCAGTCTACCAGAGCGTTCCTTATCAGCTTTTGATTCCGATTCTCTGAATCTTAAAAACATTACAATAATGCAATGTCTAGAAGAACTTGTTCGTTGGTTAAATGTCGTCATGAAGTCCCTCTGCACTGCAACTAAGGATCCCTTATGTGTGAAATAGCTTTCCACTATTCTTGCTCGCCGTTCTTTGCTATATATTGCCATTTTTGGGTTATTGATAATAGTGAAAAGTTTATGAGTATCAATATAACCCTTTAATCGGTATACCAGATACGAAATAAAACTCTAAGATTTCCTCATGCATTTGATACATAATCCACTTTTGCTTTTATTAGGTATTGTTGTAATAGTATTTAAAAGTGTGAAGTGACTTTTGCCCCACTCGTTATAAAATGCCTTGAATAAATAAAAACTTCTATAATTCATGTTGGATCTTTCATTGTGAATTATGCCTGCAATCATACTCGTACTTCTAAATAAGAAATGAGTGATAAAAGACTACAAGACAACGAAAAGATCAGCTTAAGAGACGAGCCAAGCATTAGAAATATGTGACATGTAACAATTTGTAAAGGTTCTTTTTATAAATACACAACATTCTACTATAATCAGACTTTGCATCAAAGCCAGATCACATCAATATAACTGACTGTGAAATCAGCCCCAACAAGAGTCTTGTGGAGTGGAAACTCCAACATATTCGATAGTAACTGACGTCATAAAAAAATCAATCAAGTTACTCACTGGTACGACTGATTTCACAAAAATGTGTATCAAGTTCCTCAAAAGAGATGCGAAGTTTGCATCCACTCTGATGAGAATGAATTAAGAGGATGAATTATTAAGATTGATATGAATCATTGATTAGACACACACTATGCACCGTAATTCAATTGAATATTTTTTCGAAAAGAAACAATGAGATGTTGTTTGTCACAGCTTAGTTCTGTCATCATTCATTGGTCGAAGGAAGCTACAACTGAGATTTACTTCATAGAAGCTCGATGAATTCTCGTTCGTGAGGAATTCTACGGCGGGAATGAGTTCATATACTGTAAAACATATTCACTGGTTTGACCAATACATGTAAGCGAACATCCCTAACCTGCAGCGCTTGTAAAAATAACTACCCTCAACATCCATACATGAGGAACTGCTGAAACTTTTAGTTCAACCTGAAAATAATATACAGAATAAGAATTGGGTATGTGAGAGATAAAAATCTCGGACCTAGTCTAATAGTAGTTTGTCATGTCTGAACAACATAATAAGGATGACTTTGCAATTCATAGAGTTCATCCAAAATTCATAATAATCTTTTTCCAAACCTAATAGTACATAAGAATATGTGAACAATAATGATATTTCAGTCAACCTAATAATAGAACGCTACAATGCAACATTCTCTACCAACATAAATCAAAACTGAATATCTGTATAACTATTTAAACAAAACTAATATACGATGCATTCAGTTTTAGCGTCAGTCATATTAATGAAGTAAAATGAAGAACTAACAACTTACCTATCTTGTTTTCAGCCACTTTGAGTGCATAACCTTCAAGCACGAAAGGTTTTGATGCTCCACGAGCGTTGTACGTCCAAACCTTGGGAGAACGAATAAATTCTCTGTGAACGTGCAAATTATTGTCCTAATTCCTAATATTTGATTTCATCTATTTTAACTTATTGACGTTAATGTGCTCTACATGAAAATACCAGATCGAGGAAAATGTGGGAAATTTATTCAGTATCAAGCATTGTGATTCATCACTACCTTGTATCATTGTGGACTATTAAAGCATAATAAAACAGAGATCCGGCACATGAGTTTGTTTAACATAAATACAGACCAAAATTGAAATAAAAAAAGTTAAATTTAAGATAAATGTCGATTTTTTGTTCATTCATCCAAAATTGTGATCTCTGTCACTCCTAAATGCAGATTAAAGGAGCATATTTCGATAAACCACTCTATATAAATAACCTAACACAAATCGTCCGCTGGTAAATGGTGAATGCATAAGACTTACACGATACGTGTGAACACACGCATTGACAATAAGACTCAACCACTCAGTAAACAAACTGCTCCCTCACAATTAACTGAGATGCGAAAAAATTGATGCGGTAAGCACTTATAAACCTTGCCCACCACGATTTTACACGCTCCTTGTTCATAAAATGAAAGTGCACCGTCAGGCTAGGAGGTGTTAGGAGAATCATGTAAAATGGGCACTTCATCAATTTAATGGTTGCAATGGTTGTAATGGTTGCAATGTTTTCTGGCTTTTGGCATACGATGCAAATGTTGAATGCATTGGCTGTCTGTCACCCCTCTATTACCCCTGCATTTTAAAGTCTCTTTCAGTTGTCTTCAAACCTGACAAACGAAGAAGGAAACAACTTTGGTATCTGTATTTATCTAAAACGGGGAAGAGAGGAATCCTCGATGAAGGAACCGTAACCGTAGTTATATGGTGTTCTGGAAGAAGTTCATTTTGGAACTTCGTGTCTGGTCGACCTCGATTGGATATAATACCATGACGTGATAAACCTCCTGCGGCCAACCCTGGGAACTTCCCGCTTTGCACACGCTTTCCACCAATTGTCACGCCGAGAATCAAGTGGTTTTTCAACGTGAGCGCCACTCTAAACAGTCAGCGTACCGGAGGTGGCACGCCTTTACGGATCTGCAGCCTGTCTGAGGTTAACCAGCACCAGTCGTTGAAATTAAGATTCAAACGTCATATGTATACTTTTTTATACATAAACCTATCCCGTGACAACAAAAAACAGAAATCTCTTATTTTTTATCCCGCCATTAGTTTTTGTACCTAGTTTTTCGTTAGGAGGAGATGCAAGAAAATATTTTGCAGAAAAGACAATTACAGTCCTGGTACATCTGTAGGTCAATTTACACTTGTCGTTTTAAGCTAAACGCCGCAAATTCAAGACATGAGCCTATTATCTCGAGTAGTACTGCTTCTGTTTTTCCACGCTAATATCACATAATTTTAGTTTATTCAAGCCTTAGACGGTTATTTAATAGCTGTTTTATAAGAGGAGTTCATCGCCAGCTATGGGAACTGAATTTTCAGTTGCAAAGTACTCGCAATTTTATTTTGTACCGAAAAATAATGCAGTCCATTAAAACTTAGTGACCAGATTGATCTTAAAACAAGCTCTCTAAAATAATTAGATGAGACCGTTCAAATTTATGGTTGAAAAAGAAAATAAGACATAAGTATTTACCCAAAAGAAGCCACTGAAAAGCATGTCGTGTTTGTGGCAATAGCTTCTACCGTATCATTATTACAGGAATAAACACTAAATGAACAGAAAATTTTTCTTTTCTATCTAAAACTTTCGTGTTTATTGCACCAAATTTAGAATGTTTTAGAGAAATGTTTCACTTTATTAAATTTCCAACTAGCTTCTTTGCACATAACACATTCTATTTCGCTATCTGTTCGTATAAGATTTTTTATCATAGCTTACCCTCATTGCTTCTTCTTACTTAGTATTAGCATGGCACGATTTACCGCACGGTGGTAGTGAAAACTTTCAGCTTACTAGTTCGATTTTGTTCTGAAATCTTGATGAGGTAGTCGATTAAATAGCGTGGTTTCAAAATCAGTATATGCAGATACGAAAAACAATTAATTCATTGTTAACACACGTCATTCAACGTAGCGGGTATTTATTTTATGAATGAAACTCTATTCATGAATATGTTACATGTCCAAGGAAATAAAATTAAAATAATTTTCTTTTTCTAAAACAATTGCCGTTGAATGTTGTATCTCAAATAGATGATTTATAAAGCCAAGTAGCAATTATTTCAATCTTAATGGAATAAAATAGATTATTATTTTGGAAACACGTCAAATTAGAAACTGCCAACAGATATTAAATGAATTTCTAAATACTGAAAGATATGTTCTCCTACACTAAGAGCGCATAAATAGTACTTTTTTATTTTCAGAAAATATGCTAACTTCCTCTGAAGCTGATATTAATATTCTAGGCGACGCCGAGGTGAACAATAATTATACCATGGTGTCATGTCTGCCATAAATGTATTAGTAATTTTAGAGCTTCACAACAACATTCGCACACAACTCCCTGTAAAGCAACGTCTTCTTTCGTACATGTCAGAAATTTGCAATTGATGCTGCATCTTGTTTGTAACAGAGACGAGCTTCCAGATGCGTAATGGCCTTATAACCGAGAGTGAGGAGCTGAAACCAGTACTTAGGCTTAAGGAAAATTTTATGTATGTTGATTCAGCCCGTGTGATCCTATCTATTTTTAAGCTTTTGAGTGTTATCTACTTCGAAACCCTGTGATATGAAGGTAAGCTCTAGGGTTTGTGAATAAGCGCTGATGTTTGTATTGGGTTGGAAAAAAAGTTATGTGTTTTTCGTTGTTTGATAACTCTGCAGCCTCCTAAAAATGATACATACAATCAATTATTTCTAAATAAACTGTTGTCTTAATGTTTCTATCAGTCTATGAAGAAGAATAATTAGAAAATTAAATCAATTTTGATGGCTAAACCCTCAAGAAATGAATATTCATGAGGAACATCTGAGATATTGTATGCCCTATGAATACACATAAGACACTTTTGCAGCAGAAACTGCAGAAGAGGCGAGAGAGTTTCTAAATTTTTATTGGAGGCCAGCTGTGATTTGCAAATATCTCATATGGAGATTTGACCTCAGAGATAGCCTACGTTCGGGAAGACCAAAATCAATTGATCAAGAAGCCATTTAAGATGCTGTTGTAGTGAATCCAAATTATGCTGCAAGGAATTAGATCAACAGTTCAATACAACTCATACCACCATAACTTCATGTCTACATGAACTAAGAAAAAATTAGATACTCGGACAATGGCTTCCCCACAATTTGAATGATACTCAACGAAACCAAAGATTGACTGTCTGCACATCTTTACTTTAAAGGAACCATCGAGACTCATTTGTGGAAAAAATCGTCATTGAAGACGAAAAATGTTTTTCTTGAAATAATCATCAACAGAAAAGACAACGGCTTGACCGAAGTTAAAGTCCACAGCTCGTTCCTAAACAGGGACTACACCCACAGAAGATCATGCCCTGCTGATGGTGGACATGAGAGAATTAATTCATTATGAGTTCTTAGAAACCAACCAAACAATTACGGCTCCAAAATACTGTTCGCACATTGATGATCTAAGAACTGCTATATCAAGAAAAATACCATCAATACTCGATAGAAAAGGTGTTGTGCTTCAGCATGAAAATGTTAGACCTCATGCAGCAAAAATAATTCTGGAAAAGATCATAAGCTTCCATTGGGAAGTTTTACCCCATCCACGTTATTTGCGTGATATTGCTCCTTTTTTCAGGTGTTTGTAGCATCACTTAAGCAATAAAATTCATGAAGATGGTGAACAGCCGAAAAATGACCTCGATTTGTTTCTTTCTTGGAAATCTGAGAATTATTTTGAAGAATGGATCAAAATGCTACTTGTTTGTTGGAGAGAACTCATAAGAAGTGAAGGAAATTATTGGAACGATTAAAAAAGCAGCATATGAATTATCGAAATAAAATTTTGTTATGAAAAAACGGCATGACTTCGCGTTCAACCTGATACAAAAACATTGCGGTGGAGAAATTCATCACGGTGTGTGGGTGTTAGTAGATGAATCCGTCTTTCTTGCACGCAATTTCTTTTTCTTTATTCTTCTGATCGGTCGCTCCCGTTTAAATCCTCAGTGTGCAATCCTCCGGCCCCGTAACTGGTAAGAGACTCAACAGTGCTGAGTGTAGGTAACTTTGTGATATTGAAACTTAGATTTGTGATGTTCGTTCATTCTTCATTACAGAAACTGTTTTTTCTCGTCAGGACTGACCTCTTCGGCAGCGCCTTCACCCGTGTCAGTTTAGCATAGATGAGCTAGCATAGGTTAGAAAGACTAGGAAGTTAAGTAGTTATCAGCATAGATTAGATAGAACGGGAAGCTTGATGGGCAGCTGTAGTTCGTCAGATGTTTAGTAACGCGCCTTCGAGGCCCGGCTAAACATAGTTTCTTTCCTTGCAGAATCTGACTGCTCAGTCGCTAGCAAGCCTTCTGCTAATTTAACTAGTTCATGGATTAGGATATCATCCAGCAATCTATTTTGTTTTTGTACATTGTAATTTTATAAATATTATTTATTCCCCCTCTTTAAATCACGGTCGGGCAAGAGTCTAGAGCCATTTCCTGTTGGAACCTTAGGGCCAGAATTTATGCCCGTACAGTGGGCAAAGCATTAACGTTTTTGTTATGCGCCAAGATTTGTGGCTAAGTACTAAAGATTCCAGCCAAGTCATGCATTCCTGAAGAAGCACCTGGATTGTAGCCAAATTCTGTCAAGAGATGAATCCTCTTGTCAGAGGATGTTTGGTCAAACTGGTAAAGGTGCAACAGTTCTGGCAGAACTATTACAGAAGGTTATGATAATGTACATCATACCAACGAGGCTGCATACAATCAATCCGTTAACACACGGCAAAGGGTTTAATAAACCACTTTTTTAATGTCATCTTCAGAACATTACTTCAATTTTGAAGGGAAAAACAAATCAAGTTCATTTTTACCTGCTCAACATTTTTATCAATTTTATTACTTAGGTGATGCTGGAAAAACTTGAAAAAATGGGTATCAAAAGGAGCAATATCAGGTGAAAAAGATGGATCAGACAAAACTGTCCAATCGAAGCTCATAAATTTTTCCTGGATAATTATTGCTTTATGAGGACTAGCATTGTCATATTGAAGCACAATTCCTTTACTATTGGATTATGCTGGTCTTCTCCTTGATAGAACAGTTCGTAGACCACCAAGCTGCGAACAATATTTTGCAGCTGTAATTATTTGGTTGGTGTCTAATAACTCATAATGAATTACTACACTCATGTCCTACCAAAAAACATAACATGAACTTCCCTGGGTGTAGTCCCGGTTTTGGAACGGGTTGTAGACTTTGATTTCGGTCTAACTATTGTCTTTTATGTTGAGTATTGTTGTAAAGAACTCATTTTTCATCTCCAGTGACAATTATTTCTCAAAAGAGGCCTCAATGGTTCCTTGAAAGCAAAAGCGTTCAGACAATCAATCATTGGTTTCGTTAAGCGTCATTCACAGCATGGGGGACCCATTGTCTAAGTTTTAAAATCTTTTCTACTTCATGAAAGCATGAAACTATAGTGGTATGAGTTATATTAAATTGTTGAGCTAATTCTCTGAGGGTAAATTTTGGATTGATCGAAACAACATCTTTAATGGCTTCGTGATAAATTGATTTTGGTCTTCCCGACCGTGGGCGATCCTTCAAATTAAAATCCTCCGATGAGAATTTCATAAGTCGCCGTTGGCATTTTCAATCATCCAAAACATTCCTCCCATAGACAGTTCGAATGGTTAATGCAGTTTTGCAGTAGACGTGTCTTTCTCTTATTCATAGAGCAAGCAATGTCTCAGATGCTTCTTATTAATACCCATTTCTTTAGGGTTAAGTCAGTCAAAATTAATTTAATATTACTAATTATTATTTTTGATACAATGATTGCGATATTACGACACAAATTTATTAAAACTGACTAATTGTATAACTCTTAAAAACTGCACAGTGATCAAATAAAAAAAACGACATAACTCTCTTTACAAACCTATAGTGATCTAAATTTCTAGGATCTTATGCCAATAGTGTTCAAAAATATTTTTATGCGTTATTCCCAAAACATGTTATCAGAAGACTAGTTTATTGCTGATCGATAGTGCAACATGTTATGATCATGCCACTGATGTAATCAAAAAGTGTCAACATGTAGCAAACAAACTTTTCAGTAAAGTGATGCGCGAACTGTACGGTATGTATTGGAACCACCCAAGGACTACTATAAACAGAACGTGCACCGCCATGTAGCTGACTACGGTAGCGGAGGCCAGTTCACTAAGCTCAGTTTGCCCCATCTGTCACATTGCGAACATTGTCGTAGTCTGTCGCTCGGTTTGAATCGGACATTGTTGTTTGTTTCGAGGCACATTGCTGCATTTCTAAGTGGATACTGTTTGTTTACAAAGTTGATTGCTAATGATATGTATTAAAAATGCCGAACAAGTGTGGGGTTGTGTGAACAAATGAAATCCCTCCCAGTATCTTCAATGTGCCTGCTTCATGTCTGCCATCTCCAAAACCTGCACCTCGCCCGGTGAAAGTTGAAGACCAACAACTGAGGTATTTTCTTCAGAAGGATAAGATTACTTCATTTGATGCTTTCAAACCTGAACGTAACCTGCAGAAACAGTATAAGAACTTGATTATTTCAAGATCTAAAGAAAGGCTTTTATGTTTGTTCATAAACGGCTACTTCAGTGAGTGCAGCTTGTCTGTGGTTGTCAAAAATAAGCCCATTTTGTGTTCCCCACTAACGCTCAGGGCGTTCATGAACGGCATTAGTGTACCACTGTTTAAAACACTTCATCCCAACAATGGTTTGAGATCGTATACTCAGTTCGATGAAACTGTGCGCTTGGCAATGCACTATGACATCCCGTTTGACAAAACGATCCAAAATGTTGTCACTCTTCTTCAAGCTCACACATCAGCCTGTGTCCACACCGAGAAGGAGAAAAAGTTGGTATTTTTGACACATCAGTTGGAACTTTTATTACAGAAGCAGTTTTATATGAATGATTATTGTTTTGCTCTTCAATCATACCCAAAGTGTAATTATGAACAGCTCAGAGACTTCTTGGTGCTGCCATGCAAACGCAAGCTGCAGTACATCACTTCATCTATTGACAAGGACCAGGTGCTGAGGGAAACACTTGACAAAGTCCAGACACTGCAACAGAAGAATGTGTTTCTCTTGGTAGATGAAGTACAGATTCGCCCAACTGTTTAATTTTCTGGTGGGTTGCTGAGTGGCATGGCCGAGAACAACCGAGACTGCAAGGCCACTTCTATTCTAATCACTAGGTGATTGCAGTGCCACAGCCAAGCATCCTCTTGACAAGGAAAGTTTCTGGTTTCTCCTTTTTGACACAGTACATCTGCTAAACAACTGGAGCTAAACAACTGGAGCTACATCTGCTAAACAACTGTATCCGCATCAACTGGATCAGTGAGAAGGGCCAGAAGATCAGTTTTGACAATGAAACACGGCATCATTTGCAGACGTCAAGGAACTGTACGAGTCAAAGAAAGGCAGTATTCTGAAGATTACTACACTCACTCAATTTGCTGTCAACCCCTCAAATTTGCTGTTAATCCCTCAGAGAAAGACTAGCAAAAGAATGTAGTCTTTCTTCAGACCTCTGTCAAGAAGGCCCGGTTGGCTGACTAATCGCTGCAGTTTGGTAGGTTTTTGCTTCTATGTTTGTTTGTTTATATGCGTGAATGTTTGTATGTTTGGTTGTTTGCATTGGAAAAAGTTTTACTATAATTAATTTGTAAAGTCTAAAACTGCAGCAACTCGGCTTTCTATAAAGTGGCCACTAAGCTCATACAATAATACATGTTAAGTCCGGTTAAAATTGGTATTTCAAAGCATTACAATGCTTTAAACCATTTAAAATTCACTGTAAAACCTTGTCATCGATGCTATTGCTTGAAAGAAGTAGTTTTTGATCAATTTGTCTGATAGAAAATGTTATGTTACTAAGAATGCAATGGCCTCCGCTAGCGTAGTCAGTTATATAGCGGTGCGCGTTCTGTTTATGGTGGTCCTTGGAAACACCATAAATGAGTCAAGTTCTGACGTCGTTGGCAGGGTTGGTGGTAACTGCGTTCTTTAATTCTAAAATATACCGTAATACTGTAAGACACGTAGAAATTTCGTAGTTATTTTTTAAACTAAGTATAATAACATCTGAGGCATCGGTGAAAAGAAGGCTTTCCTTGAAATATCCTAGTTTATGCAACTTTATTCAGAATTGTCAGCAATTTGCATGAAGAACATCCAACAATTGAGTAACGACTTTTTAGAGCATCTGATCAAGTTATAAACCGATTTATGGAATCATGATGATTTAGAAAATTAGCATTAAACTGAACACGAATTTTATTTTATGGGTATACCTTAAATATATAATTCAATCTTGTTCAGCCTAACTCTATGATGCGCCAATAATTACGCTCATTTGGCCAGCGACATGGCGCCTAAGAGAAAATTGTAAAAAGTCGCAGACATTTTGCCGACAGACAGAACACGAAACTGTTCACGGAAAGGATCGTAGATCATAGCAAACTCAGTTGGAGGCGTATCTATGGTTATGTTAGAAACATTTGACTAGGGATCATAATATCTTATTAACAATTCAACAGAGGTTGCAAACTTGACCAAACTAGAGGTACTATTTATTGCAAACCTGATACTCCAAGCTAGTACAAACATATAAAACCAATATTCGCACGTTTTTATTACCCTCGTCACGAAGATTGTGTTTTCGTTTGTTTGTTCCCTTATATGTGAGCAACTTTTACAAACATTATACACACAAAGTTTAACAAAATCTGTATTTTAAGTACGTAAAGTGTTTATTTGATTATCATTATATCATAGATACGTTAGCGTGACAAATAATAGCAGAATGTTACCAAGACGGAGAGCTTATAAGTCTTTTATTTTAATTCGTTTAAAACGTTATTCAGGAGCCACTGTCAAAAATCAGAACCCTTAAGTGCTACTTCCTTGTAATGGTACCCACTGCAACTGTCCTATCTGCCATAGATTTATATAACACTGTGAGCCCATTCCTGCTGATTCTTCAGTTTTTTAATGAAGCCATCAGTCGTGTATGGTCCCACGAAAAGCTGTAGACAAATCCTTTGCAGGATCCGTTTCCTCAGTGCCGTTTAATTCATGAAAAGAACATAGCAAATTTTCTAGGTTAACTAAATGCTGTTGGACAATGAAGGATGTTGGAATTGCATAATTATTTTCTTAAGGTCATGGATGTAAGGTAATGAACGATAAGATATGTTAATCTTCTGTAGCTACTGGCTATATGGATTCAAATTTAATGAATGGCAAACCACATTTGGTCTTTTACCAATCATTAGACAATCGACCGTATTTTGTGGAAGAAATTCAAATGACGTCCAATGTTGAGATCATAACAAACATTACTAATTGACTGCACCGCGTTCTTAGATTTTTATTAAAACTAGATCCACACGCGAAAAATTACGGTTTTTACTAATTTTTTTATTTTAATTTGCCAGTGGACGCGGGCTTTGCGATAGAGTTTCCCCATTGATGAATGTGCCTTTGGTATCCACAATACAATGCTTACAATAAATGTATACCTTACGAAATTTCCTCTTATCTATATCCGTACGAGCGTCTCTTATACAGGGGGGATCCATAAGTAAGGTACCTTTTTAAAACTATTTCAAGAAAATCACAATTCCGAAAACAATAACTCAATTTTCAAAATCTTTGGCCTTATACTATGTTGTAGCCAGGTTACTGTTCAAACTAATTTAAACATTTTTTTTCGCATTATCAATTAAAAATATCGAAGCATCATGATGAATTTCAACAGAAAAAGGTCCAAAGAAAATTTTTATTTGCAAAAATAAACCGATTGTGTATTCTGGATGCCATAATGCAACTAAAAGGGAATTGAATTGCCACAGAAAAATAATGCAATAGAAAGATTTCTTGTGTTTCTTAAGCTTTATCCTTGTTGCTATCAAAGCTATCGATTTGAAGAGTTTGACACACGGACAGACAGACGGACGGACGCGGCTCTTGTTATAGTATAGATAAGTAATAGATTCGTAAGCTATTCATCTTGTGAACTAAATAAGAAAGTGAATGCAGAAATGAAATGAAGTCCATCACCTGCACCACGTAGCCAGTCCCGGCGGTGAGGCCAGGCAGTGTGAGCAGAGGATGGGGTGATGAGGTATTTCCTGCCACTTCCCCTGTCCGTTCGTCTTTCACCTACGACAGAAACAAAGGGAAAATTGTCATCCACCTGCAATAATATGATCAAGTTGTATTGAGTCCCAACACTAGTGAACAAAGAAGATTCCACAGCGCGTAGTTGGCCCCTGAAAAGTCCGCAAGTACGACAGCTTCTGGTTAACAACGCGACGCTGAAGCGGGAGAAACTCAATACTTGTCTACAAGTGATTGACAAATGAAATTTTTAATTGGGTAGAATGTCCATATTAGTCACTTGAAACGAAGTTCAATCGATGCAAGTTATTCATCTACTAATATAATGAATTGATGGTAAGGAACATTTAAAACAACGTTCTGAGTCCAACATTTCTCTGGAATTGTAAGTATATCAACATCAAGCAAATGCATTTCATTGACCAATGAGATTTGTAAACAGAAAGTGTAAAAACTTTGAATTGTTAGAATCGATTAAATTTCATTAGAAACTTGATATATGACAGATGAAACATTGTTGGTTTGATCTCAGTGACCAGTAAACCTTTGTGAGCCTCAGGAATATTTTTTGAACGCAGGATAAGTAACAAAATATTTTTTAAAAAGTTCAAGAACTGAGATGGACGTGCTAACCAAATATTATATGTTGAAATAACTTTCCATTTATCTAACATTTTTGGAATAAAAGAGGTTGTAAAAAAATTCATTCATTATTTTTACAGTGGAACGATTAAAAAGCGTTACTGCATTTAGTAAAATTTTACTTATGAGTATTTTCTCTAAGAGAAAAACGCGTATTTCTTGCAAAGCAATGAAGTAATTTGGCCACTAGTTGCTACATTATTATTATTTAGTTTATGTTTTTCAAAAAACAGGAGTGTAGTACATTTGAAAATTTCTTAGGCATCAACAGGTTAAAATAAATCATTTTGTTAGAGCTACCTGGATAAAAATAGGGGTTTCAAAGTCATATTCACCTACAGGAAACCAAATGATGAAACTTATGTCCATATCATCATTGTAAGATAAATGTGCTAAAATAAATACTGATTGGTGGAAAATTTAAGTTCAGTTTGGTCACGTGTTTTCGAGTTCGTCACCTGAAATGATTTTCACAAGATTTCACTGCAATCTACGGAATAATCTCACCGTAATACATTGAAACTTCAGGCACTATCGTACAGTATGGGGCATTCATTTTAATTTACATTTAGTTGTTGCTGGAACTGAGAGTCGGTGTCAAATTTTGAGCTACAAAAGCGTTTCATTTTAGTCAATGCCGTAATTGACGCCTGAGATGTAGTCATTAACGACTAGCTGTCTCATTGCATATTTATTATTTGCTATGTTTTTGTGTGCAAATCTGTGATTACAAAAGGGGAAACAACTTATGAAGGAAAAGATACATTAATCATTTCATATGAACATGAGACACTGAAAAAGTAATATGCTAATTTAGTTCCCTAAAAGATTTGATGTCACCAACGCTACAAATTGTGGTACATTAAGGCAAATCCTTTTGAGACTAAGAATATCTACATGCTTATTTCCTCGTGTATTCTTAATCAGTCATATACAACGATCATTATATTACATCATCATCAACATTTCATCAACGTTTTAGCCTTTTACCTGCAACATCATAAACTATGACTCACCAATGGACAGTTGGAATACAAAATGAATTCTACGTTAAGTTTTTTGTCCTTACGAAATCAGTCATTGCCTTCTATCGTTATTCACTGCTAGATCCACACGTGAAAAATCACGGTTTTTACTAAATTTTTCATTTTAACTTGCCAGAGGACGCGGGCTTTGCGGAAGAGTTTCCCCATTGATGGATGGGCCTTTGCTATCCACAATACAATGCTTACAATACATGTATACCCTACGAAGTTTCCTCTTTTCTATATCCGTAAGAGCGTCTATTATACAGGGTGGCCCATAAGAAAGGTACCTTTTTAAAACTATTTTCAAGAAAATCACAATTCCGAAAACAATAACTCAATTTCCAAAATTTTTAGCTTTATACTAAGTGGTAGCCAGGTCACTGGTCAAACTAATTCAAACATTTCTTTTTGCATTATCAATTAAAAATATCAAAGCATCATGATGAATTTCAACAGAAAAAGGTACAAAGAAAATTTCTATTTGTAAAAATATACCGATTGTGTATTCTGGACACCATAATGCAGGTAAAAGGGAATTGAATTGCCACAGAAGAATAATGCAATAGAATGATTTCTTGTATTTCTTAAGCTTTATCCTTGTTGCTATCAAAGCTATGGATTAGAAGAGTGTGACACACGGACAGACGGACGGATGCAGCTCTTATTATAGTATAGATATCACTAGACGAAGAGCCAGATGCAGTAGGATAAAAGTTACAACACTACAACTTTGAGGGAGAGGATGACTGCAAGATGCATTGCTGGGCATGAGCTCACTCAGTTTCAAGTCTGTGTGTGAGCCCACTCAAAAATTCATGTGGGCCACAAATGTAGAGGTTGACCTACCGTCTTTTCCTAGCCATTTGGAGGGGACTTTAAGAGCGCTGATGTGCTTAGTATCAGCCACAGCAGAGAGAGCGTTACAGACGGGCTCTAACACTGCTGTAAGTAGACGTTCGCTTGCAATACGCAGAAATAAATGCGATTAAACTCGAACAGGGGTCTCGAGAGTAGAGGATTCACTAGAGCCTTAAACCTGAGAACAGCATGTACAATCAAGCCTTTAGTTCAAAAATATGACAGACACGTTCCTGCCGCGAGCCTAATACTAATGAATAGACTATGCCTTTCATTTTGAAATAATGTAATGTATTTACCGTAGGGCGGCAATTACAAACGATTATTCTGTTGTCGCACAACAGAGAAAAGTGATTGTACTCTATGATTTTACACCTAGAAATGGTAGCTATACTGCAACCTAAAATTCATAAATGATTCTCGCACAGAGATTCTTTTTCTGAGAATCTTAGATAACATAGTGGTGCTTTGATGCAATCATCATATGGGTGCTTTGATGCAATCTATATTCGTCAGTGTTTCTTTCAGCCTTACAATTCAAAAATGCAATCTTTTAGTTACCTTTTGAAGATAAAGCATAGCTACTTCACTTATTTTGATGAATTCACTTTTATGTTGATGGTCTTTTATGGGTTTTTGATTTTCACACAAGTAAAATTGAGGAACTAAAATACTCGTACAACCTTCACACCAAATTTTCGGGAACATTTTGTTTAATACGTTTTAAACAATTCACTCGTTATGCGTTCTTCTTACCAATCAACGGAATTGAGTTTCAGCCTCTCCTTCGTACCTGCCACTGAATCTTCGTTTGAAAAAATTAACGTACATGCTTATTAAAGTAGGTCTTTGCAACAGTTCCTTGATTTACCTCACATTAGCTAATCGTTGCTCTAAACCTGATAATAACTAGCATTTCAAGCTCCTGAACTCATGAGACCTCAACTCTATACAACTTCATGGGAATGGAAGTCTTGCCTAAGCATTAAGTTGTTCGGCTGATACTCTACGTCAACAAAAGTGACAACAGCAGCTTCAAAATTAAGACGTGTGGAACACAAAGCAACACAACTGTAAAAACTTAAATTGAATTTAGTAATACTGCAAAATACGGTTGACCAAATACGGATTACTAGATACTGCATTCAGTATAGCACATAAGTGTGAGGGAAAACGTGTTAACTATATTGAAGAAAAATGTGAGCCTTCTTCATGAAGAACAGACCATGCAGAAGAACTATTTTTGAAAGATTTTGAAGGGTAGTAATAAATTCTCACTCCTGCATGCTGTAACTCTGAACACCAGTAGTGTCTTCTCGATGGTAGATATTGTGTTACCAACTCAGCATCAGTATTACCGGAAGTATAAACAAGCGAACGCAAAACTTGCGTCAGGACCCAATGCCATTAGCGCAAAATCGCAAAGAGCATAAAGAAGGTCAGATCACTACTCCTGAGAACTCTCTCTGAACGATCTTTTCCATATATGCTGCACTCCTGATTCATGGAGAAAACATCTGTGTATGCAGTGTCATGAATTTTGTAGGACCTGCAAACACATGTTAACACGTTTGTTGCGATTGCCTAGCTGGTGCAAATCTTTACTTTGTACATACAGTAACTAGAAAGCTTTGAAAAAATTACAGAACCTAACCTGAGTGACCCACCGGTGTGTCGCATCGCAACAAACGTGTTAAGAATGATACTGTAAAAATATTCAGTGCATATTCACTGCATGAAAAAAATTCTGACTGCCCCGTTGAAGGAATGCAAGTTTTTGCAAAGCGCATGTATGATGTTGTACACTTGAACAACTTGCGTATTCTTAACGCACGCGTGTGGGATTAAGTCATTTTCAATGAGCTTTAGAGCATCAAGAGATTAACACGTTTCTTGCGATTGCCTAGCCGGTAAATCTTTAATTACAAATCACAAATCCTTACTTTGTACACATATTCACTAAAAGACTTGGAAAAAATTACAGAACCTAACCAAAGTGACCCACCGGTGGGTCGTATCGCGCTCCATATGTTAACCAGTGCAGGCATTATGCAGTTCAAATCTGTTGTTTGCATGTTGAGGTTTTTGCGGGTTTAACGATACTCGACTTCGAGGAATAAAACTACTCGTAAAGTTATTTGGATGTACTCCTCTTTCTGCTTTGTTATACTTTAACACGTTGACTCCGAAGTGGTACGTATGTGGACCACTTAGGTTAGGTTCTGTAATTTTTTCAGATCCTTCTAGTGACTATGCGTACAAAGTGAAGATTTACACCAGCCAGGCAATCGGAGGCAACGTGTTAAGGAAACACAAAGATTTGAAGCAATTAAAAATTTTGTGTTCATTCCAGAAGACTTATATGAAAAGAATGAGTTTGCGATAATTGATAGGAATTTGAAACAAATGAAAATAAAAGTCAAGTTCGTCCTTAAGGTATTTAACAGAATTAATAATGATGATGTATTGTACTCGGAATTCAGATATATCGTATTGATCTGACCAAAATACTAACGGAAGGAAACTATTCAACCTGTGGTTCAAAATTAGTTGAAAATCCCACTGCAAACCTAAAGAGTTTCCTTCGTACCGTCACGCGTATTATCATTTATTCATGCATTGAAGAAACACACACTATAGAGCCTAAGGGAATTGACGTGGTACGTTATCAATATCGATTGTTGTAGTAAACTCGTATACGTTTAGAGTAGTATGTTAATGCCAGGAGTACATAGCTCTCACACGGCGTAGTTAACATAAAACAAACACGTATTAAATCTGTACATTGTATCACCTTTCATTTGAAAAATAGGATAGTTGGAAAATGATGTTCTTGGTACTCATGAAGTTAGGTTTAAGTCTGGCCAGGGCATTGCAAGACGGTGCCAGCAAGCCCACAACTCTGGCTGCCTCGTAAAAGCGTGACGCTTACGATCTCAAGGAGCGCAACTGCACAGCACGAGCACCGCTGCAGGCCCTAACCGTTCTCCGGATGGCCAAAATTATGAAGGGTGCCTCAGTAAAATTATCACTGCCTGAATAATAAGCGGCAATAGCTCTAAATAAAATCTTACTGCAAATGATGGACTACAGAATATTAACCTTCCTGGACCTGAAACGGGGTCAGAAATGACCCCAGAGTATGTAATTTTGCAATAATTGCCAAACTAATGGTTAAATTTATCCAAAATTAGCATTTCCTTCCTAAAATTATGTGTAAAACATTGACAAGCAGTACCAATCGGATACTTGTTTTATTTTACTACTTATGACGTTTTTAAGTGTGTGGGGTCATTTTTGACCCCATTTCAGGAGAATGTGTTGATGCCAATATTGTCCTAAAAATTGATTTATTACAGGAATTTTTAATTTTTATAATTTTGTTTCAGATAATAATACCCAGTTATGTCTGGTAAATATCTCAGTGATGAACAAATACAAGAAATTTTATATAAATCCGATTCGGAGGTTGATAGTGAAGAAGAACTTATTCATGATGAAAATTCAGAAATAGAAGACAATATCTTACCTAATGAAGATGATTCTTCCTCTTCTAGTTATGAAGAAGACTCAGATGAATGTGACGATGAAAATTACATAACCTCAAGAGAGGGAACAAAATGGAGAAGAACTCCCCACTCAGCTCAACGAAGAACTTTGAGACGAAATATTCTCCTAGTGACACCTGGACTTACAGCTATCAGCAAAAACATAGAGACGCCAATAAGCGCATTTCAGCTACTTTTTGATGATAGTATTTTCAATATGATAGTTGATTGTTCTGAAAAAAAGGCTGCACAACTCGGTCATCGGCTGCACAACTCAATTTTGTTTTTCTTTCCATAAATATGGATTTTAGTTGATGAATATTTGAAAATAAAGCTTTAAAGTCTCTAGAATATAGTTTTTATTCATTCATTCTATGCAGAACCTTAATAACACGGTTAAAATACAAAAAAACGATTGGGGTCAAATATGATCCCATTTTAGTACTCCGTGTATTATGAGAGGTTTTAGGTAGAGGAAGGTTAATAGACCCTAGACTGGACGCTGTCTTTCGAAGCGTTTGTGTCTTCAGTTGTGAATATGCGTATCGATGCAAGTTGGATGTCTTGCTTCCCTGATGCTACAATAGCGTCGGTATGATGTAAAAAAAACATTTACGCAGAGTAAAATGGCAATTAACGAGGATTCAAAAGGATGAGATGTTTAGCATCTAAGAGTGTAAATATATGAGATTATCCGTTAAAAGAATCGTTCCATTGATTAGTGTTTGCTGCGGTAATTTTTTTACTCCATCCCGCAACTGTGCACGCTGAGTGAGTGCAAGAAACCTCCTAAGTTTGGATTATTAAACTTTCCTTTCTTTTCATCAGGCAGGTCGCAGTAAACCAAAGACGGTTTTTTTACGAAGATCTTCCAATTTTGCTGACAGGAAAAATAAGACTAGCCAATTTATCTGCCATCATCCCACCGAAAAGTCCCCTTTTCTTTTCACGAAGACCATGGAGTTCGAACAATTTTTGGACGTAGTATGAAAGAGTTCCGGTACGCACTAACAACGTGTGTTAGAGGTGAATTTTCTCAAGCTGAGCACTTGGTGACGTGCTGATGATCATATGTCGAACAACACAGCACAGGACTGACGGAATGAGAATAGCGGCAAGAGTCCGAAGGCGCATAGCGATAAATGACAGCATGAAGACTGAGGTAACAAATTTATGGAACGAAGATGTGAGCAACTGACAGAAAGAGCATAACGACATTTGACTCGAACATCATAGTGGCTATTGACAGGAGAAACATAGTGACTATTGACAGAAAAATTAGAGCTGCAATAAAATTATGAAATAAGGATAATGGTAACTGATAAATTTAAAATTATGAGAGCCGAAGGAAGTTGAGTGCATCAAACGAATAAAGGTTAAGAAGCAAGAGTTAAAACGCCACTAATTTCACTGAAAGAAAGTTAACACTTCTAATACTAAAGAATATACTTCAACCAGATTGACTGAAGTCAATAAATGATTTTCATAAGAACGCTTAGTTGAATCTCAAGAATGATAAAAATGAATAAAATGGTAAGTAGCTTCACAACCATACTAGTGATTTAGGTCCACATATGATGTATGATAATTATTATACAAATACTCGTATTTGCCAAACAGTTTTATTAAACAAACACCATTACGATTATCAAAGAGAATTAAAAGAATCTCTGCTACAAAGAAAATGGTAAACACCAACGCGATATCAGAACATGTTTCAACACAAGCTTAGGTTTTAATTGATTTTGTGCGCCACAAGAAATTTGTTACCATCAATATGTCTTCATTCGAAGATTTGGCGAGACAAGAATAAGAAGATGAGTCAGCCAGCGAAGTAGCTTCACAGAAATACCAACTACAGTGCCATGTTATCCGACGATCATATCGTTGAACATACTCGTTTAATGCTCATTAACTATGGGATATAATTAATGAGCATTAAACGTTTATGGTCACGTTATAGGCTTTACAAGGCTGAGATAAGGTCAACACAAATCTTTGAAGGGACTAAACATTGTTTACCTGTGTTTAGTTTGCATCAAAACGAACGCCTGATGTTTACGTGTTTTTTTTGTTATTATTCCCAGTTAGAACAAGAAAGTCGAAAATTGTAGAAGTACGGATTTCAACAGATCCTTGCACTTGGTGTCAATGAAAAAGAATAAACTACGAATTAATCTAAGGTTACATCGTGATAACTGAAAAATATAAAGTGATGCAAAGCAATAACACTTAATCAAATAGTGTAATTTTCTCATCCAAAGAAAAACGTTGATTCTAGAGACAGTATAAAAGGAGTCAAACCTTAATAGCCTTTTATAAAAAGCTCCATAATTTTATCGCAATAATTAGACACCCACCAAAAATTGAGGTGATCATAAAATTTGGGTAGGATTTTAATGTTTTAGTTAAACATGGTGTATGCTACGGGGCTATTAAAATTGTCTTCGCAGTTTAAGTGCCATTTTCTTTATTCCAGAGTGAAATTTGGCATACCAACTCAATGACCCCACAGATAACGAATAGAAGATCTAACTTACACAATTTCGAGTGCATTAATTTAGATTTTAACGATATCATTTATTAACAATTATCATCACCTCTGACCACTCTTCAGCATTATGTTTATTTATTGGAAGGCGCTCAGGCAAATGACAACACAACTGCCAAGAAGCATTGATTACTATACGACTGTCATGATCATGGTATTAACGGTTGGAGGAACTGCGTATAAGAGGAGTAAAACTACTGGTGTTTTTGGATCGGTCGTACTACTGGCTTTAATTATAAAATTTTATGTTTTAATATTTTACTTAATCTACAATTCACATCACAAGTTTCATTATTTAGCTGCCATGATTGCATGAGGCGAAAAAAATTCGTTGACCTGTATTTTCTTCATATCAAACAGATAAAGAAATTGATCTCTGATATTATGATTGTAGGAAACACAGCACAGCTCGTTGCGTTATATTTTCATTAGTTTTTGTATTTAAATTTTATGTTCTCTGATCTTCATGGATTTAGTAGAGACAACTAAAAAATGTCTCAATACGCTCAACTAACTAAAATTCGCTCAGATACAATGAATGATAAACAGTGCCCAGGGATCTTGCTAAGGCTACAAGTGCGTGGAATTAAAAACTGACAACGAAGGCTAAATAAATTTTTTATGAAATAGAAGTTCAACGCAACCAACGAGCTGTTTCTTGACAAAATGTTTTTCAACCAGGCGTAAAATTCAGTTCGTGTTTTCTAACACGGTGAAGACTCTAAACATTAAATGAGATCAAAATTGGTCTCTGCTGATTGTAAGCTTGGAAAAAAATTAACTCAGAAGCGGTCTGTAAGACTCTCGTCGCAGAACTTCTGATGAAAGAAATTTAAGTCAAGAAATAGCGTGTGCGTGGTGAAGCCTACCTATTCGTAAGAAACGATGACACGCTGCACTTGGGGACCATATGTGAGTATGTAGTACAATATTTCCCGTACAAAATGTTCGAAGAAATGTTACTTTAGCCAATGGATTGTTGTATGATGAACCATAGTAGATGAAATAGTATATGCAGATGATATGCTTATGTTCCACTCCAGAGATATCGTAATCTTAAAATACACTTTCTCAATTAAATTATCCTGGTTTTTTAGAATTATGTAAACATTTTAAAAACATATTCTAATAACTCTAATGTTTTGAACCTCAGTTGCCTAGCCCTCTTTAGAATTAAACGCAGATTCGATTGATTTTCCATAACCTAAAGAAAATTTTAGTGAATGTACATGTATCTTAGAATTGAACTCTTCATCGTGCAGAGTGAAATTTTTTGAATTCATTATGTCTTGGCTTCATTTCTTAGTGTTTTTCGATTTAAATATCCTTCTAACAATGCGAAGGAAACATCTCAATGCCATTTTATTAATTAATAGTTTCTGGTAGGAACTGAACATCGCGAAGGCAGAAGGAAGAACATTTTCACATTGAACATAAATATGTACAAGAACGTGTTAAAAGTAAAGTATGAAATGTGTTCTGAGTTAAGGCAGAAATTGTCTTAAGTATGTGGTCTAGATCCTAGAAAAAGTTATAAGTAGATACAAGCAGGTAACAACATTGGTAATGCGTTGTTATTATATTTTCTACTGAAACTTTTACACAGAAGTCTTGCATTACTCTGTTCTTCAATCGTTACTCTGGCTGATGCGCGTAAATTTTCAGCCAAACAGATTCTTTAAATGCTGTAGTTGCATCAACTTTATCCCGTTTGAATGAGAGAACTTTGTCTTGGGTACAAAAATGATCATGACTTTGGGCCTCAAAAAAATTGAAAAGATGTAGGTAATCTTCGAAAATATTCTTTAAAATATATTTTGATCTGTAAAGCAATCCATCTGCATGAAAAGCGCATCGAGGAGAAGGAGGTCAAACATACACGGAATTTTTATAAAAAAGTTCGAAGTTTACTGATGAAGCTTCAAACAATTATGCTAAAACTGTAAGTACAGGTGAATTTGTAACATTTACACTGGACCATATTTCAACATTCTTTAATTGGAGGTTTTTGGCCGGCTAGGTGTTCGCTAACATTTCAAATAGTTTTTCTTTTGTCACTCAACGGTCTGCGTCGGACGCCTGTATAAATTGTTACATTCTAAAAATAATTTTATAATCTCAGAATGCTCTCAAGAATAATGGAGACAGATAATCATGAATAAATCATATAATTGCAATGGTGATAGCGGATCACAATTTGTTTTTCATTTCCTTTTCTATCTTTTATTGGCTTTATTCGGAGAGAGGGTAAAGCCTCCTGTAGATAACAGCAGGAGGTCATGGCCGAGCTCGAGGCCCTCTTATGGAAACGTCAATAGTAATGACTCTTAAGAAGGCAACTTGCGATGGCAACGAAGGTCTTCTTAAGTCCACTGACTGTAGGACATGTTGTTCGTTTAAGTTGACCAGTAGGAAATATACAAGCAAAAGCATTAGCGATGGTCTTCCTGTGAAATCCAAACACTGAATATATAACTTAGAACAACGAAGAAGACATATAGAAACAAAACAATTACAGAACATGCTGCTTATGAGACAAATTATATTTTTGTTAGGAAAATAAATATGGATTATGCAACTTACAACCGCAACGAAGGTCTGCTTGAGTCCACCATCGGCACCGGGTCTACAAAGCACCTGCAGGGCGGTGGCGGTCTGGTTGAGGATGCGACAAGCTCGGATGGGCGATGGAGGACCTGCACCCACAATGAATGGAAGCTCTAAAAAATCTATTTCACAATGGCAATCTATATGAAGGCAATTTTTTATGTTACATAGTGTTTGCTGTGAGAGACGCAAAATCATCCTAGCTCTTTCCCCTTTTTCCATTTAATAGTTAGCATCTCATGCTCTGTGTTCGTTTTTTTCGAACAAACTCAGCCATCTATTTTCTTTAAATGCAGCATTTGACACTTTGTACTTTCACAAATTAGTTGTAAGTTATACAAATATGCCAGCACATTTTTGCAGTTCAGCTTAGTGCTCGCTCTCGTTGCTAGCTCTAGGAGACCTAAACACTTCAAACCTTCATTTACCTCATTATCTGCAACTCTGGATGACATACTCTTCATTCCCTACTCAAGATGAAATCACAAAAAAATGAGCTGGAGCACACTCACTTCAACTTCTTCAAAAAATTTCAAATTGGCATTAGTTTGTCTAAGCCAAAACAAGGTGAAATGCTAAGAAATTGTACAACTCGAACCAGCTGAGGTATTGTCCTCGTGTGCAATGCAGCGAGCCACTTTCTATTCCCTGCTAAATGACCATATTTCAGTTATGTCTCTAATCAGAATTCTGATTTAGTGACAACTTAAAATATTCATGCTCAAGTATGAACACCATGCACCAGTATAAGACTTTACGAGCGCAATGTATTAAGATTTAATATTGAAAAATGAATATTAAAGTAAATTTCTTTCCGACTTATGTGCAAACTACGCACTATTAATAAACTGAGTAGTATGTTAACAATGAATTCTGCTTAAGTAAGTTCATAAGCAAAAATGCTTTTGAAATATTCAATTGAATTTTGTCCATCGTGTTGAAAATTTAAGCACTGTAACGTGTTTAAGGTATGTTCATAGGATGAAGGAAGATGTGGTAATGAATCCCAAATTTATTAAGAAAAGATAATGCTGCGTGTATCAGAAAAGTGGATCAGGTGTAAATGAGCTGCAGAGACTGTGCATAGTAAAGGTCCTCTACCATCCATGTCCCTCTGCCCTACACAACCACCTGCGTCGTTCCCTTTATAAAATTGATCCAGTCAGCATCAACTTTTTTAATTGATTTGCTATTCATTACCTCTCTTTATTTATCTTATATCAAGAAACCCCGAAATATTTATGTTCAAAGATACCTTTCAGTTATAGGACAATAAAATTGCATAAAGTAATTTGATTGTGTGTAGGGAAATATCGTGCATCTTTTCTTCACAGTCGGAATACTGTACGTAGCTTGGAATAAAATATAGATGTGCCATCATAGTTTTCTCTACACTACGCAGAAGGAGAAATGTCTTCGAAGTAATACACTGCATTTTCTTCCTTATGCATGTTCAATGTCAGTGGTAATCAGTACGTACATTCATTAAAAAATTCGAGTTACCGAACACGAAAGTTTCACTGTGAAGTGGTTTTTTACTGACCTACAATGATATTATTCATTTTAGTAATCATAAGATAATTACATCCGTTTGGTTATATGTGGGCACTTTAGCAATCCTGGCGAACCAAAAGTCTTAATTAGTCATAAATTGACATTGTGTTGTCGATTTAGGTTGTTGAAAGTATTTGACTATCCAACTAAATTTTCACAAAAACAATCAATCCATCAAAATTCAGATGCCTCCTGCGTTACACTACTTTTGAAATTAAAATTATGATTGCATTCAGGTAGTAGTTCATCGGTATGAATTTTTAAATATATTAATATAGCGCACATCTAATTGATGCATTTTATGTTCTACATAATAATCGAGAAACTTACCGGCAGGTGTTACAGTGATAACACAGGGTTGTTGTTGTTTGCCCTGTACATTCTCTCCCCAACAGTATACAACTCCGTAAGTTTCTTCGAGTCCCATGTTTTCTTCCTCATAACTCAAGGTAGGCTCCTCTCCAACTGGTGAATTTTTGGCATCTGGTGTAGCAAACTTTGATTCGTCTACAAACAGCGTATGAGTCGGAGACTTGACACCGTCCGTGGCCAGGTAGTTTAAGTTTTCTTTTGAGTCTGACACGAAATTCCTAAGCTTTGTCTGCTCTTCTTTTCGCACAAGTTTTTCAAGATTAAACCAGTCCTTTTTACCTCCATAATTAATCTTTAGTTCCTCTTTATTTCGGTTATAGATCGAAAAAAAACCATCGACGATTCTACTATTGTTCAACTTTTCCCTTACGTGAGGATTTTGAAACTCAGTGCTCCTTACTTTTCTTCCTTTATCATTTTCGGTTTCAACGAAACTGTTTGCTATGAAACCAATAGCCCGATTGTGGCCGCTCGAATCAGTCGTATGGAAGCCTCTTTTTTGGTTCATGTAGTAGGTCCGCCTTCGCTCTTCTGCCTCTTGAGATAAAGAGATCTGAGGTTTGTAAATGAGGTAACTCGAGGTCCCCTTGGACCGGTATCTGGATGGGTCGACGTGGGCCAGGCCACGACTTGTGTTCACCGCCCAGCGGAAACGGACCTGAGGAAAAATGTTCGTAATTTCGAGAAATCATTTGGGCGATTATTGCATAATCAATTGAAGAGAGCGAACCAAAGCTGCTGTACTTCAGTGCATAATATTCAAATAATAATGAAACGAAACCAAGCATTTGAAATTCGCTATTTTTGAATCTTCATCATTTAAGACTCAGTATGAATACAGAAATTAAGATAAAAATCAAAATTTTCAGGTTTAGCTGTCATTCTTTTCTTAAAATAACAGCTACTGTTTTTTGGATCTCAACATGGATACTTTAACTGAAGATTTATGAAATAAGTGAGAAATCGTGCTCTTCCGGTCATGTTTTTTGCCAAGATACGCTCAGGCGCTCGAAAAACAGTTATTATTAGTGACCAGTACAAAAATGGATGTAACTCAATTTGACATAAATACCGACAGATGCAAAAATAAAAATTGGCATTTAAAACGGGCGTTAGTATGCTTTCGTATTTTTAATACAAAGAAGAATGCTAAGTGCGCTCGTATGTAAACCGAAAATGCTTTACTAATCGTCTCGAGCATTCGTATCGAAAACAATGTGAAGAAAAATAATCCAGGAAAATACGCAAATAACTATAAATTTTTAAGAAAAAATAATTACCTTATTTCACCTTAGCTAATATAGCCTCTATTGCTACGATGAGGGTTTAAAATATTTTTCATTATTAGGCAAAGATTTGATGAATACTATCTAATATGTTGATGCAATGAAAACTTGAAATTGATGAAACTTATGAATATTATAATTAAGGTAATATTTCATGGATGAAAGCATCCTCAGTAACTGATTAGTTCATATCTTGGATTTTATTTGTGTCGAAACCACAGCATTACACATGAATCTGACATCGTGAAGGGTAGGAATTGTAAGCGGGAATTGTAATCATGATAGAGATGACAATGCATGATTTCGAAAATAGTTTTCAAAAGTTCTTTCGAATAAGATGAACTCTTGAAGTCAGGCATAATTTGTTGGAATAATTTTTGAGTATGTCTCTCAATGAATAAAACGAGATCAAACAGAGAAAAAACCCTTAATGTGTTCAAGAATAATAACTCGATTCACTACATAACGATTTCCACACAACAAAATTTTAGAAGCAGATTAAATATAAGACCCCTTTGAGTGTAGAGTGTGATTTAGTGTTTTGCCAAGGTTCACTTTCAAAAAAGGTTGCAAAATTTGCTGTTCAAATATCCAAATCAATTGTTGCCAATCTAAATTCAAAATGAGCTCATTCTAGTGATCATCGACCTGTGGAATTCATTATTGCAGCGATAGTATTCTCTTAACAAAGGAAATCTAAAGTAAATCATTCAAGATAATGAGAAATAAGTGTTTGCATTTTAACCATCTCACTGAAGGATTTGGCGGATTCTGATCGTACTAGTCATACAAAGCTATTTAGCACAGAACTACTGCTAAGCATGTGTAGTTGTTGTTCTGGGTGAAACCTGATTCGTGAAGTTAGCCACAGAGTTCGAAAGTATTCTTTCGTTTACCCGAAAGTAATTGCTGATATCACTAAAAATGCTCCTTGAGAGACCATGGACCAATCTTAGCCTGGTAGATTATCAGTGGATCCTCTCGCATTATATCTTGTCCAATATTTGACGTGCGCGCATAAATAGTGGCTTAATAAAATTTTCAAAACGGACTTTTAGGGTACATCTAATCATACATTTACTTTTCCCACTGAATCGAAGCCTAAAAAACACTTCAAGATCTACCAGGTAATAACTATTTTTCATCCTCCTTCATTTATTACATTGCAGTTCGAAACTGTATCGTATTAATCACTTCATCGCCTTCTCCAGTGTAGATGTTGATTCTATCTATTTCTTCTACTCTCAATTCAGGAAGTTCTGTGGTAGATAAAGAGTTAGAAACTCATACTTTTAAAAATAATTTTCTGAGGCCCAGTACCTTGGATTTCATTTTTCGCTGCCATTTCTAAAGCTCCTACTTTGTAACCTATTTTCTCATCATGAACCATATTCTTTTCTACCTTTCCAAATGCAGGGAGAATATTCCCGCAAATTTTGAGGTGTTTCCCTTAGCTCATATACTTTTTTCACTCTCTCATTCAATTTTATCAGTATTTTTAAGCCTGTGACAATCACTTCACTTCTACAGACATTCTTCATTTCATCTTGTTTCTTTTTTCATTTATGTGTTTAGTCTTTCTGTACAATGCTCGGCATAGCTGTCAAGATAGCTTGACAAAACATAAAATAAGTGTTCTGTTATCATGTTCTGTAATTATGAATGCAGAATTATTCAATTCTCCCGATGATATTATAATTTGTAAATTTCGTAGATACCCTCATATTGAAAAAGGTTTCTAGATATCTGAAACGTTATGCAGTAATCACTAGCCGCCAATTAGTCTCATTTGTGCTCTTATTTCATGACCTGACACATCTCAAGTCATGTGAACACGTTACTACTCTGGTGAGGCGAGCAGAGGCTCCTTCCCTCTGATAAACTGTGGCACATGTCAGCTCTAATTAAATCGATGATTGGACTCTCAAGACCTCTGCTTGTCTACCAATTAGAGCCGTGTAATTGGAAACGACTTGAATTGCTTCAATCGTTCATGTTAATCAACAAAAATTCAAATGGAACTATTAATCATAGGCCACTAATTCGATTCGTGGACCTTATTTATTGACCAACTCGTTAGTATCGCAATTTGAATGCAACATGTAGAATGCAGGAGTGCTGTGAAGCCTGTACTTTTGCAAATACTTTTACATTTCATAGTCTGTCACTCTGCTACATACAGTACATACAGTTCTAGTCAAAAGTATTGGAACAAAATTGTTTTTACTTCTATCACGTGTACATTGTACATAAATACAAAAAATAACTACTATCAATTTTGAAACCTATAAAATACGTTCAATAAATTTTAGTATATAAATTAACTAAAAAACAAATAAATAACAACAATATGTAATGCAATGCGTGTGATGATAGTGTTTCGATCCCAGCTTTTATTGTATCATGCATTAAATCACTAATTTTTTTGATGTTTCTACTGCAATTTTTTGAACAGTCAGTTCGCAATTGTTCCAACAGTGTAGATATATTGAACAATTAGAAAAATGTGTTTATTGATGTATGCTAAATATTACGTAGATAGTGTTGCTATGTATTTGTTTTATAGCTAGCTCTCCATTTATTAACATATATTGGCCATAGTTTATAGGTTTTACAATTGAAATTACTTATATTTTTACACCACGCACAATGTATGTACATGCGATAAAAGTGAAAAACGGTTTTATCGAAATGATTTTCACCAGTACTGTAAGTGGAGCAAAGCTGAACACAAACCTAGAAAGTATGATGTTGGCTTAAACAAACATTACCTAAAACGTGTTAGTATTTACAGGTGAATAAAAAAATCCCAATATCTCAAAGGTAGTGCATTCACTTTTAATCAACATTTAACGTTGTTACAATTAAAAACAAAAAGATTTATATTTTCACTTATATAAGCACTCTCAATCAATAAACACTGCCATCTATCTTCCTCAAACCTTTCCTGTTTTTCTGATTCCACTTGTGGTGCGGTGACCATCGCTGACGCTTTGCAAGTCGATTTTTCTAAATAGGGAAACTGCTGATGTCTAGACTCAACCGTGGGTGAGCAATTTGATTCATATTTTATGTTTTAAATGTAATAAAATGGAACACAACTTGGCAGGAACACGAACACCCAAGTCATAATGATCATATGAATATGCAATTGTCGTTTGAAATAACTTTTTAACTGCAATTTTTACTTGGCCGTGAAGAATACATCAGATTCCTGCACAAAATTATATTAACAGTTATACTTAATCTTTGTCGTGTTTAGGAAATGATTAAAAACACTACAACATCTATTTATACAAACTTATCACTACTTTTTATCATCATACGACATCGTTAAACACGATTAAACATCGAAACATCGTTGACGGGTACGTGACGATAGCAAGTTGTTCATCCGTTATTATTTTCTTTCGTGATTCCGATATGATATTCATGAATGATGTTCCAATAAGTAGAGTAATAATTTTTAATGAATGAGTACTGTGTGTACCTAATTTTCGTTGCTAGAGTTTAATTAGACACTCTTTTATATAACCCTTTAGCGACCAATTTTTTTTTTCTAGTTTGTACGTCTAAGCTCACAAAGACCGTCTGTACACTGATGCTATGAAGCACGCTGAGAGCCAGGCAGCCAAAAGAACGACGCTGTAACATGCCGCCGCGTTCAAACCTAGTAGCAACCTCATATTGCTCATTGTTTAATTATTAGAACAATTCTCCCAGCGACTATAAAAGAGGACCGTATGGTCCTTTTCGTCGCTAAAGGGATAATGCAGTGGAACCTCAAGATGCGAATTTAATTCGTTCCAGCACTGAGTTTGCATAGAGAATTTTTCGTATCTAGAACAAGCTTCCCCACTGAAAATAAAGAAATCCAGTTAATCAGTTCTACACCCCAAAAATATCAACATAAAAATCCATTTTTCTAACAAATAACACTGTTAAATAATATATACTGTACTTTACTTTTATCAGATAAACTTGTTTTGCAGCACTAACTGAGGCAACACTTTTTTTGCGATGCATCGTGGAATAATTATCTTCACGTTATATGCAACAATGCAAAAAAAAAATGAAATCACATGCGTACAAACGCTTAGATCCTCACGCTCCGGAAGAACAAGGGACACTGATTCACAAGGGGTGAATCCGGGTCCAGGCAGATCGGGAAACGTGCGTCACGTATACCCCCAGCCTGGCTCGTGGTTCGTTATGCGAACCAATGATCGTATTTAGAGCAGAACTTTTCGCTCATAATATCCTCAAATCTTGAATTTCTCATATACAGAGCTGTTCGTATCTCGAGCTTCCACTGTACATACTCTCATGTGGCAGCGACGAAAGCATATTGAAAAACAAAAATAAATTGTGTCCCAGCTGTTACTTTGAAATAAGAAGTTCAATTAGTGAAAAACAATGACTGGATAAAATACATGGGTTGTTGTCAGGCCTGTGAAACATTGCCACAGATGGAATATCTTCACAGTCCGCTTAGCAATAGACCAGAAACTAAAGCATAAATATTGTACTTGGAACCCGTAACCTAAACGAGGTTCAATGTCGTTGTTCAATAGGAGCAAAGGGAGGTCTGGAGTGGGCTAAGAAACAAGATATCGTTGAGAAGAATATAATTAATCAAGTATGGAGAGTTACAGGATGAACGTGATCAACGCGCTTCTGAGACTACGCCGGTGCAACGTGTAATGTAGGTTGAGATGAGGGAATTATTTAACTTCTCGAGGAATTACCATATTGCTAATCTAAGGAGTTTGAAGTCGAATAGGACAATTGTGTGGGAAGCTTGATGAAGAGAGACACATAAAATATTTTATGGAATACGAGAACTTGTGAAGCTTTATTGAGGAGCGTTTCTTATTGTCAAAAATTATAGGAGAGTAAATTTATTCATATTTTCTTAAAGTAATGGTAATGAAAGTGTGACACCAAATCTTAAATTTAAAAACCTATGCTTAACCACAAACTTCTGGCTTATTCATTGTCATATTTGGGTTAAAAATTGGTTCCTCTCAGTATCCTCATTTTAGTTAAAGTATCAATCAATATGCGATAATTGTTTGGTCACTTATTTGCTCCTACGTTGGTTATTTTTAAAATAATCATTTTATCATGCGAGTCTAATTCTTCATTTCCACTGTACTTTTTTGTCACTTCTAGCTCCAAACATGAATTTGTAAAATAACAGTCGGAAAGCACATTCGAGCAAATATTTGCTCTCAAATCAACCCACACACTCGTCAATTTTAGAGCCAATCTACCCGTGCCCTAACACATATACTATAAAATAATTATGTTCCTGCTTTAGCTCTTCACCATTGGCCTCCGTTACACAAAAGTACTTGTCAGATCCAGTTCTGTCCATCACATTTACTTTTATGTCCTCTTTTCAATCATCTTATTTAGATTGTTTTAAGTTTTCGTGTTCAAAAATCCTCTATTACTATAATGTGCCTCAAATTTACGAGTTCTTTTCCCATTCATACGCCTTCATGGGTAATCATTCATAAAAATTACTGCAATGCCTAGGTTCATCGACTATGATGACGTAATTGATTTGTCAGATTTGCCCACCTTGCCGGGTGGGCCGAAAAAAACTGAATAAACCATAAATCTGAAATCTGCCCTACGTACTCCATAAACTCCTCGACCAATGTGAGCAAAACTTTCAGGCAATAAAAATGGCGCTCTAATGTACAATTTTATTCAATAAAACCGTTATCCACAGCATTGATGACCTCGATACAGAGGCCAAAAGTTTTGCAGGTCTTGACAACGTAGTCCATGTTCATGATCATCCACTCCCAGCCAACGGATGCTTTAAGGGCGATGATGTTTGGGTGGCGAACGCTACAGGCCTTATTCTCAATATACAGGCCTCAATGTTTCTCACCGGGTCGACTGTCCAACCCTTCTCATCTGAGAAGATGATCACTCGACCAGGTGGAACAGACTTGAGTTCCTTCATGAGCGTCTGACAACGTTCAAAACGCTTGGTGCGGATGGCTAGCGTGTGCAGCGGCCTCGCAACAATGACAAGGGACTTGCCTCCCAGCTTTGTGACTGCTCGTTTAACTGTAGCCGCTCCAACCCCGAGCTTTCTTGTGTATTGGCACATGGACGTCAAAGGACTGCTTTGAATGACATCTCGTAAGCAGTCTCGACCCACAGCACTTTTTCGACCACTGTCAGCACGTCTGATCGCGTAGACGGTTGTACGCGACACCCTGACCAGATTTGCGACCTTACTCACTTTGATTCCTGCATGAAAAAGTGCAGAAACCTCGACTCGTTGATCTCGCTGGGAAGCTATTTCACGTTACACAACAAAAAAAACTTATCATCAATGTCAAATTAACCGGCTTTTGAATGATATGCAGCATGACAGGATAAAAATTTCCAATCAATCAAGACTTTTAATAAGGATGTGTTCGTTTTTTTTGCGGCTCACCCGGTAATTCAAAGCGTACACAGAACCAGCATTTACTTAGCCTACAGCATATTCAATACATACATTATACAGTCATGCTTATTTTACATTTATATATGCAGCTATCACGTGAGTGTTTTCACCAAACCTGCATGAGTAAACTTACATAAATGAAGATCTATTGCTTTAATGCATTGATGATTCTTTTCTCTCTTCAATGATACTCATAGTGAAAATTATATCAATCGAAAAAGTGTCTATAATTATGCGAGTACATTCAATCACATATTTTTTGTGAAATAACGAAAAAAATATTTGAATATTTCTCAAATATGATCGTAGGAAAATGTTAAGTATTTTTTCCAATCAGAAGATGAAATATCTAAATCGAGAAATAATAAATTATATTTATTGATGTGAAGTTAAAATTAAACTTCCATTATGGTTTAACATTGTAGGTATAAATAATATAAAGAAATTTCATGGACATAAAATGTTCTTAACTCCAAGCAAATCCATATAATAAGTTTGAAGTACAAATAATTCTTGAAATAAATGGAAGTTAATAACAACAGCTACGAAATCATCTTTTGAAATGATACTGAAAACCGAAACCCAGTTCTTGTATTCTCACGTGATATGTAGTTTGTATTCAGTTTCAAAGTCTAGCAAAAAATGAGGTAGTACATCTCTACAGGTAAGGCTAAATTCATATATCACCTGCATACTGAATAAATAAAAATAGTACGACTGAAGGATAATATTTAATATGGAATTCATGATACAAAAGTTAGGAAAGGGACAGGCTTATATTTTAGAACAAAATGAGCTTCCGTGTCGGTAATCAAAAATTTCTGCACGCTTATTTTCACCCATAAAATTGGTGCTACACTAATCGAACGATGAAATCTCTATTGGGCTATTATTTTCAGAGGACTGTCGTTAGAAATACATTACTTAGAACAACTCGCAGCGTGGTAATTTTGCTCATAAAATGAGTTACTGCAAAATATGCGGAGTATCTATCAGAAGTTAGTTCTCCAACAGAACAAAATTGATGTGCAACAGAAAGAAATAAATTCCAATATCACAGATAAAACCTACAAAATTATTTCTTTTATTATTCGCAAACAATTTCTTGAGCAAATGGAGTACCACTCTTCACTAGACGTTCATTATAATTTTCCCTGACCAGAGACTTCTTATCTGTACTCGTTTCATTCTTGAAGATTAGAATATACTCGATTCTCATTAAATGTTGACTTTATTAATCTAAAACCTTGTGGTACGTTTGCTCATAATAAATGACCTATGTTCTCTCAAGAAAACAAAAAGTTGCTGTGGAAAGTGAAATTCTATAAAATTGTGGATGAAGTCTTTATATTTACTCACTTGTAAGGGGTTAACTGCTTAATTCATCCTAAATTCAATTATTATTAAAAAAAGAATATAGAATAAGGTAATTGAAACGGGCCGCTTGGTCCATTCTTGAGTTGATATCCAAGTCCTATGCCGTTACAAGTAAAGGCATCAATCATGCACTTACTCCTTTATCCCGTAAGTCAATTCTGTCTTGTTCACGCACTTCATTCACGCACAAACACTTCAGTCACGCGTATTTATCCCAATCATATCCTGGCTCTGGGAGTTAGGAACATAGAATTAGTACGTTTTAATACTGGGGGTTCGTCTTCCAATATATGTCGAGACGATTTTTAAATGTTCATAGTGCCAGCAGAAACGATTTTTTCAGGCAACTGGTTCCAATTTGCGACAATTTTAACGAGAAAAAAGTTCATAGCTTGGGATGTTTTGAAGTGTCTCAGTGCTAGTTTTTGGCCGTTATTTCTGGTTTGCACGTTACCGTCTCTTTCAAAAAGCCCTTCCAGGGTAGCATAGTTAAGGCTGTTGAGATACTTATAGCTCTCAATGAGTTGTCCTCGCAGTCATCTTTGTTCTAGACTTCTAGAGAGATACGTTCAAGCTGTTGGAGGCGTCTCTCGTAACTCAGGTTGCAGAGTTCTGAACTTTGTTGTAAATCACTACAAACAAATACGGCGACGAGGCTAGATTTCCGTTACGAGTGGAAGCTCTACATCGACCAATGAGAGAACAAGACAACAAAAATAAATACTTGTGATGAGACTAGGGTCCAGAAGCAGGACTTCGACCAATGATCGGTCCTGCTCAGGCAGCAGTGCCCAGGCAACCGACCTATAAAAAGAGGCTACGACGCTCTGTGTCACGGTCGCTTTACCAAGCGCTTCCAAAGTCAACCTCTCCACCAAAAATTCTCATCAGCTGAAGAAAGCACACAGCTAACAGCAGAGTAAAGGAAGTAAACACCAGCCATCCTTTCTGTGGACGGGATGGGCTCAAACAACCTACGTATTAACAAGAACTACACGCTCCAACTCTACACGTCTCTGTGTGCGTCTCAGCAAGATATCAATAGGCCAGTACTCGACGTCAAAACGTGTGCAGTGAAGAGAAAGAAAAAATAATAATTAACAGAATATTTAGATGTCTAAACATAAACTATTAAAGTTATCATGCCTTTACTTGCCTTTTCTCTTATTGGGTTCCTTGACAGTCCCTTACTCTTTCAGGCGCTTACTCCGAGTAAAATAAAAGATAAAGATATTCAATATCGGCTTAGAGATAAGAAATGTGAGGGTTGGGACTGAAGAGTGATATTAGAGATCCCTGTAAATCATTTATGTTCTTTTTCGCCGATTTTTAATTTCATTTTGTTAATATCTGTTCGTAGGGTACAATACCAGAGTTACACCGCATATTCCAACTGTGGCCGGACTAGTGCATTATAAAGCATTTATATATGTAATGTTCTTTGATTTGTATCCAAAGCTTCGTGTAATGATATCAAGAAAATTGCTCGCATTTCTGACGCTTTTTTCCTTGTTTGTCCTGTTTGAGATTTTCAGAGACAATGACACTTAGATCTCTTTGTTGATGGACTGCTTCAATGGGTATGACATTCATCTTATGTTCCAAATGCTAATTATTTGCACCCACGTGCATTACTGAACATATATCAACGCTGAAGCTCATTTGCTAAGCTTCGGTCCATTGTAGAAGACGGTTTATGCCCGATTGGATAGTTACTCAGTCCCTTTCGGTAAATGCTCTGTAACAGACTTTCGTGTCATCGGCAAATTTGTTGATTTTATTGATGATTCCGACATCAAGGTCGTTGATGTAGATGATGAAAAGCAGAGGGCCTAAAACACTCCATTGGGTACTCTTGATGTTATATGCGTCAAATCACTGGCTTGATCGTGAATCATCAATAGTTGAGTGCATAGCGTGAGTCAGTTTCGTATCCATCGGGATTAGTTGCCTTGTGTTCCATGCACTCTCACTTTGGCCTTGAGTCATTCGTAGGTACCTTGTCGGAGGCCTTTTGAAAGTCGAGATATATAAGGTCTACGGTTTATGTACAGTCGTATATGCGTGTGACTTTTTCAAAGATTTAAGGAGATTTGTGAGGCAGCTACGTTTTTCTTTGAATCCGTGCTGGGTGTCAGTAATAAGATTTTGGTCACTAAGGTGGTTCGTTATATGAACTTTGAGTAGTCTTTCAATGGTTTTACTGACGACAGACGTTAGCCTGAATGGATGATAGTTATTAGGTGTTTTGCCCTTTTTGAAAGTAGGAGTGACATTTGCCTGCTCTCAATCCTGCGGAACTCTCCCAGTTTCAAGCGACCGAGTGAAGATGTTTGCTTAGGATTCGCAAATAACTTTGGTGGCTTCTCTGGGTATACGGGGAGCAAAGCCGTCGGGTCCGGTATACTTACATAATTTTAAAATGCTGAGTTGTTTTTCTACCTCTTCTACTGCAAATACGCCATCTATCAGAATTTCTTTGGGATTTGAAGCATGAGGCTGCGGGATTTTAGTTAAGTCTTTGCGAGTAAACAAAGAAGTAAAGTACAATGTTTTAAGAATTCTAACTTTGCTTTTATTGTCTGTTTGAATTGAGCCTTTGAGATCGATGAGTGGTCAATGTCTCTTTTGAGTTGCCTGTTGTTTAAATATCTGTGGAAGGTCTTAGGGTTAGTTTTGGCTTATACTGCAACAGCAATTTTATAATTTCCCTTCTTAGATTTATCGTTTGCTTAACGGCCCTGCGCGTACGGATACGTTCTTGACGATAGGGTTCTGTTAGGTATAGTTCAATTTTTCTTTATGACTGTTTGTCTGCCGTTTATGAGGCGTTTAATTTTTTGTGAAAATGAAGCAGGGTTATTGGTTGGCCTCATTTACTTTGTTGGGATACGGTGCTCGGTGTCAGTTGCAATTATTTCTTTGAGTATCATGTAGCATTCCTCGGCGTTTTTTTCCTCATTAGTATTTCCTACTTAATGCCACCAAGCTCTTCTTTCATTAATTCAAAGTTTGCCTGTTTGTAGTTGAGGACGTGTTTTGTTGAGTCCTTGTGTTAGGATCGTGTACTTCGAGTGCAAAGTTTATCATCTTATGATCACCTATCCTGTCCATAACTTCGAATCCAATTATTCTGAGGTCAGGGGTCGTCTTGAATATTGTTTCATCTACTCGGTTCGTTGACATACAGCTATAAGTAATTTGTATTTATCAGATCATCAAGCTTAGAACTGGGTGTTTGACTTTGACGGGTAGTCTAATTTATGTAAAGCGGATTAAAGTCTCCCATGATTAATGTTTCCTGGAGAGCACTGTGAATATTATCATGATAACCATAGAATTTGCCATCGTCAATTGCTGTACAGGCTGGGTTCCTGTACACGGGTACAATTTTGATAGTTGGTCTTGAATGCAGTTGGATAGTGAGATGTAGTATTTCAGCTTTTTCTGTTGCTCGTTTAGTTTTGATTTGTCGTTGCAGCTTTTCTTTGATGTAGATAAGGGAATCACCATCTCTGTTGCTGCATGACGATTTGTCGACATTATGCAAAGCGTATCCTCTGAATGTGACTGCCGCTGCGAGATGTCTTTCATTTAGATCTAACCATGTTTCATTGACAGCTATGATGTCCTATGACAACGTTGACACAATGCCTTGTATTTCCTAGATTTTTGGTAGGAGACTTTGTACGTTGCCAACCAGTATCTTTAGTTATCTTAAATTATGATCGGTATTGTCAACTTCGGTATGCTCCCTTGTACCGCATTCGTTTTATTGATCAGGCACCTTGGTTCGCTGGTTTTTGTCATTTCCTTGCTTGCGATTGATCTCTGAAGTCTGTGTTTCATCCTCGGATGGGTTTATATCTGCGGCTTTCATTTGGTGGTGTGATGGTACTTTTTTATTCAAGCTTTCCCTATTGATATGTCAGGGTGCTGATAGTTTTGTGGCTCTGCAAGTGTTTCTTGCACCGCCAGAGATGGCTACTGCGGAGGTGAGGTTTAGTGATGCCGTCGTATCGGGGCGCTACTCGTTTTTGTCGGGTGCTCTGTTCGTTCCCTTTCCCTGGTGGAGCGCAGGGTTGGGTGCGTTATGTATTCACAGTTTGCATGGAGAAGAACGTGTCATTGTCGAACTCTATATCACTTTACGGTGTCGCCGAGGAACGTCTAATTCCGTGTTGGGAAGATTACAGCCCTCCGAATTTTGTGATGCATTTCTTTGTTGGTACTCTGAATGTACTTTCAATTTGTCTGCCGAATTTTGTATACTGCCAATTTTGTTTTCTTTATTTGAGGACTCCGGCCTTTTTGCAATTGTTGTGTCAAACTGATTTTGAGAGTGAGTAAGCATGCCTGAGTGCTTCAAGCTTCTCATTCTTGGCAATTTTGTCGGACTTGAGGTTCTTGTTTCAAGTACGTAGAAGTAAGTAAGACTACAGGATGTCCCATAACTGAGGTACCTTCTTAAAATTATTATAATTATAAAACTTAAAATGGTAAAGAGATTTGGTTAATTCAGAATGAAAGAAGAAATTTCAAAGTTTAATATAAATTTGTAAACGAAACAATAGAATACATTTAACTATGGAATATAATACGTTTTAACTGACCTCCATTATTAGTCAAACCATGGCGTGCTCTTTCAACTGTGCTGTTCATTACTTTCCTTAATGTCTCTGGTGAAATGTTGTTGACCTCTTGAATGATGTTTAGTTTCAATTGCTGTAAAGTATCAGGCATTTCATTTAAACATTTTCCTTTAAGCATCCCCAGAGAAAAAAATTAGAAGCACTGAGATCTGGAAATTGAGGCGGCCACGGCATATCACCAAAATGAGAAATTATTATGAATGGAAAAATAGTTTTTAACATTTCCATTGTTTCTTTCCATGTGTGCGCTGTAGCTCCATCTTGTTGGAAAAAGGTAATTTCTGTGTTATTACCTCCAATTTCCGATATAAAATATTCTTGAATCATCTGTCTATACAGGTTTCCATTAACAAAAATTGCATCACCATTAGCATCTTCAAAAAAATATGGTCCAATGATCCTCAAAGACGTGATGCCACACCCTACTGTTACTTTAGCTGAGTGAAGTAGACGTTCATGAATTTCTTTTGGATTTTCTGATGTCCAGAATCTGGAATTTTGCTTATTAACAAAACCATTGAGGTGAAAATATGCGTCATCAGTCATCATTAAATTTCTTACAAAGTTTATATCTCCTGCAAGCTGCAGAAATCTTTTCGCCAAATCTAATCGCTTTTGGTAGTTTGTAGGATGGAGTTCTTACGTTAATTGAATTTTATATGGATGATACTTTAGATCTTTTACCAAAATACGTTGCAGTGAGGTGCGTCACATTCTCAGTTGAATTGAACGTCTCCTAGTTGACGTTTTGGGCCGATCAGCAACACTCGTTGCAACAAGCTGAATTGAAGCACCAGTTCGTATGGTCCGTACCTTGCCACAACGTTGTCTGTCTGTTGTTGTCCCAGTTTCTCTAAATTTCAACACCAGTTTTTTATGCACTTATTCGAAGGACTTCTTTCACTACCATCAATATTCCTGTAATTTCTCTGAACTGCAGTAACCGAAAAATTATATCCGAAGTGAAGTTCCATTATTTTTTCTCGTTTTATTGCGTAGCGATTCATTTTGGGGGTGGATTTTATGAATTTTTTGGGCAATGTGTCATGATTGTCCATAGACCTGATACGCAGGAAGAAAATTTTGAAATCTCGTTCATCGTGAATTAACCAAATCTCTTTACCATTTGTAGTTTTATAGCTATAATAGTTTTAAAAAAGTACCTTACTTCTGGGGTACCCTGTGTAAAGAGAACAAATTCAACATTTAGAAACTAATTCACGCTATGAGATTTCACACATACAAAGTTTAGCCATGAAGACAGACCACTCTAAAACCAGATATTTATGCCTGAACATTAAGTATCACTTCATTTTAATACGTGGGAATGAATATTGGTTTTCATTGAAACATAATAGTTAATGTAACGCCGACTTGAATACTGTATCTGCCAGAATTCAATACCTCTGTTTCACGCACTAATAACAGGTCTTATTAATTCAGTATACTAGAGCTCATCCTCAGTATTCATATTACGGGGAGAGATCATAACACGCGATGTCAAGAGGGGCGATTTCAACAACTACGACCACTCCACATACAAAACTTAATAAACAAACGACATACACGTAACATCTTGCACATGAGGAGGAGGCCTACATCATGCCTTGCACAGGCACTCTTGATCAGCGCAATAGCACCTGTATTCACAGAAGACAAATATAATTTAGCTTAAATCTTGTCTAGAGAAGTTCAGCTGTGTTAATGCACTAACTTGCTTTAGCAAGCTTGATAACTTGCATTCATTTTTCTCCAGATTTATAAAACTTCAAATAACACGATCAATCATTAAATCATGGATAATCCTAAGTATTTTAGTTCAATGAACCTAGTAAACGAAGACAGTGTTATGAATGTGCGTTTGAAATGCAACATTTACACTGAACTTTAGCCATAATATGACATGAAATTACGTTTAGAAAATATTATTTCTGAATATCAGCTAACATTTAACCATAACCGTCTCGAAATTGCCTGTTTGTGAACAACTAAACTACGCTACGACTATGTTACGCATCACGTCTCTTCACCAATTACAGTATTATGAATTTAATTAGCGATCAAGTATCGCTAATGAACTAATAGAGAATATGTATTATAATTATGTACCTTCACATTTTCCAAATAAATCACGAATCTAACTGATATTTGAACAGAGTAGTACTCTTATCAATCCACTTCCGAATTCTAAGAAGGCTAAGCTTCTCAAATCACTCTCTCTCGGAATTTAGACGATGATGATCTAACAGTTTTAAATGTGCGGTACCACAGCGACAACTTTGTGGAGAGCTTAAGCTGCGGAAAGTTCCGATTTCTTTACTAGCAAGGTATCTTTCAGCGTGCTTGCCGGGCCACTAAGTAACCAAAACCAGCAGGCAATGTACATACATCACTTTCGCAGGACAATTTAAAAATGAGTCTATATGACATCAGGGAAGCAATTTTGAATCAAAACTTTGGTTAAGTGATTTAAACTTGTAAATTTTATCAAAATATATTATTGATCGGTGCCAGCGAATAGCATAGCCATAGAGCTACGAATAACTTTCTTAACACATAAATAGAAGATGATTCCCGTTATGTGACGATTCACCCACTTTATCTTAGCTGGTGCCAGTCATCCAACACTTAATTAGTGCTACATTCTATGACTCATTTCTCACTTTATTTTTCACTCATCTAACACATTCCGTCGATCAAAACCTCAGACACATACAACCCAAGCATTGGTTAGGCATACTTTTCGTTATCGACAACCCTCGGCATCATACTAGCAACGCATATCAGGGACTACTGCTCGCAATTAATATTTTTCAATTGATTCATGTTTAAAGTAGAAGTATGATAGTACTTTTCTCATTGTACACGAGCAGTATTCAATTACCTTCACAAATTATATTTACTTTCTCAAAATCCTGTGTGCATCAAATAACCGCCTTCCAGCTTCCAGCTCATAATGCTAAGCATGTATGGAAGGATTTATCCCCATGATGTACTTGAGCCATCCATCAATGCTCTTGCACCTACAAGCACCCATTGGCTCCATCTGCCAGAGCCATTCGTCAGGTACAACTTCTCGCCTGGTACACTGCATTGTATGGTCTCTTGCTAAACTTCATGCAAGCTCTGGCACATTTCAGGCAGCATGGTCCCATAAAATGGGAGCACATTCAATACATGACAATCCATGGTATGAATTAATTGGTGTATATGTGCACGCATGTCTGTATAAAATATGTATCTTTTTGTGTGGCTATATATGTATACAAGAATCCCTGTAGCAGTACGCATCTCAATCTCACGTACCTACCGTAGCAGAACTATTGCACCAGAAAACCATACTTATATGCCACCGTATATACACAAGTGTATCAATACGATTTACCTCTGCAACAGTACCTACTCCGTGATATCTAGGAAGCTTTATTTACGCCAACGCAACTGCATCTTTTCAACCTTCCTTATGTACTCTTAGAACCGTACTTACACAATTCCCCTATGCATCAGTAACTACACGGAGCCATGAAACAGTACACGTTTTCACATACACCTACTTAAGACAGCTCAAGCGAATCTTCAAAGAAATATCTTTGTCTTCTAATTCAGCAACTGTGTGATGAATCTAATGTGTGAAAGACAAATGAACTATTCTTCATCAGGTTATATTGACAAACCTATGTGAAGAGGTTTGGTTATCTTAACTCACAAACAAAGTTCTACCATTAGAAAGTACTCTTATGCAATGATATGAACGCGTTGTTTGTATTAGATAAGACTTGTCAATTCACTGAATCTCCTAGCTAACATGTCATGAATGTTCTGACATTGACCACGCACGTATGTTTATCATATTAAACGAGGCTAAAATTCACGCTTTATTTCTAAATTGGATTAGCCGAGTCATGTCGACTCAATGCAGACAGTCTGACTTATATCTATGCCCATTAACCAGATTCAATCATGTTTAAAACGTCCCTGTAACCTGACGATAAATTGCAAGTACAACCATGACAATGCTGTTTTTAAATTTTTCAACCAATCTATGCTTAACATTTATATCCCATTAGTTCAATCGCAAGCACTGTGCAAAGTGGGCCATAAGTGAAATTTTGACACACGCTTAACTGAACCATAATTCATGTACTTGAAATTAAACCCACGGTAAATTGGACATGCATACGATCAGAGCTCATAGCCCAATTGCATTCAGTAACTAACTTTAAGTAAAAGTAGAGTGAAAGGTAATGCATACGTTCTATTCAAATTGATAGGTAATGAAGAGCAATTAAAGAAATCGTCTCCTGTCTTTTAATAGGGCCTAACTTATTAGCAGCGCGATTCCATCCTGAAATATACATAGAAGCAAGTATCGTTATCGTTCTGTGCTTCACGAATTCTATCTTATATTGTTCAAACTCACTTGATATATGCTTGAGCTTTGCCGGTATAAAACCCATAGCGTATTTCAGAACTTTTTTCTTTTCTAACTTCAAAAGGAAATGACTCAAGTAGTATTGACAAACGTTTTAAGTAAACTCTGTAAACATGGACGTAAAAAGTAGCGATAGCATGCAATGGTCCACCTCCAACGTTTGCATATATTTTACAAGGCTCTATTAAAACTTTTAGCAAAAATTTTGGAGAAGTGGGTGTGCCACTGCCTAGCTAAAAGTTCTATTTTAAAGGACTTAAATTCGATGCAGTCAGAAGAAAATTTTTTAACGAACGCTTCTGCCCCACGGTAGAAAGATGGTAGCTCCACGTGACTTACCTGTTTTGGGTACGAGTCCACTTTACACACTAGTGTGGTGGGCTGGCCTGGAGCTATGGCTATTGTCTGATTGGGTGGGCCGCGGCACACTGGTGGGTCTGGGAAAATAATGACATGGAAGCAAATAACTGAGAGTACAAGTAAGTAGTTACTAAAAACTTCTTCGACATACTCTTTATACAGAGTGTTTAATGACTTTTATGTTCAAATATGAAAATTATTTATTCTAGTATTTAATTTTATTTACTATTTTTGCGTATTACCGAAATCATATATTTATCAGGTACAATATTTATTAGAATGACTGAAGATGTAGAAAAAGGAATCGCTATATTTTAAAGTTGCATAATGTGATAAAATCTTCAACAGACATTACTAAAATCTTAAAAGTCAACAGAATGCTCGTCTAAAGAAAGTTGAAGCTGTTCAAGGTGTCTGGATCCATAAAGAAAATGCTTGGATAAGGTGACCCTTGAAGTACCACTGCCTTAAAACTGCTAAAATTTACTGAAGAAAAGTTCAGAATAAACTCGAAAAGATCCCTCAGAAATCTGGCATAAGAGTGCGATGTACCTGTCGAAACCATGGAGGAGGGTTGAAACCATCCTCCACGAAGACTTGAAAACTTCTCCTTACAAACATCAAACGAAACAGTTTTTATCTGCGAAAACTTGGTAAACGTATCTCAAGCGCTGGAATACTTCTTTCTCTTATCCGTGAAAGCACATAATAAAATCTCGTTATAATTAATGAAAATAAGTTTGACGTCCAGCAAAATTTTACTTACAAAATGATCAATTTTCATTTGGACTTGTAGGAGTGGCACCCGGGTAGTGACTCTAAGACAATGAACGACGATAGTAATTGCTTGGGTCACCATCATCAAACCCGAAACAAGTCCATTGTTTTTTCTGTGTAAATATACCGTATAATTAACCTAAAAAAATTACAGACACGACATTTTAACAGAATTATTAATGAATTAGGCTAAAAATCCTTTGAAAAACGGCAGTGGTTCTTTTAACAAGACTCAACTTCATTATGTGTAGCTTAAAAACACGAGATTGGTTGGCATCCAATGTACCCCAATTCATTTTAACGGAGGACTGGCCTCCTTCATCGCCAGACATGAACCCTCTCCATTACGATATCTGGTCTATACTGGAGAGTATGGTTTCAGCGGCATATTACCAAAATTTAAAGGCTCTGAAGTTAAAAATCAACCAGGATTGGTTCAAAATCCCTCAAAAAATAAATTGTGACTTGTGCTAGTCATTTTCTAAGCGTCTTTAGCATGTTATCGTCGTAGACTGAGGGCTTGTTGTATAAAGTGTGTTATTTCAACCTATTACATATTTGACTAGCATTTTCTTTATGTTGTATTTGTATACATTTTTTTTACTTTTGTGAACATGGACCTTAAATATTGTAACGTTAAATATTAGACAGCTTGTATTATTCAAAATAGAAAGCTAACTATTATAGACATTTCTCATTACAGCTGGAAATTACCACCCCAGCGTGCCCTACTCAGTGAGGAAACAAAAATTAAATAAATATTCATGAATATCAAAGACTTTGTCGTATCTTCTGAGCTTATTCACAACTCATGCGTGAGCAGGAACATGAATTTCAGAACAACATGACACAGACAATGACTCACGAAAACAATACCAGCTGAAACGGAATGTTACGTCTGACAATAAAGTAGTCGGATAGGTTACAACTAGCTACATAAAATTTACAGAAATTGGAGAATGTAGTAAGCAATAGTAAATTGATCCTCAGAATACATAAAAAAATAACAAAATATGGTTTCAAAAACTAGGCTCTAATTCCTCTAACTCGATTAAAAAATTATTGCTCCTGGAATTAACAATAAGCAACTATTGTTGAAATATTTTTACATACAACATCCTAAACATGAGAGTTCAGTTGCACTGCATGATAATACGAGGTGCATTCAAGTTATAACACCTCCGATATTTTTTTCTCAGTACTTAACACAGATGGAAACATACAGTTTGTTTTAAATACGCATGCAGATGACGTGAAAAAGCGACAGAGATGACAGCTCTGTACGTCCTACAGAACTCTCGCATCAGCAGCAGGAGTGAGGATTCTTTTCGATAGTTAAAATGGCAATATTTTCGTTACGAAAAAAACGTGTAATCATTCGTTTTCTCTGTTTGAGTTATATCACACTGACTGAAATTCATCACCAGTTGAATGAGACGTGTGATGATGCTGTCATGGATGTTTAATATAGATTTTTGGGTGGAACGGTTCAGAGTAGGCACGACGTCGGCATCGTACCAGCTGGTCTGACGCCATGATCGAGAGAGCGGAAAAAGTTGTTTTAGAGGATTACTGAATGAGTGTGGAACACATTACTTCCAAAATTTGCATTTCCGTGGGATCTGTGCTCACAATCTTGCAGGAAGACCTGAAAATGCAAAAAGTGTCCTTCAGGTGGGTGCAACGAATTCTGATGGACGACCTCAAGGCTACGCTCATGGAATGTTACCAGGCAATGTTGACGCATGATGTCGGTATGAATGGATGGGACTTTCTTTTCATCGATTTTGACAATGGATGAAACATGGGTTCCGTTTTTCAATACTGAAACGGAGCACCAGTCAGTTCAATGAAAGCATACATAGACACAGACGCCGTATGCCATTTTGACCCTTCAATGATCAAGTCATTTTTTCACTGTACGACAGATGACTTAAATTACCACTTATTATTATTCGTTTTTTATTAGATTTGCTCCACGTTGGGACAAAACCTTTACAATATAGTCCTGAAGTGAACGATATCTAGTGAATTTCTTAGAGGATGCTGACCGTTATAAGGTTATGTATCAAAAGCAGTCCTCACTCTCGCGGCTGCTGCTAGAGTTCTGTGAGTCATACAGAGCTGGTATCTCTGCTACGCATTAACAACGAGTACACACGTACCTTAAAACAAACTGCATGTTCCTATCTATTTTTAGTCTTTAGAAAATAAAATGAAGGTGTAATAACTTGAATGCACTTTGTATATCATAAACAACCAATTAATGTTATCTGTCAACTTTGTTGCTGTGAGAGGCATCCCGAGAAAACTACGAGCACCAGGTGTTGGAGATGATTTGCCTGAACTACAGCAAATGTGGATGAGACCTAACTCAAATACTTTGTCGTCAGAATTTTCTACATAACTGTTCTGAAGTTATACTAGCATAAGCAAAAAGAATTTCCGATAAAAATGGGAGATACAATTTAGCACATGGCTTCATGTGCTGTACATGCCAAATGTGAGGACAATTGTCTTCCTAGGCCTTTTTATCAAATAGTTTATTCTACTAGCAGATACATGTGATTGACAAAAAATGTAGTAATGGGCTACATGATGCCGATATCAAGTCCTCATGGGACGCTCGCTATTTGGTCTCATAACACAAGGATTGAACTTTCGGTGACTATCAAATTTCCTAACCATTTAATTGCTGGGAATCAGTTAAGAAGAGCTGAAAAATTTTCTTCTTGTTCTACACCAATCATTATAGTAAGCACTAATTTTTTTAATTAAGGGATTGAATTATATTTGCGTATACGACAATCAAACTCATATAATACACAATTTTGTTAAATCGTAAACAGCCACAAGTGCAAACAGTGGATCTAGTACATAATAATAATACCCCATTTCATTTGAGAAAAAAATTACTCAGCAATTGATCTACTAAATTCTTCGATGAGTCTTACTCGAACAGAAAATTATCTCTAAAAAAATTATCGCATGCACAGTCAAAACGCACTCTAACAACTGCATTTAGTGAAATGGACAAGGTATTCTCACGCAGTTTAAAATTTATAAAACTTTGAGAGAAACATTGAAATAGAAATAATTTAATATTCGACCTCATGCTGGAAAATTTCATGTTCCTTGAACACGAAATGACGTTCATATAGTGATCACTCTAATATCACTCTTCAGTCCCAACCCTCAGGCATATTTGAACTCCGAGCAGACATTGAATATCTTTATCTTTGATCTTACTCGGAGTGAGTCCAAAGGGAGTAAGGGACTGTCGAGGAACCCAATAGGAGAAAAGGCAATTATAGGCAGGATAAGTTTAATAGTTTATATTTAGGCATTTGAAAATTCTGTTAGGTATTGATTCTTCTTTCTTTGGTGCGCACGTCTTGATGTAGAGTACTGGCGTATTGACATCTTGTCGGTAGTACGCTGGAAAGTGTAGAGTTAGAGCGCGTGAGTTCTTGGTAATGCGTGGGTTGTTTGAGCCATTCCTCTCCGCATACAGGATGGCTGGGTTCTTCTTCCTTCGCTCTGTTGTTAGCTGTATGTAATGTTCTTCAGGGGATGAAAGTTCTTGGCGGAGTTGTTGACCTTGGCAGCGCTGGGTAGAGAATCTGTGAAACAGGGCGTAGCAGCCTCCTTATACTGTATGTGCCTTGCTTCCTGAGCGGGACCGCTTATTGTTCGAAATCGTGCTTCCGGACGTAACGGCTTCTAGCCTCATCACTGTATTCACTTCCGTTATCCTGTTCGCTCATTGGTCGACGTAGAACTTCCACTCGAAATAGAAATCTAGAATCGTCGCTGCATTCATTTGTAGTGATTCACTACATTCCTCTTTGAGGGCGTGTCTTCTGGAACCAATATCGAACTCTATAATAATACACAGTTTGTTGCTTGCTTGGTCCGTCTCTCTGTCACGCTCTTAAGAATTTAGATAGAAGAAAATTCAGTAGGGTATACATATATTGTTAGTGTTGTATTGTTGATTTCAAAGGCACATCCTTCAATGTAGAAACTCCCTCACGAAGCCCGTGTCCACTGGCAAATTAAACGAAAAAGTCAGTAAAAAATACGTGAATGTTTTCACGTGCGTGTCTACTAGTTGAATATTAAACTAATGTAAGTATTTGTTGAAACTCATGGCAGAAACTTTCACAGCTGACAATACATGAGGTATTTCCTCAAACCAGTCAGAATAAATTTCCGGTACTATTATTTTCCAGTGAGACTTCTTGTAGAAATTACGATAATTAAAGTATACTGAATAATCTAGAAATTTCGATAAGCTCACACAAAGGCATTAAACAAATTTACAAGAAACACCTTAACAAAATGTACAGCATTGCGAAGCATGTATTTAAACATTTGAAAGATTATCCAGCACTCGTTGGCACACCATATATGTACATGTATGTAGTTTATGTAGATTTGTGAAGAATTCATCAAAATGTGATAACAGAACACCGAAAATAGTAAGCTTGGTAATCAATTCATTCCAGTTGAAATTCACAACGAGGAATGGTAAGTTAAGAGATAAAAATATTATGCCACTCGCGCCCATATTTTGCAGTAATAATTGTAGAGAAATTAAAAATGTGATACACTTGCCCTGATATGCCACAGGCTATTAACAGTTTATTTTCTTAATTAAGGAGTGATTGAGAAAGCAGTCATGAAAGCTTCTTGTGTTTTAATTTAAACTAGTTTTTGTTGTATGCAGAAAGTTAAATTGTGCGAAAGGAAATCCACAAAATTTCTGGTATAAAACGATATCACTATGAGAATGAATCGCACTCATTTTCTTTCACTTTTCAGAATTTTGCAGGTGATGCCTCTGCAGATTTAGTAATAATACACTAGTATTAACAGCTTGGTCGACTGGTGAGCGAATCTGTTTGCGAGCGGAAAGACCCGGGTTCAAATCCCGCTGCCGACATGGTTGACGCGGCTAGATATACGGCATGGGACTTGGGTAAACAACCGAATAATTATCGAAGTAATTATCCGACCCAAGAATGGGCCAGAAGGTTCGTTCCTATAGCCTCATTCTATTCTATTACTAACGGACTCGTAAAATGCCACTTTAATTGATTGTAAGGTTATGAAGTAAACTGGGTATACAGTCCACATACTTTCCAAAACTTTCAGTCCAACCGATACCTAATTGAACTGGGAGGCAGGTCTATAATCATGAAAACCACCATAGCAGCCAAAACCTCATTCAAGGTCTGAAAGAAATGGTCCATAAAGAGCAGGCATGGCATGAAAAGGAGCTCAAAGTATCACAAGTAATAGGAAACGATTCGAATGGACAATGATGTATTGTAAGTGGAAGTACGAGTCAGGAAGGCTATCAAAAACACATTAGTAGATAAGATACTAGAGACAATTACTTTAAAGGTATACCATCAAGTTAAAAAAGTTCTGACACAGCAAGTATACAAATAGATGATGCTCCAAGTTGCAGGGTAACTCTGCGTTTTAATGTCCGTGAGATTTTTAACTGTAAATTATATTATTCGAGTGTTTCCGAGGCGTACATATGTCTGTACGTAACGACACTGCTCGAAAGAGCTTTTAAAAACGTTTGCTTCCGGAATAATTTTTCTACTTTGGAAGAATAAGTAAGTAGAAAATTTTAGCTGCATAAGACATCATAGATAAGATTTATGTTTGAGTTAAAGTTTGGGTAAGTATGTTCTTTCCTGACGCCATTACAATTTCTGTTGTGAAATTGAATGCTGGTTTGACTTCGCTCATTAAATTCTTAACTAGCTAAAACAACGACCTAGTTCTCTTTTTATGATTTCGCAGAGTATTTCGCTGAAGTTGATCTTGAGTTGCAACAAAAATGAACCAAAATGCCTCTAAAGTATTCACTGTCGTAGAAAGCACACGAGGCTAGCCCGAAATAAACATTTGCATTACACGGGCTTCATAATTTGAAAAAAAATCCCGATTAAATTTTAATTTCCTCTTTGATCTACAGGTATGTGGTATTATAACAATAATTCATTAAAAATAGGTAATCTCCATATGTTACTAAAACAAGAGTGGCAATGATACGTCATAAATTCGAGACTTGTGTTTGCAGCTTCATATATTCAAAATGCCCTTCAAGCTGATCGCCGCACAGCTATGCTTTTTTTTTGGTGCGACGTTATCTTTCTGACATTTTCCACACTCATAATGGCTGCAATGTCTTTCATAGTACGTTTCAACTCTGCCAAAGTACTTTGAAGACCCTGACGATGTTTACCACGGTATGGGGCTCAAAAGAGGAATCAAGAGTGGACAGGTTTGGAGAGTATGGGATCAATGGTGATCCGTACTTCAGGAAATCAAACTATTAATATAATAATACAATGATTCCAGGAACTAATAGCACGGAACTGTCACATGGTAGCTGGAACCCTCGTGCTGGAACCTGTATTAACGTCTGCCACCTGTAGCTTTAACTGCATGCTAGATTGTATTCTTCAGGACAGTTTCCAGGTAGACATCAGAGTTGACAGATCTTTCAAACCGAACCAAAGGGAAGATTCTCCCATCCGGCATCCCACCCACGACCAAACTTTTTCTCCACGAGTCTTCTTGTACTCGATTAGACTGTGTGGATTTGTTGGGTCCCAGTACTTGTTGATTTGCAGAAGTGCAAACACCTCAACTCGTTGATCTCGCTGGGAAGCCATTTTACAGTACGCAACAATAGCAAAACTTTATGCTATTGTTGCGTCATATTGACAGGCCTACGGAGAATATGCAGCAAGGCACGATAAAAATTTACAAACAAAAAGATTTTTAATTACATGTGTATTCAGTTGCTTAAGGCCCACCCGATATCTTTAGTTGCATTTGGAAAGGAAAATTTAAAAGTCGCTGTTGAAATTGTTTTATTGATCAAAAACGTGAATGACCCTGTGCAAAAGTATTGGTACATTAGTTTAGTATTCTGATGCAAATCCATTATTTCACTGAACAGCTTCCAATCGTTTTCTATCGTTGCACACAAGTTTTTTACATAGATTTAATGGTATTTTGTGTCATTCTTTCGTGCAGAACTTCTCTAATTGATTGATATTTTGGGAATTCCTCATGTGGACGTTTTTCTTCGAAGTTTTCTACAAATTTTCAATTGAATTTAGGTCGTTAGACTATCTGGACCAATTGTGAAGGTCTTTTTAAGGCATTATTTTCTCAGTTTGGCAGTGTACTTCGGATCATTTTCTTGAAACACGAAATCGTGACCATATGCTAACGAAACTGCAGGTTTCCGAAAAATTTTCTGAAGAATCTGCCTGTACATTTGACTCTTTGTCTTACCTCTGATAATTTATAACTCATCAGTGTCATTCGATGAAAAAGCATCCCATATCATGATGGAACCACCTTTGAACTTCACAAAGGAGATGGTATTCTGATTAATATGAGCGGGGACATTTGTCCGCCAAACCTGCGTTGCTCTGTTTCTTCCGAAAAGTTTTGTTTTGGTTTCGTCCGACCAGATACCATTTCCCAAACTCCCTGCTTTACTCTTAATTGGTTTCAACAAAATTCAAACGGGCTTTGACAGGTTGGCGTTTCAGTAATGACACATTCCTTGGATCTTGAAATTAAGACAGTGCGATTTAGAGCTCTACTAATAGTGTTCTGACTCACTCCAATCCTAGCTTCTTAAACAGGGTTTGAATTTCAGAAAGGGTAACAAAAAGGTTTTTCTGTAGTTCTCTGCTAATCCACTATGAGTTGCTATCGTTAAGCTTTCTTGGTTTACCAGTTCTTGGAATGTTTGTAACTCGGTTACTAAGCGTCTTATACTTTCTGATGATATTTCCTACCGTATTTATTGGTAGATCCATTTATTTGGATATTTTTCGATAAACCGGGTTTTTTGTGACGTTTAATGATTTTATTATTCATATCTTTGGATAACTTTTTGATTTTATCCATGTTAAAACTTTAATCCGCGGAATTAGCATTAAGAAGTCACACAACAGATGAAATTATTTTATAAACAGTCGTGTTCCTCTGTGTTTGATCGGTGATAACTCTCCATTATTATTAAAGCAAGAATACACTTGAATGTCTTTTAAATTTTAAATTTAGAACAGAAAAAGGAAATAGCGTCATAATAGCGTTCAAAATTTTTGCAAACGGTCACTTTTGTTCATGATCAATAAAATAATTCAAACACTGGCTTTTTGATTTTCTTTTCCACATACGACGAAAGATACTATGTGAGATAAAACTGACCACATGTCAAGTAAAATTGTAAATCGAAACTAAAGTTATGACAAAAAATGTAATGGATCCGATACTTTTGTGTGTCACTGTGTAAATGTCCAATTTCTGTTGTAGCATAGATATCCTTGTTTTATTAAAAGATAGCGACTATGTAATTTTTGTGAAATAATATTTTAATACCACTATCGGTAAATCATACTGTATTGAGCATAAGTAGTAGTATTGAGTTTTAGTTGCTACAACTGCAGTAGAGGGGGTAGACGTGTTACTGTTTATACCGAATAGTCGTATTCAAATTATGACTTTCGATTGATGAAACCATTTTACAGAATTGTTATACTCAAACAATAGGTTTTAAGTGCTAAAACCACTTTAAAAAATAGTTGCACTCGAACTATAGCTTTCGTGACGTAAGACCCCTTTATATGATAGTTGAACTCCAACTATTGTTTTCGCGTGCTACGACCACATATTTCAGGTGTAACAAAATGAATGTTATAGAAAGTAAGGTTAGAACAGCTGTGCGAAATTGAGTCTTCCAATAACACCGTGCATCGGTGGCAGACACTACCATGACCGAAACACTGACGTTACCTACTGCTAACCTTAAAGTTTGTTATACGATCTTTCACACGTATCAGTGGGATTTGCTGGAATCATTAAAAACAACTCTTAGTCTACTTAGGTACAAAAGTATTTATTGATATTCTAGTTTTGGTTGCAATACTAGTATTTCATCCGACTGAATAAAGAATAAGGACAATTTTTTAAAAACTTTCGTTTTATTGCAAATTTTTGGTTCCACTGTTTCTTAAAGAGTTTCAGATTGGGAATTGAGGAATCTATTTGCACTAAAGTGTTCACGAGAGCAAATTTGGTAAGTGAGCTCTATTTCAAAATTTTTAAAATCTAAAATTTCTGAAACTCTATCCGACGTTACTTTAGACAGATTCTTTTACATTTTGTAGGCACTGCTGATCATATGTCATGAGTTGAGCGATCCTTTTTTATAATTATACTGTGGCTCAGATATCAGATGCGTCTCTTTTCATTTACTAAATGTTCTATCTTAAAGCCTCTAACGAATTTCATTGATACTCCTCCTTAAAGCATCTAATAACTTTCAGTTTGCAAATGACAAAGTAAACATGGAGTATACCTAGCATCGACTTTATTTTTATATGTAATTTAAACATAAGTTAGCGTCTACCTTATATAATTTCGAAAGCACTGTTCTTGGAAACTTCAATCTAGGGACACGTATGTAACCCAGCTATTTTTCGTGTACTTTTTGAATTGACTTAAAAAGAGTTGATCGTGATATCCAACATAAAATGAAAGCCATCCGGATAAGACCTAATTTACGTTTTTCAGCAAATGCAATTTTAATATTACTGGTACGAACAAGCAAATGAAGCTCCTAAAATTATTGTGTCATGCTTGTCAAAAGAAAAAGTTAAAAAATAAACCTTACTTCCATAAAAATTGAAAATGAACATACGAATGAGAAACAGGTCAGATACATTAATGTATCTATCGAAACAACTCGTCTATTGTTCCGTAACCAAAAGATGATTTGATTGCAGTACGTTAATCATAGGTTAATCGAGAAAACCTAGTTCTTGCAGACAGAACAATAGCATTTTCATGACTTGCAACTATGATGACTTTTCTCCCCATTGCAAACTACACACAAATATTTGATCGAATAATGTTCAATAAAGAGTGAAGCGAACGGTGAAAAGAATGACATAACAGACTCGAATAACTATTTTGGGCTGAGTTAGCAGTAATTCAGTATTCATATACTGAGTCCATGTTATCGTGAGTTTAGAATAACTTGTTTTACTGGTACATCTGTAATTATACTTTAAACGTACGCGACACTTTGAACAGATTAATTGGTTTCTAAAGAGTACAACAAACCAATACTTCCACTCTACCTCGTTTCATTCGAATTTGAAAAGAATTTTCGTTAGCAAAAGATCGAAATCTCGTATACAACAAGAGTCATCTGTCTCGTCATGAAAATACAACGCGTCCTTTATTACGTCGCTTTTAAATAAGCATGAGCACAAATAACTTTTTGGAATTCCTGAATGGCCTACACTGCATGGGTACGAAGCTTGGATTATGTTTGTACCCAATTTTTCGTGAAAACGAAACAGTATTTTCTGAAATGTTTTAGGCACCACTTTCATTGTTGACGCAGCAGGTTCATAATTTTTATTCATGTAATTGATATTTTTTATTCCATATGAATATGAAGAGCTGTTATGTATTCTTGTGGCATTCATGGGGAGAAGGACTATATATCCGTTATTGTGATTATATGAGAATGACAAAATATTTTAGTAGAATAATAAGATATTTACTTACATAATACCTAATAAGATTTCCTAAGAATTGTGAGTGAGAAAAGTACTGTTTGTGAGCACGTAAAAACTATCCGTCTAATTCAGTCACGGAAACTGTTCTTGTAAGAATATTCTATTTCTTGTTACCAAGGGTACTGCAAGAGCCATTTTAGAAAAATATTCTGACTGCAGACAATTGTGAAACTTGGTATTTCCCTTCTCAATACTTCACTTTCAACTATTCTAAGGTTACAAGAATCCTTTAACTGTTTTAAACATTTAACGCACGTGATTTTAGCCAAAATTTATTTCAATCTCAGTCAACAATATAATCTCAGTGCAACACTGAACAACACATGACAACATTTTTCGAACATAAACTTTTCAGTTAACGATGTGTATTGAACGATATATCTCTTAAGTACACATCAAGGACTACTATAAACAGGACGTGCACCGCCATGTAGCTGACTACGGTAGCGGAGGCCAGTTCACTAAGCTCAGTTGGCCTACATCTGTCACAGTGCGAACATTGTCGTAGTCAGTCGCTCGGTTTGAATCGGACATTGTTGTTTGTTTCGAGGCACATTGCTGTATTTCTAAGTGGATACTGTTTGTTTACAAAGTTTATTGCTAATTATATGTATTAAAAATGCCGAACAAGTGTGGAGTTGTGTGAACAAATGAAATCCCTTCCAGTATCTTCAATGTGCCTGCTTCATGTCTGCCATCTCCAAAACCTGCACCTCGCCCGGCGAAAGTTGAAGACCAACAACTGAGGTATTTTCTTCAGAAGGATAAGATTACTTCATTTGATGCTTTCAAACCTGAACGTAACCTGCAGAAACAGTATAAGAACTTGATTATTTCAAGATCGAAAGAAAGGTTTGTGTGTTTGCTCATAAACGGCTACTTCAGTGAGTGCAGCCTGTCTATGATTGTCGAAAACAAGCCCACTTTGTGTTCCCCACTAACGCTCAGTGCGTTCAAGAACGGCATTAGTGTACCACTGTTTAAGGCACTTCATCCCAACAATGGTTTGAGATCGTATACTCAGTTTGACGAAACTGTGCGCTTGGCAATGCACTGTGACATCCCGTTTGACAAAACGATCCAAAATGTTGTCACTCTTCTTCAAGCTCACACATCAGCCTGTGTCCACACCGAGAAGGAGAAAAAGTTGGTATTTTTGACACATCAGTTGGAACTTTTATAACAGAATCAGTTTTCCATGAATGATAATTGTTTTGCTCTTCAATCATACCCAAAGTGTAATTATGAACAGCTCAGAGACTTCTTGGTGCTGCCATGCAAACGCAAGCTGCAGTACATCACTTCATCTATTGACAAAGACCAGGTGCTGAGGGAAACATTTGACAAAGTCCAGACACTGCAACTGAAGAATGTGTTTCTCTTGGTAGATGAAGTAAAGATTCGCCCAACTGTTTAATTTTCTGGTGGGTTGCTGAATGGCATGGCCGAGAACAAACGAGACTGCAAGGCTACTTCTATTCTAATCACTAGGTGATTGCAGTGTCACAGCCAAGCATCCTCTTGACAACGAGCGTGTCGGGTTTCTCCTTTTTGACACAGTACATCTGCTAAACAACTGGAGCTAAACAACTGGAACTAAACAACTGGAGCTACATCTACTGAACAACTGCATCCGCAACAACTGGATCAGGCAGAAGGGCCAGAAGATCATTCTTGACAATGAAACACGGCATCATTTGCAGACGTCAAGGAACTGTACGAGTCAAAGAAAGGCGGTATTCTGACGACTACTACACTCACTCAATTTGCTGTCAACCCCTCAAATTTGCTGTCAACCCCTCCGAGAAAGACTAGCAAAAGAATATATTCCTTCTTCAGACCTCTGTCAAGAAGGCCCGGTTGGCTGACTAATCGCTGCAGTTTGGTAGGTTTTTGCTTCTATGTCTGTTTGTTTATATGAGTGAATGTTTGTATGTTTGGTTGTTTGCATTGGAAAAGGGTTAACTATAATCAATTTGTAAAACCTAAAACTGCAGCAATTCGGCTTTCTATAAAGTGGCCACTAAGCTCATATAATAATACATGGTAAGTCCGGTTAAAATTGGTATTTCAAAGCATGACAGTGATTTAAACCATTTAAAATTCACTGTAAAACCTTATTATTGCTGCTATTGCTTGAAAAGAGTAATTTTTGATCAATTTGTTCGATAGAAAATGTTATGTTACTAAGAATGCAATGGCCTCCGCTAGCGTAGTCAGCTATATGGCGGTGCACGTCCTGTTTATAGTAGTCCTTGGTAAACATGTATATTTGTTTATTACGTAGTTTGACGATGAAACTACTAAGAATTAAAATACAAAATACAAGACATGAGTTAACCTACTTTTGAATACTAAACTAGGTCGAAATGTTCAATTTTCTGCATCGTAATTTCATGTATCGCAGTGAAGTTTAAATAGTAAATCATCTGAATTATGAAACGTAATATGAGAAATACGGTTGCATATTGTACAAGGTGTCCCACAAAAATGTACCTGACGTTTGTATTTATCATATTTCCTGCTGAAATTAATATATTTTAAGACATTTTATTTTATATTATACCAAATTTCGTTTTTCACTCAAATGAAAATTTTTGTGAATATCTACAGAATTATGTGTGCACAGTAAGAAGTTGAATGAACAGGGGTGGATTCTGACTTGTGCCAAGGAATTATAATAATGACATTATTGAGAGTTTATTCTTTATTTCCAGTTTTCCGGACACCTTTAATGAATAATAAATAATAATAATATTCAAAATAAACTTTAATAAATAAAGTACAAATCAACCTTTAGTATCCTCCAACATGACCACTGTTCCTCTCAAGACAAGTATTAGCTATATTCATCAGAACACCAACTGTTTTCTGGATCATTACTCGATCGTTCTTCAACCTCTCAAATACATCCTCTACCCGTTCTCGTAGTATTTCCAAAGTTAGAGGTGGCGTTTTAAATACGAGATTCTTAACATATCAAAGAGGAAAAAATCGGGCTAATATTTGTCTTGAGAGGAACGGTGGTCATGTTGAAGGATACTAAAGGTTGGTTTGTACAGTATCACCTCGGTTAACGACCACAATCCGTTCCTGAAAGTTGGTTGTTGACTGAAACGTTCGTTAACCGAATCAATTTTGTTTGAGGGCTATATTATGTAAATATAGCACAAACAAAATAACACAAAAACACGAATGCAGTACGATAAAAACAGGCAACGTCCGACCGCAACAACGTCTCGAGCACGACTGAGGTTGGGATGCCGCGTGGGTTATTTGTCTTGTTGTTTGTTATCCGAAAATTCGTTCGTTGCCCGGAACAATTTTTTAGCGAAATTGTTGGTCGTTAACCGATTTGTTCGTTATGCTATGCGTTCATTAACCGAGGTTCTACTGTACTTTATTTTTCAAAGTTTATTTTGAAAATTAAAATATATATTATTATTATTATTTATTATTTATTGAAGTTCCCCGGAAAACAGTAAATAAATAAAAAATATCAATAATGTTATTGCAATAATTCCTTGGTGCAAGTCATAATCTACCCCCGTTCATTCAACTTCCTTCTGTGCACACATAATTCAGTAGATATTTACAATTTATTTCATTTGAATTATAAACAAAATTTACTCTAAGATGAAATAAAAGTCTTAAAATATCTTAATTACAACTGGTAATATGATAAATACAAAAAACGGGTACATTTTTGCGGGACATCCTGTAAAATTAACAATCAAAGCATAAGGACTAACACACAACTGCAACAATGATCAGATATCTAGTTTGCATGTGTGGGTATTTTTTCCAATAAATAAAGAACTTTTTTTAATTTCTGTTCTATAGAATAAACATCATGTATATTGTGACAAATTATTGTAGAGAAATCAGCGTAAAATGTGAACTCGAGGTAAGACAGAAAAACTACTGACACAAAACGTTCAATATTTCGGATGATCAGGAGACAGTTCGCAATGACATTGTATTCTGTTATATTTCAAACCTACTAAAATCTACAACACGCATGCAACATCGAGTATCGCAACTAATCACTCATTTCTGAAACCCTAAAAGAACAGTTGTAACCGAGGCTAGAGCCCTCAGATACGATATTGAACGTTAGAATGGTCATGACATTTCTAACAAACCTAAAAATTCATTGTATGAAACTAAAGCTTTAACAACCGTCACTAAATGTACCCAAGTGTCCCTCACTCACACATAATATTGAGAATAACAGGGGCGCTGGTGACGGAGCCGAGGGCATTGGTGGCCCTACATGCGTAAGCTCCCCGGGCTCGTCTAGTGACGCCCTGCAGCACGAGGCTGCGACCGTGTAGTATCACGCGTGACAGGTTGCCTCGCTCCCCAGCCTGCTGCACCTCATCCTGCAGTGTACGCACAATATTTTATTTTGGTGTCACTTCAAGACTCAGAGAACACACAGAACGGTGGAACACAAATCACTCGGATACAAAACGACTGCATACATTAATTTATTGTGGCACACCTATAGCATCAAAATTGAATGTATGAACGGAACAGTATGTTGTGAAACACAGAGAACTTGATGAATCGAAAATTTAAAGTGCTAACATTGCAGTGTTGTGGTGATGACATTTCAATTCACTGAATTCACTGGCCGTCGTCACATGGTTACAGTGAGTCGAGGATAAGAAGTTTTTCCTGTTTGAACGGTTTTTGAAGAAATTGTACTAATGGTGACCTTGAAAAGTATTACAGTTAAGGACCGAAATATAAAAAGCCTGGTAAATACCAATACATTTTAAGATAGTAAAAATATCCAAACAGGGTGGAATATTTCGCTGCTTGAGGGAGTTTTTTTGAGTTCTTCGGATTAACAAAATAATGGAGTTCCTGTTTTGATGGTTTCGACGCTTCGCTTGTGATGTTGACTGAACTCTTCATCAAACCTGCCTGAATGTGTAGACATTCTGTTCGGCATAACTGGGTGTCTAGGCAAGTTTTGTGACCACGCGAATAAGGGACAAAATTTCACAGAAAATACACAGTTTTTTGAAGTTCTGTATTCAATTCAGAGCTCACATGCTTTACTCTAGAATTTTGAATTTGCTCGTGATCTTTCACTGGTGTGGAGTTTACTAACATAATAGTTTTCAAGCTAGTAACACGAATTTACGCATACAAATTCAACATTCATTGAAGTAAAATAGATTTGTAAGCGCCTGAATTTCGTACAGAGACAACGAGTTTTCGTCCGTCGTTACTAGCGATATATCTCAAGGCTAATTTCAAGATTAAAAAACTAATCGTAAACTTGCCCCATTTACACTGAAGAAACAGATCTATGAAGAACATTTTTACTTTACTTAGACAGGAACTTACGCTAAGCTCAGTATTCATACTTCATAGTATCAGCTTTCAAAGTGAAGTACAACTATCTTTCATAGTTATAGTGCAATCTTTGTCCCCGTAACCGACATTAATTCGTCTATATACTCTTTGAACGCAAAAATTACAAATCCCATAACATAAAAAATGGCTTTGTCTCACAATATTCCTTGATCAAATTACTCTGGTGCCAGAGTACAAGTTGGCCAAGCCGTTGGTGTCCCGATAGAGAACCTTAACATAGAAAATGAAATATACTTTTGGTCATCATGCACATCTGCAATACGCGCAGTCCGAATTACTCGTTTCACAAGTCAGTAACCGGAATTCGGAAACTCACAATGCACTGGATAATTTTCAGGTAGGTCGGACTACTGGTCTCTCGATGCACTAACAAAAAGAAAAAAGTAGTAGTAGTAATAGTAGTAGTAGTAGTAGTAGTAGTAGTAGTAGTAGTAGTAGTAGTAGTCGTAGTAGTAGTAGTAGTAGTAGTAGTAGTAGAAGTAGAAGAAGTGTTAGTATTTTAAGTTTGCTGGTACCTCATTTGTTCAGAAAATATCGCACCGATAGTCTCATAAGTAAAACGATATGTCTATCAGTTACGTCAGTACAATGATAACGTGGTACATAAGATAAAAATTAGCTATAGAAAGAAAGATTTAGGTTAAAATCGCAAAAGACTTCTTTATCATAGTTGTTCTCACATAGTTGTAAAGCAATTGTGCTCACTCTGTGTATCCACTGTACTGATGTGGCAGGAGGGTTCGCTTGGACGTCACACTCGAAGTAGACGTCGTCGCCTTCCTTTATGGAGTGAGGATCCAGTGTGGGAGCTAAACGAGCCTCCACCTCTGGCGGATCTGGGCGACATTCAGAATATTTAATAAAATAAAGCATTATATTATGTAATTTGTACCTTGCTGTAAGGTAGTGTACATGGTGAATTTATTTACTCAGTTAATGTGATCACATTCACCAGTAAACGAAAGCATAAATTCACCTTTTTTTGAAATTCTCTAAATCTCTGAACAAGACTACATGCAAAAGTGGGTCAAAATATCTCATGAATTTCATTCTAACACTACATTTCGTTTAGAAATAGTGTGGTTTAAGTGAGCTAAAGGGTTAAACATGACTAGAAAACAATAGAAATCCACTATTGTTTACACTGCACTTTAGACTTGAGAACAAATCATTTTGGAATTTGGGGTTTTAAAAAGCCCGATGCCGTATGAAAACTATCCAATGACGAACAGAGTTGATTACACACATTTTTACATTCATTACGGCCATCAAGATAGGACAAAAATTGCAAAAAATAAAAACCTGAACCTGTACGGATTAAATATTCTTACTATTGAACCGCGAAAATCTGCGGTGTCTCACGCTTACATATTTATTCAGTTAATAATTAATCAGTCAAACAATCTCATCTACATATATCTCATACTAGAATTATTCAGCACAGATCTCGAAATAAAAGGACATATACAAATGAACATATATTTTTTATAGGGACATACCAGTAAAACAATTGAAGAAATTCAGGGTTAGCAATATACGATACGGAATAATATTAAAAAACAAATTATTAAGAGCGGAGTACATCCACCGTGAAATAAAAATAAGTTTAATTTTAAAAAGAAATTTGTTCATCGTCACGTTCCCTGCATGTTATAAAATATATTTATCAAATAAATTATTACATAAGAAAATCTTAACAAAATAGTTCATTACACAATATCCAAATTAGAAGAATGTTCAAAGTCAGTTGCAGTCAATCAATACTAATACCTTCAATTTTTTTATATTATTCAAAATGAATCAGAAAAACAAACGGATGTGACCATCTGTTAGGGGTACTGGAATGTAGGTACTATCCTGATTTTTTATTAGGAACAATAATTGTGAGAAATATTCCTGAAAATCTTTATTGCTCTACAAAATAATCACCATCATTAGATATAACTTCTGTTCATCTACTTGGGAGCTTTTTAATCCCCCTTTCAAAAAAATTAACATCTTTGGAAGAAATAAAGGAACTATACTCCACTCCAAACTCGTGAACATTTGCGAATTCTTTTCCGCTGATGAAATGCTCTTAAGAACGAAATAAGTGAAAATCTGATGGAGCAAAGTCTGGCGAGTATGGTGGGTGAAGAAGAACTTCCCAACCTAAGGACTTTAGTTTTATTGAGTTTGTTTGGCAGAATGGGGTCTAGCGTTATCGTGTTGAAAAATGACTCCTTTCCTGTTCACTAGAACAGAACATTTTTTACGCAACAATGCATTTAGACGTTCAAATTGCTGAGAGTAAAGGTCTGCAGTCACAGTTTTTTCTTGTTCCAATAACTCAAAGTTAAACTGAAGGGAAGAAAAGAGGACAGGACTTTCCGGTACCCCTAATAGAATAGTTGAATCCTCCTAACCAGTAACTTAACATGAGTCTAACAGAACAATCTGCAGACCATCAAATGCATTCAACTCGGGTTTCAGTTGTGCTTTAAATGACTTAATCTGCGATACGTTCCAACCACCCTAATAAATTAATTCGTCCGCTGATTTAAGCAAACCTTTTAGAGCTAAGGTCTGAATAATAGCATTGTATTTCAACAATTGACAAACATGGGCTAAACTTCAAAATTATGTCCCTACTCCATATGAAGGCTGACTCGAAATATAACCCAGTCGGACTAACTTTCCAAGTTGTGTTCCAAATGAAACACTGCAAAATGTACGGGCCGCTACCGCCCACGTAAGCATGAGTTACTGACTAAGGTGTAATTTGAGTCTCACATAAAGTGTTTGTTTCACATGAAATATATGTACATCTGGGTCTCTGAACAATAATTTTTCTGGTATCACCGGTATTTGGAACATAATTCCTTCAACAAACATATGATACAATAGATTTAGACAGCATTTGGCAGTGGTGGTCGTTTGAGACCGTACTGAATTTGATAACATTAAATTTTTGCTTACGTGGTATATAAGTCGTTGATTGCTTTGTAAAATGAGCTGCACACACATCGTCTGTAAAGTTTACACTAAGCTAAAGTCAAATACTTACCTTGAAAAGGATTTTTTTGGCTTCCGACATTAAGATCTTCTCCATGATTCACAATATTTTTTTTCACATAGTGTTTCTTAATTTGTTTGATTTATGCTAAACTCAACGCAGTGTTCACTGATATTGTATAAATAGTAAATCCTTTATGAGTTGGCTCAATAATAAAATTTACACTCATGACATTATATTTTCTTGCCGCTGAGATCCTCATTTGCAATTTAGAACTTAATTGATAAAATTTAAGATTGGTTACTCGACATGAGATGGTACATCACTCCTACCGAACACATTATTTCACGAACTGAGACTGTATTCACATTTTTCCTAACGTGATGATAACTAATTTTTAAGAATGGTTTTCTTCTTTCAGAGTTGAGGATGCATTTCTTTAATGATAATGAGAGATGATGATAAAAGTTTCGTTGAACATAAGCATTGAACGCAAGTTTGATTTTTTCATTGCTGCATTGTCTAGGCGGGATATTACTATGATTTATTTGCATTAGAACATAGGCACAGATATAGCTTGAAATCGATAAGGTGATATGTTTTATGCCAAGTAATAAATGAGATATTTCAATTTTGATATCTTACGAATTTCAGGAAAAAAAATGGAGACTGAAACAAACGGAAATGAATAATTAATTACCTAGAATAAAATACGATGAAAAAAGAAAAGTGGATTCCTTCCAATACCAAAGTCAACTACGAATGTTTTTCAACAGTCCTTGAATTCAAGACAAAAAACGAATAAAATGGTAAAGCATGAAGACAAAACAGGTAATGTCAACATACCTAGAGATCATTTCTATTCTTCTTCATTACCAAAACTTGCTTCATTTTGTGGCGACAGCTTAAGCTTTTTAATTATTCCGATGTCTCAAGGAGCCTGGGACAGTACTTGGGACCCTCAAGTAATGAATGCCTTCAAAAGAGGCCCTGAAATTCGCATTATTATTTTATGAAAGTTCTCAAGAACATTACAGTGAAGAGCGAATAAGTCAACTTCCTAGGAAATATCATAGAGCAGTTTTGTCACTTTGAAGGTCTTCATCTGTCTAGGAATTGCAAAAAGGGTCTTGGTTGTATAAAAACTATAAGAGCTCAATGTCCGGAAACTTTAAAATTGTTTGTATTATTTGATTTCAATTTTAAATCAAAGCTGATTGCTTAAAGGTTGAAGAAAACAATAACAAGTGGTCGCTGACAAATTGAGCTCTTAATTTTCTTTTAAAAACTTAGTTGTTGTCTGTCTAACAATTACAAACCCTACTACTCCTCCATTCCATATGTTCCAATGTCCTCCCACGAGTAAAAGTTATTATGATTATATAATAGCCATGAGTAAGTGCTGCTGTTAGTTCGTTCAACAAATATTTTTCATCCTGCACATTTTTTTTTAGATTTGGAAGCCGTATCACTTCCCTGTATCATTTGGAGAATGTGAAAATTTCAATATAATTTTCTTCGACTCAGCACAGAGTACGATAACCGTTGGGCAAAGTGCCTCGTAGGTTGTTTTCACAGCAAAATGAGTAAGCTACATCGAGCGTTCTCTATGCGTCCTTGCAAAAGTAGCTGTCGGTTCTTAACTAATGAATTCTAATCCTAACATTTTCGTCTCTGAAAAAAGAAGAATTTAAGACCCCCATGACTATTGCCACAATGAACCATGACTTCATACTAGAGACAAAATTTTTCCTTCATTATGGAGCTGTAATGTACATATCTTACAAGATTGTTTCGTTTGGTGCTTTCTGATCTCTCAACAGGACTAAATTGACGGACAAATAAAAGTAAAGAAATACGCAGAGGACAAGGAAATCCGAGCTGCGTCAAAATAGGTTATTCAACAAGGAATACATTACCTTCTAAAATTTGTCGTTCTTGAATTTGAATGGCTGGAGTTTCAATTCTGAAGTTTACTTCGTCATTTGGTGTCTTTTACAGATGAGAGTCCATTTTTTATACTCGTAAAAAAAATCGTATAACTACCAAAAATTAGGAAATTAATATGAATTTGAATTAAATCAACGCTAGTTTTACGTCATAACATCATTATCATTTACTGTATAAGGTCAAATGTGGTGCAAATACTGGTGCCTCAATATCAAAACCTACTAACAACCATGCAAGCTAGACTCAAGCCCTAGCTTACAGGTATGCTAGCATGAAATATTTACTGGCACTCAAAAAAAGACGGAGTTTTTCTGACACATCCACCAGTATAAAGTTTTAGCTAATGCGTAAGTCATCATCAATTGTTAAATGAGACCTAAGCAAGCATAAATGCTTACTTATTTGGGAACAGGCATTGACGTATTGGCATTTGCTGTCACATGAACAGGCATGAGGTATTACTCAACACATAGTGGTCCGTAAACCAGCATAGAATATTAAAATATACTGATCAGCAAGCCCGTACGAGGTATTAAAACATACTGGCTCGTAAACTGGCACGAAGTATTAACAAGTATACATTGGCCCGTGAGCTGGAATGAATCATGCATATTTTGGCCTCAGTGCGTACAGTGGCATGTTTTCAGAAAACACTCGTAGTGAAATATTATCCGTGTTGTTTTTTGTCTGTTTCTATGAAGGACTGTTGCAACTGTCAAGCCCACCATGTAAATTTATGAAATTTACCATATTGCTTTGTCTATTTATTTGAAATGCAAACTTTTCAGTCTAACTGTTTGTTTTTATTAGTTGTACACAGCCAGGAGTCATTGCCGTTATTTACTTCTCTTATCTCTCTGTAATCTTAAATAGGTCTGCCTTCGTCAGTTTAATGAATTGATGAGTTAGTATTCTCATTCCGGTTAGTGCTTGTACCTTAGCTTTGGTATTCAGTAAAAGTTTTACTTTCTTTTTATAAAACGAAGAATATTGATTTCAAAAATGCACACATTTTTTCACATCCCTAGCAGGAAATTCATTTTCTGAGAATCGTTGCATGAGTTTCCTTTATAGAAAATTTAATCGGAATTTGTTATTCATATTTATTTTCTCGGGGACATTTTCACACATTCGAGAGAGCAGAGTAGTTTTGACGTTCAGAGTAGAGGTGATCTAATCCAGAAATGCATGTTGAATCGCATTTTCTCCGCACTTCTGCGTCTTAAAAAAATTGTGTTTTTGTTACTTATCCGGGATTTTTCTGTTCTCATGATGGATAAATGTTGAACCTAATATCAATATTCTTTAGAAGCTTCAACATCATACAACATCATGTTGTATGATGTTGTAGAATCAACATCATACAACATTTGAAACGTATGTTGAAGATATGTATAAAAGATATGTATAAGTGGAACTTGAAGATTTTAAAAAATCGCAAAACCTAAATTTCGGTCGTAAAATGGAATTCCTTCGGCTGAAGTGCTAGAAGACTGCACGTCAACTATTTTTCCTGCCTATTTCTCTTGCAGTTTGGCTAACAAGTTTCATCAAAACTTTCAAATTTTCCAAAGATTGCGTACCTGATGCAGAACTTTGTTTCAACGACTGTTGGCCAGTGTGTTACCATTATTGTCCATTTATCCAGCTATTTAGTGCATATATCATATTGTCGCTTCTACTGGCAACTCTGAAATATTTTTATTCTGATGAGACCATTTGGATTGCAAGTTTTAATAATGAGTCATGAAATATCATATTTGGTATTATATTTTTTAATTTGCAGTCGAAAATGAATAATCTTGATCTTGTATCGTTTTAAATTTTCAAAACCTTCATAAATAGTCTGTTTGTACATGGTCCAGCGACATGAGTTTTTTTTCAAAACAAAGCACTTTGAAAATGAGAAGTTATGCTGCCGCACCCTGGATAAATGGGAAATTATATTTGTTCCTTTGAACTTGGACATTTTTTTGAAATAATGATGGCTTTAGTTATCGAATGGTGCATGAGTTTGGATATATCATTTTTGCATGTGTTTGAGTGGTTAACACGATTTGAGAGAAATGTTGCCTTCCATTATATCACAAAGAAACTAGCAGCGAAGTTCAAGGGTTTCACAAAGAGCTTCAGTGGACTCATTTGAGTAATTTCTAAGAAAACGATGTCGGCGTTTTAACAGTAAGAATCAAAACTTGGAATGCACTAAATTTATTTCCGCCGTGGAGTCATGAATGAATTTTGTAAGCTGCAGTTCAGAGTGAAAATATTTATAGTCGAACCTGATAAGATACAGTAGGTTGAATCTCGATCAAGGACAAGTTAAGTACATAGCTACACAAGTTTGAACAACGTACTTCAGTTTCAATTGTTTTTGCGAATTTTGGCTTAGCTGCTTTACGTATATTCGCTTAGACCTCTGTACTGAATGTCGATAAGCTTAGGTAAATCACTGCTTCACGAAATTCACCAGCGCGGACGTTCTAGTTATTCGTTCCAAATCTTAGCTCGACATTACTGCGATAAGAGAAATCTGGCTCCCTAAACAGGTATTCAGCTAGGGAGGATTTCCATTTCTGGTTTATGTATGATCTTTGGCATCGTTTTTAATGTGTAAACTCATTGCCAATAACGGAATGATCTTATCGCAGCAATTACAACTGAAGCTTTTTACGACCAAGATCTATACCAATGTCTTCATAATTTTTTTGAACTGCTAATTTTTGTAAAATGCCGATATTGCGCTAATCGAAATTTAACATAATAAGTGCATCAAAATTTCTCCAACTAGGTTAATTCATTACAATAGGCCCAACTATTCAGCATAATTGTACTCATGTGATATGTATACTGCAGTGCGAATGCAGCAAGCGATTTTAAGCAGCTTCGGCGGCGGATGACATTTTTAACCGATTTGCTCTCCAAGAATAAATCATGCATTTTCCTTATTCTAAAAACAAGAGAGAGACACATTCAGTGAGGAATACTAGGATGCAAAAAACACACCAGTTTAGCAGTAATTTTTTCTTGACTTTGACATTACCTGAAATATTGAGTCAAGTACGGTTAACATTCATGAGGAAGCTAGAAATTTGTTTGCTGGTAAAGGTTATGACACGGCTCTCATTGTGTAACAATTTACAGTAATTGTGTTTTGTGTTTGTGTGTTATTGTGTACAGTGGTATTTTCACCAAAGATTTTATTTTTATACTGGTAGACCCGTACGTGAAAAAATTCATTTGTTATTTAATCAATTTTTTCGTTTTTTTTTCGAACGAATTTTGCGAAGACGTTTCCATATTGAAGAATGTGCCTTTGGTATCCACTATTGACTATACACTGTTTATAATACATATATACCAGTTCCATGAAGAAGACAATACTTAGCACAAGAAAAACTTTATTTCAGCATGCAGTATTTCGACTTCTGAGCGTACATTCCAAAAACTATATTTGCCATTGTAATTCAGGGATGAAATTTCATGGTATCTCATCTTTTTATTCAGTAGACACATTTTCTCCTATCTAAATCTTTATGAGCGTGAGAGAGAAATAGACAAACCGACAAAAGAACTAACCATCCAAGCAAGCAAGCAACTGTGTATTATTATATGTACTAGTGTACCCGTACCATCAAAAATGATGGCAAATCTGTTGGTCATATCTCTCTTTGAATTGATTCTGCCTCAGTTTCAGCAGCTATTCTTTCTTGCGCTGTTATTCTGAGATTCCTTCTACGAACATAACGCTGGTCATCATCCTCCTGTTCACGCCTCTGCGCCTGCCTTAGTCTTGCTGCTGAGCGTATGGCCTCTAGTCGTTCTTGTGAACTACTTGCATAATGATCCCGCCTCTGTTACCTTACAACAGCTTTTTGTTCTTGTCCTTGACATAATCTTTCTCTCACTCTTCTTTTTCGCTCTCGATTCAGTCTTTTTTTTGTTCGAGTGGAGTTTCCATGCTTAAGCTGATTTCAAAGGTAACTTATTTTTCTTATGACAGTAATAAACACTTAAAATACAGTATTTTTGAGCTGCAATAGAAATAGTTATAGCCATTCGTGTCATATCCTAGGTACAGAAATTCAGCATTACTGGAAACAACTGCGAGCTTGTATATGTATATTGTAATATGCAATACCTCACCGAACTCCCTATCCACGATACGGACTCGAGTATATAACGATCTGGATCTCTCTAATTTTTTTGAAAGTGTCTGATTATAGTGCACTTTTACAGCGAAAATGAGTGTAATTATTTACCAGTGAACTGAAACCAAGACCGCCAGTGCTAATTTCTTCCTATCTATTCTTAAAAGCGTGACACGAAGCATATAAATAAATAAATATATAAACACACGACGGTCATTCTTAGTATCAGATTAGATAGTATTGATCTGCCAGTGGATGCAGGCTCTGCGAAAGAGTTTAGTATTCACAATACAATGCTTACAATACATGCATCCCCATCCGAATTTTGTCTTATTTAAATCCTTGAAAACATGACAGAAAGACAAACCAAGTAAGCAAGCAAGCAAGCAACAAACTGTGTATTATTATATAGTGAGATACAGAAATAAAAGAAATCAAAAACATTTGTACGTTTTTGGTTTAGGACACTCGATAGTTCATGTGAAAATTCCACTGTTTAGATTTGACTAATAAGGAATTATTATAAAGACGAACGTGTTAAACATTTACTGCAAATTATTCTGTTTTGAATGAATATTTTCCACGAATGTATACAGAACTTTTATTCTGTATCATATCTACCGACAACATGACTGTTTAAGAGAAGAAGGCCAATAACAGAAAAAATGTATTTTATAGTTATCCGGCTCCTTAAGTATCCACAATACAATGCTTTGAATACATGTATACCCGTTCTGATTTCAGTTCAATAATTTTTTATGGTAATAGATTGGAGAAAACTTATTGCACTGAAATCAAAACGAGTATACATGCATTACAAGCATCGTATTTTGGTACCAAAGACGCCCGAGAACTATAAAATACTTCATTTGTTCCCGTTAATAGCCTTCTTCTTCCATCAAGGTCATGTTATTGGTAGATAAGATACAGCATGGAAGTCTTGTATATATTCCTGAAAAATATTAGAGTTCTGATAGTACCACTGGTACAACTCAAACTGTATTTCATTTCATAGGTTCTTAATTTTATCACTCAGATAGTATGGAATTTCCACGACCACCACCAAAGCCATGTTATCTACTTATACAATAGACAGTGTATCTCCCACTCTTGTGTGTCCGCCCCATTACTTCCTATCTATTCCTGAAGAAAAATTATTGGACTGAAATCAAAACGGGTATACATGTATTATAAGCATTGTATTGTGGAGACCAAGGGCACATCCTTCAATGTGGAAACTCCTTGGCAAAGCCTGCGTCCACTAGCAAATCAACCGAAATAATTCAGTAAAAACGAGTGAATTTTTTCAAGTGTGGGTCTACTAGTACGTAAATAAGATACAGAATGGAAGTTCTCTACATATGCATGAAATAAATTAATTTAAAATACAATAATTCGTCATAAATCTTTAATACATTCATCTTTATAATAATCTTTATAATTATTTCAAGTAACTCAAATCTAATCGAACTTATAACGCAATTATGGATCGGAAAATCCTCAATTTTATTACTTTAGAACCGTGGAATTTCCACGAGGATTATCTTGTTAAATATTAATAAATAAGTAGGACTACTAATTTTGGTATTTAGAAGAGATTCTCTTCGCAGTTTTTAAGTCAGAAATCCCTTATGACATTGAACTGATGAGCTTTGGTGTGGTTTCTTGTGAGATTTTTGCCCACTTTTCACTCGACAATCGAAACAATTCATCTTGAGATGAGAATTTTTGTTGAGTTTTTGGTATACTTCTGTCTAATAATCACCAGCTTGGTCGACTGGTGAGCGAATCTGCTTGCGAGCGGAAAGACCCGGGTTCGAATCCCGCTGCCGACATGGTTGACGCGGCTAGAAATACGACATGGGACTTGAGTAAACAACCGAATAATTATCGAAGTAATTATCCGACCCAAGAATGGGCCAGAAGGTTCGTTCCTATAGCCTCATTCTATTCCATTCTATTCTATTCTAATATGGTGAAAATTTTTCAAATGGGTTCATGTATGATGATTGGCCCAGCCAAGGAAGCTTTTTGATTCCATTATTTGTCAGCTATTTTTGAGTTCTTTTCGCTGTGTAACATGGAACCCCATCTTCCATAAATAAAACTCATTTTCCGTTATGTTATTGCATGAAAACATCGGAAGTAGTCCTTGCTTAAGTATGTCGATTCATTTTTCAGAGTTTATGGTCGTAAAACGCTGAAAATATATTGACATGCTTGGATCAAACATTTAGAGAAATGAAGGTGCCTATTTACTGCTTCCATATCTATGTACAGAAGACTTTGTTGGGTGACTTAATTCCAATTAAAATAGCTAAAATCACCTCTGAACGAAATATACTTACATAAGAGAGAAGATACCATTCTACAAAGCTGTGTATGAGGAATCAGTCAACTTTATTGTTTATTTTAATATATTGAAATTAATTTAAACTTGTTCATTGAAAATAAATTTCGACTTGCCAGATGGTGATACACATCATGTGTCTCTGTTTTAGTTTTTTACTCTTTACGTCTCACTTTAAACCTGCGAAATACGAGTATCCATAGCCTGCTTGGCCTTGTTAAAGCACAAATTATGGAGTGTCGAGAATCTCCACGGTTAAATATTTATTCTCCATCTCTATGGCAGAAAGGTTGTAGTAATTTTATCGAGTGCGTTATTCTTCATCAACGATAGTATTTTTTTATATTTAACATGAATATGTGTGCATTTTTTGGTCCCTAGTACAAGTATTAAGCGTTTCAGCACGACCAGGTAGATTAAACGAGGTACATCAAGGTAAAACACCTCCGACATTTTTCCTCAGTACAGGAAACAGATAGAAAGATGCATTTTGTTTTACAAAAAGCGAGCACTTGTTATAAATGAGTAACAGAAATGATAGTACAGTGCGGTACACAAAACTCTAGCAGCAGCAAAGAGTGTTAGGACTGTGTTTGATACTTAAAATGGCGACATTTTCGTTACAAGAACAACATGTGATCATTTGATTTCGCCCTTTGAGTGGTGTGTCATAGATTGAAATTCATCGCCAGTTGAGTGAGACATGTGATGATGGTGTCATGGATGTGTTTTATGTGCGTTTGTAAGTGCGACAGCTCAAAAAAGGCAGAACGTTGGCCTCGAAACAGCCGGTCTGACGACGTAACTGAACGGGTGGCGAAATTTGTTTTGAGGATCGCCGAATAAGTGTGGAGCACATCACTTCTAAAGCGGGCTTTTCCGTAAAATATTTCCACTCAATCTTGCATGAAGACCTCAAAATGTGAAACGTGTCTTCCAGATATGTGCCACGAATGCTGATGGACGACCTCTAGTTTGAGCACGTTGTAAGTTGCAGACAATGTTTACGTGGTTACGCTGGATGAGGGTATGAATAGGATTTTTTTAATGATTATGACAATGGATAAGACATGTATGTCGTTTTTTAATTCTGAAACGTAGCACCAGTCAGCTCAATGGAAGCACACGCACTGACGCCAAACTATATTTTAAACATCAACATTTGTTTCTTGTCTCGCCACTACCACTAGAGTATTATGTGCTGTGCAGTGCTGCTTCCTCTGTCATGCATTCACGAGTAAACACGCATTTGAAGACAAATTGCATAATTCTATTTGTTTCCAGACCTGAGAAAAAACATCTGAGGAGTTATAACTTGAACGCACCTCATACAAACGAGCCACTTTTTCAGGAGCTTCAGCCACAGACGTAACTAAATTCTCCCATTTTTCAAGAACTATTGCATCGCAAACTGGGTCAGAATGAACAAAGACGTAGTAAAGTACCACCAAAAGAAGCTTATTAAAGGAAATTCAAGCTTTGTAGAGATGCCAATGAACGCTAAAACGTTGTATGCAAAAATACTATATGACTCCTGTATTGAAAGGCTCGCAGAGGACACAGTGCTTGAAAGCCTCAGTACTTTTTTCACTTCTTCTAGATGTGTGCTTAACCGAGTGATAATATTGGAGTCATTAAATATTATGGAGACAACGACATAAGCCTAAACATTTCATGAAAATTAAGTTGTTTTGAAGAAAATATTGAATACAAAAGAACAACCAAGCTTTTAGAAATGAGAACCACTTACGGTTCATCTTATGCTGTAAATGGTAATACCTTATTCAGTTTCCTATTTGCATATATTCGTTGCTGGAAAACTCGATGACTAGTCACTCTCATCCTCATCGGAAAACAATTTTCTCACATATTGCTCTCATTATGGAAATTTTGCTTCATTTATCATAATTTGAACAGAATAAGGGTGCAAGAACGAGCCGTTTGGTCCACTTCTGGATTGCGACATATGCACAATATATCATCATCTAACTTGGGTTGCTACCGAGGTCTCATGTCGTCTGAAGTAAAGTTATTGCGCTTTGGTGCATGAGAGTGAAATCATATTTTCTATCAAAAAATAAAATGTAGTTTACTTCATACAGTTTTCAAGGTTGACACTGGGACATAGTGATTCATAACTTCAGTGTAATTTACTTGAATATGTCTCCAACAGATTTTGTAGCATCCTCAAGTTTGTATGCATAAATTTCTTTTCGTATTGTATTTTGCTGGCAAGACAAATGAATTGTATTCGTCCTTGCGCTATTGCATACCAAGCGGGATTAGATGGAGACTGATAGTAATTGAATACAATGTCAAATTTGTTGTCATCGTTTCATAAGTAAATTATTTCACCTTAGATTACTTCGGCGTGTTGTGTGAACTGAGAACACTGATTGCTGTCTTGTTGACAAGTTCTCTAGGCTCTGCGTGAGGTCATGTTCCTTATCTTCTGCACAGCTTTCAGCACCTCTAAGGATTTTTTCCTTTAATATATGATACATATATTAGATAATTACTGATTTATGGTCTACCACCACTGCTACCACAGAGCAAGAAATATGCAAGAATATTAATAAAACCCCATCTTATAACATCCATTTTGTCGAGGGAAAACTCATTATCTTCCTTCGTTTATGCTGAAGTCACATACGTTGGAATACGTTGTGTAACAAACTATCACCCGACTGTAAAGAAATTACAAAAGTGAATCCAGTTTATGAGAACTCACAGTGCATTAATTTGCTACATTACTCATGTCATTTAGATGATATATCGTGTTCATTGTTTATTCCCATAAGTACATGTGCGTACTTACCCTATTTTGAAGCAGTTGCTGGGGATAAAACTGTGAACTGACATCAGCACTCATTTTTTACTTCGCATTTACCTACATAGGGAAAGTTACTTCAAGTTGAAAACACTCTCAATCGAGCAACAAATATTTTATTCAAATTAATGAAAGAAAAAACTTTGAAATTACTCTAAAACCTCCAAATAAACCATGTTGTCCATTGTAATGTTGACTATAAAAGCGAATCAATAGAAAAGCCCCTGATGGAGATAGTGTCCTGTCGAAGCAAACGAGACTTAAGTAACACAACGACCTGCAACTAGTCAATGATTTCAAAACTTTTATCTGCTGCTTTTTTGAATAACTAAAGGAGGATAATATTTGAACACCGTTATTATTTAGCAACAAAGTAACAAAACAGTAACAAACCAATCCATATGAATACGTAATGTTGTCATTTTTTCTGTGAGTTTTTGCCTGATTAGCATTTATTTTTAAACTGAAGCTATTTATTGAACGTTTTCCGGTAACGCTGTTTTTTGCATTCCTGGAGGCTATTTCATTTTTCACGTGGTGACAATTTCTGTAAAATTTGTATTGAAGCTGATCAAAACCGTCAACAACTTTCCTTTCCAAAATTGTTTGTTATCCTACTTTGTGTAAAGTAGATAAAAATTATTCAATTGCGGTCAGCGTATTGTCTGTACATATATCATTGTTAGTCTGTTGTTAGTAACCATTGTTTACCAAGGGATCCGTTGATGAACGTCAATTAAAACGAGTAACTTCTTGTTAGACAGGCATTCCTACCCTTTATGTATAGAGAATATAAATTATCTTACACTTGACTTGCAGGGTGTGCGTGGCGGTGACGCTGTAGTGAGACACTTGCGGGTTGGTAGCCGTACACGTCACAACACGGCCGTCGTCCTTGGCCGTCGCCAGAATGCGTGCTCGAGATACGGTCGCCTGTAAGTCCATCGTAGGCTGAGTGCAAAAAGAGTTATTTACTCTACCAATTTTGTAGCGTTTAAATACATAATAATGTTATATGCTATGCATAATAGCCAGGGTCTGGGAAAAAAATTGTATGGGTTATAGTAAAACAGGTATTGGGAATGGAGTCTATTTGGCAGATCTAAACGCCTCATTGCAGGAGCTGAATCATGAAAAAATGTTAGAGCATTATGCTTTCGTGCAACATATAAATACATCTCGAAATCGAGAATACCTTGAAGCCTTTTCTTACAAACTTTAAACACGTCTTTTCGAAAGTGTTACATTTCTGATATAAGGGAAGAAATACTGGTGTATTGTAATAACGCTAATAAATAACAAGTAGCTTTGATGAAGTTGATAAACTTTGCAGGCTTCAATCAACGTAGTGTAAGGGCAAGATCTAAAACATCCTCAGAACGATATCAATGGACTGAAATAAGTACAACCAGTATTATTTCAGATGGATGAATATTCCAGGATTGCAACCATACATCTACAACGAGTGAAGTCAGTGTAAACTATCGTACGGTAACCATCGAATCTATTATGAACTATGGTAGTACAAATACCTCACCTTTGATTTAATATTAATATATACAGGAGTAAAAGATTCTGCTGGTGCACGATGCCCTCAGTGTCAACCCTGAATTATGTGGTATGTAAGCCACAAGTCTGCAATAAGTATCTTCCATTCAATAACAAAATCAAGGAAACAAAATTCGAAATAACACAAAAGTATTTGGCCAAAACTGATAACATTTTTTTAGCATTTGGTGGTGTGATTACCGTTGCAACATCAACATAAACACGGTCATTATACGTGGAAACCAACTCGTGGTATTTTACCTAACTCCGTGCAAATGATCTTCAAACAAGCATGGTTTTTTGGTCCACTTTGCGTAGAGCGTTCTCACTATTCGCTCCCAAGTCTTAGAAAGATGTGATGTGGTTTGCTAGGGCATGGGAGGACACATTTTCTTCTTTTTAAACCATTCTTATGCCCATTTTGTCGCATATTTCGAATCGTCGTCTTACTGAAACATTTATTGAGACTGGTCATACAACTTTTTTGCATTTGAGAGCAGCTTTTTGTCAAGTATTCTCCTATACATAGCACTATCCATACGTCCAACAATGACATGGCGTTGCTTTACGTCGGGGCTGTAAAATAGCCCTAGACCATAACACTATTTTCTCTAAGCTTTACGTTAGGGATAGTTTGTTTTAGATTATGGGCTGTCCCTGTCTTCCTCCAAACATGGAGAACACAATTTGGGCCAAAAAGCCCCATCTTACTTTCGTCGGGTCACCCAATATGTTTCCTAAACTCGATTGCTTCAGCAAAATAGTATTTGGTGAACGTTAAAAGTCTTAATGCATCTTTTGCAGTCAGAAACGAGGCATCTTCGTTCTTCTTTAATATATACACGTTATTATTATTTAGTTGAACTTTCATTTCCTTCAAGCCATCTTTTCTAAAAGTTATTTTATTCTTATTGATTTATTTCATTGAAGAAAACAAGATTTTAGAGTGTTTTTGAATAAATAGTGAAAATTTCGAAGCATTACTTGCTTTTTTTTAATGAATTACAATATTTACAGAGACAGCAACAAAAAAAATCAAATAAATAACTACAGTAATAAGTTTCAAATTTAAACCTCCAAGAACATCGCTGTTCATGATCATACTCATTTTGAAGAAAAAAAGAAAGATGTTTTCTTTTTTGTTTAACAAGAAGCACATCAATAACTGTTAAGAGTTTATATATTGTCCTTTGAATCTGAGTAGTTTTTGGAATCTGAGACATCAAGTGGCAGTCATCGAGTGGCAGACATCGAGTGGCAGACATCGAGTGGCAGACATCGAGTGGCAGACATCGAGTGGCAGACATCGAGGGGCAGACATCGAGTGGCAGACATCGAGTGGCAGACAGTTGGTTAGTGCCGCTCGCGCAACAGATGTCAGAAGTGAAATAGTTTCAAGACTCTTGGTCAGTTGTTTGAAATTCAACGGAAACGGAATCAGATTCAGATAGTTTTTGTGGAAATTTATTACCTAAAAGTCGGAATCAGTGGCTATGATCATAGTTTGTATGTATTTCAAATCTTGGGTCGGGATCAATAGCTGAAAAATACGTACAGTATATTATGCAGGTATCACAAATGCAGCTCTCCCTTCCAGATAATAAGGGAAAGTTGACAAAATTTTAATGTCAAAACAACAGCTCGTCCATATATTTTCAATCCAATCATCTTGTTCCAACTAGTGTTTTAAAAACCCATAAATTCACCGAACTTTTATCAGTCATATTCACAAAAGTATCTTTTACAATTAAATAGATGTATAAAAGTCGAATCAATATCAACAAATATCAAACATTTGTGTTTAACATGATTAAAATGAATCACTTCTATATTCATAAAATTCTTACTCCGTAAATAGCGCTAAATCATTGTGGTTCATTTTCAAATATTTGTAGAGTACTGAATTCAAATACTGTTCATATTTAAGTGGTTATTTTTCTGAGGCTCAATAACAAGCTCTAACTGAATTTTCTATAGAGTGTGTATAAATGATTAGCAAAAATTTTATTCATCAAACCAAAATTCTTATTGCCTACTGGTTCTAAAACTCGCTCTAAAAAATCCAGCTGTGGGACTACATCATCATAAACTGAACGTCTACAATCGGCAACAAGGAAAAATACAAAATTATACATGCATTGTTTAAAATGTTTATGTTAATTACATAAATATTTTTTTGCCTAAATATCATGAACTCATTTAGAGTATGAAGTAAAATAGAGAAATCATGATCTTGAATGGAACAAGCCATGATTATAAAGCTGTCTTCATCTATCTGTCGAAATATTACAATGTTTCATTACGGAAATAGTTACAAGTTTATGAGACCATACTACATTTAGTGATCTAAGTGTTGTGTTTTATTTTCATTTTTATGCACCGATACTGTCTTTTATTTGACTGGCCTCTTTAAGAGAGTATTATTATTTGTTTTCCACTGCATATAATGTTGAAACAAGCAACGTAGCTTCCTTGCTTTGCGCAATTGCCGATGCTAGTGTTCTGTTTGCAATCGAAAAATTGCAGCATTGAATAAAGTGCAAGAAACTAAGTTTGGAAGCTCTGGCTGCTGTAATTCGAAGTAGAGGTCTTGGTCCCCTTGTGCATACCAGCCACGTCTTCCAAATCGACAGCCCTAATTTTTTTATTGGAGCTCCATTCGGACTCTAATTTGATGAAATCGGAAAACTGCCTTGTTCGTCTAAAATAAAGAATTTTAGCCGAGCTAACAATGAACAGATGGCATTGTTTTCAATAAGTATTTGAAAATTTATGTATTTCGTGTTTCTACCAAATTTTTGATATTTATTTTCAATAAGATCTGACATTTTGATATACTTTCCTTTTTTCGATATGCAACAAAAGAAACGAAAGTGATTGTCTCATAAAAACTCTCTTGCTCATTCATCAAACTCTCTCGATAATAAGATTGTGAACACATCAAAAAGTAATTGTAAATACATCAAAAAGTATCAGATCACCAAACATTTCCATGATTTAAAGTTGTCAGTTTACTGACACATACTTTTTGAAAAAGTATGCAATCAATCCTTTACAAAAACTCGAACATTTTCTGGGAAAGCCGACATTGATGAACAATTACAGAAGTGATAGGATTACGTGCGAGAGAATAACATAAATATGCTGATATGCTTTTCATTCATACCTCAATATGAATCATTGGACGATGGAGAGCTCTCTTGCCGGAGAACTCTTTATTTAGAGGGAAAACGAAAGGCAAGACGGGAAAAATAACACAGAACATTGAATTTCTGTGTTTTCCTGCTTCTTTGCAGTACATTTCTCTTTAGAAAGGCTAATGAATTTCCACTGAAGGCTAACGTACAGCTCATAATAATGTTCTGTTGGAGGCCAATCGATTGAGGGTCTTGGAAACTTCCCATATTGTATTACTTCTTAGCTGATAGACAGGCAAGCATGATATTTCTTTGCGTTAACAAATTGTTTATAGTAAATGCACGCTCATTTCATTACAAGAAAAATGCCACGGGCCTGTGTTGCCTAAATAGTAAAGATTCTGACAAATTAAAAATAACACTGCACGATTACTGGTGCTGGATACTGGTACAATTGCCGATTTATAACGTGACAGTTGCATTTTTTAAATGCCTAACGAAATTTTTTAAACTTTAAGGCCTTCTCTCAGGTTCGGGTTGGATGTAAAGGTAAAAATAAGTCAACCATTGAATCATTCACGAACAACCCTACAGCCCTGGAGCACAGTCATGCGTGTTGGTCTCTCGGAGTAGTAGTGCTTTGTAACCTGAACACTGGCAAGTTTGCCCCTGTCACAGTATAATTATGGTATAGTGAGTCCTCAGCTCACGGTGGACTCTAACCTAAATGTAGGACAAAACATAAGGATATCGAATATTTATTTCAGAAACCTCATTGATATGTCTAGAAAAACAGAGTGCATCATCCACGCGGGACAAACATATGAGTCGCAAGGAGCATATGAAGAGAACGGAATGGGACATTGTACCAATTTTCTTAGAAATCTATGCACAAGCTTAGTTTGCGAACACTACGTGCCGAGGCCTGATATGTAGGAGTTAAAATGACATAAACATGACGTAATTCTTCAGCATTTGCCACAAAGGAAAGCAAATACATAAGAGCTCTCATTTTATATGCAAATTCATTTTACTGAAGAGCGCATGACTTCAGTAGGCTGGTCCGACTGAAAGCATTAACTAAGTTAAGGCTATTTCTTAGAACCTTTACTCACCGAGCTCTTAAGAGTATGCAAGGTAACGGTGTAAAGTAGTAATGAGCATTGACATGCCTACAGTACCAATTCCAGTCCCAGAGTGTAACTCACAAGCAAAACTCATGTACACCGACTTCCGGGGATCCTATTTACAAGGCTTGGGTTTGGTTGTAAGTAGGATCTACCTCGCAATTTTATCTGATTTTCGTTTGGGTTTGACGAGCTACTTACAAAGATGATGAGTACGAACTGATCTTCAAGCACGATAATAATACACGACTTCAATAATATCGATGTCAAGGAAATCGACAACAGGAATGTGGGTTAAAAGCTTTCATGATTTCATCATGCGCCATCTTGATAACAGAGGTAAAATGAATCGATCATATGACGTTAATCGCTAGGAATAAACTGTGTGTGTATGTGGTAAAAAATTCAATCACTAGAGAGCGAAACAATAAGGTCATTATATTTTAGATTTGCTCACTGTGTCCATGTTTGAATGAATATGATTTATCCCATCTGAGGTGATATGATAACTTGTTGTTAAAGCAAATAAATTATTCTGATGTTTGATCATTTCATTCTTTTGTATCTTATAATTGCATATCGCTATTTTCATAGAAGTATAATAATCTTGTATATGAGATGAATGAGCTTTCCCTCAAGTCGGTATTGGTGCAATAGAGTACATCACGATTAAAATGTTAGAGTTTTATTCGCTTGTGATATTATTTACATCAAAACTGACTTGAACGTCAACACAGGAAGCCATTAGATTCACGCGTAATTGGTGTGATAGCAATAATAACAGCATAAACAAGTTCCACTGTGAAAGTATTCCCATAAAAATGATTTTAATTGACTCCGAGGATGAAAGTAGCAGTATTAGGCCGAAATTTCATTATCATGTATGATGTAAAAATGCAGTTAAGGTAATTCGAAGTACCGGCAGCATAAATAGTAAATTCGTGAAGACATTTTAGTAATTACTGTGTGTAATTAAACGTCGAAAAGAATGGGACTTACGGTAATCGAGTCTACTACTGTAAACTACTTGCATGATGGACAGCTCTGTGGTGCAATTTAACGCCTCTGTGGCGCAATTGGTTAACCACCAACTTGGTTGACTGGTGAGCGAACCTGTTTGCGATGCGGGAAGACTCGGGTTCGAGGGTCGCTGCCGCCGTGGTCGGTTTGTGTACGGCCATCGGCGGCTAGAATTACGGTATGGGACTTGGTTACCGACCCAAGAATGGGCTAAAATGCTCGTTCCTATCGACTCATTTTATTCTATTGTGACTGAAGTGATTGAACACAAGTTGCACCGTCTAAGACAAAATGTATAGAAAAATAGCATCTGTTATTGAAATGATTTAGCCCAAATTGAAAATTAAAAGTAAAATTACATGTGGAGGAATACAGCTAAATATTACGCTAGTTAGCAGTCTGTGCTGCTGCATTATTAAATCACAAGTTTTAGTAATTTTAGCCTGAACATAGATCTAATTACATCGTTCATTAGAGGAAACAAGCATAAAATAAGTCGTACAATAAGAGGATATACTGTACGAGCCCTAAACTAAATTGTTACTACTAGTCGTAATTGAGTAGAGTTTTGAGCTTGTATTACGTCGTGCAATGTAATAGTATTAAAGCTCAGAGGTAATAATATGCAATCAATTGATTAAAGAGAAAAATAAATTACGAAAATAAATAGTTTATTTTAATTGTGGTGTTATTGTACTGGAATGTACGGTTGAACAAGCTTGACGTATAAAACTTGAAGAACGTAAAACGAGGGGACAATTCTATGTATTCTATAGAAATATCTGGTTACCAAAAAGCACGTAATGTTCATTTGTGTACCGTCATCCAGCGAGTAACGATAATTCACAAATTTGTTTGAATCATCTTCAACGCTGCCCGGAAATAAGACATTGGAAGTACGATATAAGCCACGTAGACGTTCTGAAATCAGCTGTAATAACGTTAAGTGACGTATTGTACGTCTGTCGTAATTTTTAAGGACTGAATGGAAAATAATTCAAAACTGTTCATGAATTCTCATTACTCGCTTTGTAAGAAATTTGTAAAAGGCATGACGTCGTTGATGTCGTTACAGAATCCCCCATGTATAAATTTAAATAATTCTACCTTGAAAGACTATGAGCGAGATGGCTGTGGTGTAGTTGACATGTAGTCTCGAAATGACACGACAGCCAATAGAGAATGTTTCTCTAAATAGAGTTAATCATTTCAGTTTTTTAGCAAAAAACCCGTTTCTATATATTAAACCCTAGTTTTTAAAGAACGTATGAGAAAAATGCATCTGGATTTAAAAACTTTTATGCATCATGATGTAAAGGTAGTGCATTGCTAGATGCATCTTATTTTTCGTTAATACATAATTTACAATTCCTTTTTGCATAACTGTTAATATATTCATGAAATATGCCACTGAAATATTAGTTCGTTTCCTCAAGCAGTAATGGGAATGAGGGAATGTTCAAGTACTAACTTATGGGTCAGCGTGATGCACACAACACACGCATGTGTTGCAGGTCGATGGAAAACAAAAGCGTACGATTGCAAAGGCAGATTAAGGAAGAGCCATCATGCATGATAGCCACAAGCATGCAACATTAATTAGTATGTTAGTATATTATATATATATATATATAAACATATATATATATATATATATATATTGAGACACTAATTTAGCAATAGCATTAGGTATTTTCATTTGGCTATAGACGTTGGATATATGAATTTGGTTATGACGATGGGTACATTAATTTGTCTACAACGTTAGGTATATTAATTTGACTACGGTGTTGGGTATATTAATTTCATTAATATCACTTATAATGATTAATTATAGGGTTGTGTGTATTAATTCGGCTATGGCGTCCTGTAAATCAACGATCTAGAGCATCGAAAGTTTTTTGACCAAATTTTCAGTTGCTCACGAATTCAATTCGACGTTAGTTTGACATTTTTGATCATCGAACAAAATTACAAAAAAATGCAGTTTCTTCTTTGAACCATTTGTAGCTTGTAAACTGTAGTTTTTTCATTAATAATTATAACTCGCCAACACGATTTCAAGTTTAGTAAAATATTTTAACACCATTTCATCATCAAAATTAGTGAAATCTGATTTAAATAAAAAATACAAGAGGGTAAATATCAGAATTTCTTCCATGTAATACCTAGTATTTTGTGATTATTTGAAAGTCCTAGTGAAGCAATTGGGATAAATTAAATAGTTATAGCTTATATGCATAACATCTATGCATCTATTAGTGAACATTGCGCGTAGATGTTCGCTGTAATTTCGGATGTTCGGCACGGTGCTACTATAAAGGTTCACAACTCAAGTATTTTTAAAGATATTTTGAAAAACCCTGAGAATTGTTGAAAGTGACCTCCTTTCTACTCTGATAAATGATGACCAACACTTCGAACCAGTGGTAGAAGTGTCGAAATGTTCATAATGCAATGCTTACTGCAATCACGTACACATTTATCCTAATATGATGGCATCAAGGCTTAGTTTTTGCACTAGAATCGTCAATCTGACAAGAACTGTTATTTATAATTCCGTATTTTGAACCGAGGGGCACATCGATTCATAGTTCAACTATCAAATTTTATTTCAACTCGTAGACCAAAACCCAATATCCTTTATACATTGGGAAATACGCTTCCTGAGAAAATTACAGGATCAAATTTTTACCGTGAGATGCAAAACACACTCAGAAAATATGCTATTTCTAATTTGGAGGATGATTACTCCCTACTACAAATGTCCAACAAATTATTACACTGCATGTGAACCACATATGCTTAGTGCGCTTGGGAATTCAGAATGAAATTGAATCTGCTGATCCTATCATTTATCTATTATTTACGTGACTTCATTAATAGTGCCAATGACTTAGTGTTTAGTGCATGACTATATCCACATTACCATATTTACCAAGAGGTGTTAAAATAAATCTTTGCGTTCTTTGTCTTCCAATTTGAATGAATGAGAACAGCGATATGCGTATTTTCCTTAATGATCTTTCGGTGTTTATTCTAAACTAATCAGTGTCTGGTTCACGAGTAAAATGTAATGCAATTAGAGTTGCTATCCATCAATCGATTTCTTATTCCCTTTTCTGTCGTTTGCACTGCATTTTTTGATGTAGCGATGCTGATCAACTATAGAAGTGAGACTTAGTTGCATTGACGGCAAATTACCATTACTACTACAGCAACGATGTAGATTCATTGGAATTAAATAAGGAATGCAGCTTTCATTCAAAAAGTTAAAAATATATTGCTAACTGACCTGTGAGCTGAGAGGAGTGACGAGACTGCTGGGGGACCAGGTAACCACGGCAGGAGGTATGCTTCCCTCCCCCCGGCACACCAGCACTCCTTCTCTCCCCGCCATCACTCCCACCACTCCTGCAACTCCCGCCAAGCCCCCCACGGTCGGTGTGATAATCGTGACTCCCAGTGGAGGAACTAGTTTACAAGAGAAAGTGAGAAGCGTGGTAACTGTAAGGCAGTTCATTAGGAAAACTCTGTATATTTCAGTAATGAAAAGTCATCTGAGAGGATGACAATGAGATCAGCTCAGCGACATTGTTAACGCAATAACTACAGTCCATAGACGACTAGGACTTAATAATTTATTGTATTATTCCAGGATACATGTTGTTGTAAGCATTGGGAATGAATGTTCATTGTTCTCCAAGGCAACATGACAACGAACTCATTAATAGCGGTATAAATGACGGCAAGTGAAGCTCATGTCTAGAATGGTCATCATTCCAACTAACCCCGTCACAAAATTTGACACCAATTGATGACTATCAACGTTACAACTATTAAAAAGCATTCAACGGAATCAATGAGATATCAAAGCAACTGTAATGCAGGAAATTATTTGAAACAATTTTTTTGACGCATGAAAATAGCCCTTGGCAGCGAAGTTATGTATATGCTGTAGGTAGATGAAATAAGGGAGTTGTACTACGAGAATAAAATGAGTTAAAAGAATTCAAGACCGAAGAGACGCAAATGATAATTTGAACATGCAATGAATTAAAGTACACTAAACTTTACCGCTTCGTTGCGTACAAATTGATTTTAAATAAGAAACATCAATATTCGATTTTCTACCCTGGAATTTTCGTTAAAGAGAATGTGCAACATTGCGTTCAGAGTCATGAAATATTTCTACACAAGTGTAGCTATTAGACAATGAAATCGACCATAATAAATGATATCGAAATGTCAGAAAAACGATTCTACTTCTAACAAAAAGAAGGTCATAAAGGTTTATAACTGATGACCAACATTCTACGATTCTATTTCTAACAAAAAGAAGGTCATAAAGGTTTATCACAGGCTAGTAAGTCTGCCACTGAAAATACAAAATGAAATACACAACTCTTTTAACTCTATGGAGAACACTTGTTCAGTGGAATCAAACAGGTGAAGTCCCATAGTTCTCTCAATATCGAAGCAGAAGCAAAGTTCTCAATGTTAGTGAGAAGTTCTTTCTCTGAACAGATTTCTCAAATGTACGAGTAAACCCAGTAACTACTTCACAGTATAAGCGCACAATATAACAAGACACACAGGCATGCTATTTGCAATACGAATCCAGGCTTCGTAGACAGAAATTTCAGAAACATGAAGCTATCACATATGAAATAAGTGTCCTAGCAGATCTCACGAGGTTGCATGAGACATTAAAGAGAGAAGCATTTATTGCAAAATAGGTGTGGATACTTCTGTAGGCTAGACCCGTTTGGGAATACGATGGTTCAATGAGAAGCGCTAACACTGTTTAAGTTGCTGGGCATTGCGACTCGAGGAGCTTATCAGTAGGGATGGTACGCATCTGTTCTGGCTGGGATGTAAGCCAAGGTAAAAGTTACTTTTTAGGCTCATTAGATATAAGTAAAGCTGGGAATATGTCTCAGGAGAATTTTTGATCCTGCTTCGAAACGTCTTTCAGGAGTTTTTGATTTGTTCATTCATTTAAGCACAAGTGAGTTAACGCTATTAAGATGATCGCCATTCGCCTTGCTTTATTGTTTTTAAAATTTGATGTTTCAACGTATTACCTATTAGGGCTAGTTTTCATTTCAAACTTGTTCAATATATACAACTGGGAAAAATTAAAAAACAGACGCTAGAGAAAAACAAAACAAACAATCAATGTCATCCTCGAAGTGAATTTTCAATTTTGTGTGATATAATCGGATTATCTCAACGCGCAACAACAAATTCCTCATCGCCTTGTATAGAATAAAATTTACACTAAAGTCTCCCTTATTAAACATAGCTTATTCCATCACAATTCAGTATTATTATTATTCATCGAATTTGCATTAATAATCCTCTTCTTATTTATTCATTAACGCGTACGGAAAGTAATAGCATCCGTACAGAGACACTTAAACCCCAACCTCCGTTACGCAACTGCATGCTGTCGATGTTTGTGTTTTTCCAACGTTTACCAACGATCGTGACACCAATTAGTAATTCATTGAATATTTTTCTTCATACTTGGCATAAAATTCACAGCTGTGCTAGCAAACGATGTCAGAACGCCCCCGAATTTTATAAGGTAAATAGTGCGTGTTCATGTCGACTTGTTAACTAAGTCCCGTACGTATTACTGCAATCGTCTGAGTAACACAAAGATACAGGTGTCTACAGTGATGCACGTTGTAAATATTTTATTGCTCCTCCTATTATTTTTCTCATCATTCTACCTGTAATGATTCAACCAGCAGTCTTCAATACTTGAGTTTGACACCAGGCGATGACACTTTGTGCTGTGACTTTTTCTGGATTGCGTGGTTTGATAAAAGATATGAAACTCGACATCGGATTTAAAATGATGAGTAAAGAACTATTTTTTAAGAAAAAACAGTGTATTTTTATAAAAAATATCACTATATCTCTGAAAATGACCGATTTTACAGTTAACAAATCCAACACAATATAGAATTAAAAATAATAAAACCTAATGGTTGCTCCGAATTGGTCATTATATAAGGAAAAGGAAAATGACCTATTAAGGAAAAAGTTAACCATAATTGCGAATAAATCAGTGCAATACGAGTATACAAACTACGACTTTTTTACTCCTTTCTTTTATCAATTTATAATCAGCTTCTAAACTATCCTGCAGAGATGTTTAAGTCTTTATATGTTGAGATCATTCAGGGTTGTATACGTATAGTGCCCTTCTTTTGCCTTACCACGTGCTTCAAGTCGTAAATAAAACAAGTTGTGTGAAAATAAATAATAACCCACAAATATAATGTAACAAATGCATTAATTGTATTGTGTTGTTCAGATTTGATTGCCCACTATATTTGTTGTATAGCATGGTGTATGACAATGATTCCTTATTATAATAAACTTTAAAACACCGGCAAGACAGATAGTTTGTGAAAATTGATTGAACAACATCATGGTGGTCCATGCAAAAAGCAATGAATTACAGCTGAGCGTTTTTAAATGATTAGCAAAAACATCAATTTGAAGTCATAGAACAATCTATGTCTCTTAATATGAATGCCAAACAAAGTCATATCTGTACAATTATTGAATTAGAATCATTAATATTACCGTCTAAAAAGAAGAATCCCAAATTTTAAAATTAATTTTAATTTAGCGCGTTACAAGTACTGAAGTTTCTTGCGACTCAATGAAGTTATGTGTCAAATAATACATTAATTTTGACTATCAAAATTTCTAAAAAATGTTGCTCATTCATTGAAACTTTTTAGTTACACTAAATAAATCGAAGAAGAAGAAAAGGATTACTCCTGAAAAAGCGATATTGATTCAAGGCTACACTAACGGTTTATCTCAAACTAAAATAACATAATTTTCTTGAAAGTAATCTCGAAAGAAAGTAAATGAGTACTGTTAATAAACTTGTGTATATCACTTCTTATATTCTCACCATGTTATTAATTACAAATGCAATTCGAAATAAAGAATTCCAGGTAACTTCACTCACGTATCATAGTGATTTTGACAAGCCTGGTCTTAGGCTTTGTGAGATGACTGTTGTCAGCTCGACAGCTGAAAACCTTATCGTTGTCCTCCCTCGTCAGTGGTCCAATGTGGAGAGTTGCCGTCACTCTGCTCTCCATCACCTCTTCCTCGGCTGACTGCCTGCGTTCTTCTACACGAGGTTCTATTCTTCCTGCGCGTGGGAGACGTGTTTTTCCCTCGTCTCCAGCATTCATGAATTGTCGGACAGTATACGAAAGCTCTGTACTTTGAGCACTCCTGATTCTAACGTTCGACTTCTTTTCAGTAGACACAACGCCTTTCGAATAACCTTCTTTGATGTTCTGGACCCGGTCTTCTACCTTCATTTCATTGGAAAACAGCGGAACCACATCGTCCGAATTTATCCCATTACTCAGTAGAGCACGGTTCTTTGAGTTTGGTTGGGTAGAATTTCGAAGAGCCCCATCGAGAAGTCCCAGCACATTAACACTCAGGACACGTTTCTTTGCCGGGATTTCTAGAACTACATCACTTACGGCGTTTCTAGGCCAGATAATTCCACGCCCGCTCTTAGCCTGAAACTTTGAATTTATGGCTTTCTTTGAATCTAAATTGCCTCGGGTTTTCGGCTGTGAATTTTGTTTATAGTTAGTTGTTAGATAGGGAAATGTCTGATTTCTGTGTAACTCCTTTAGTTTGAGTGTCTGCTTGGAATCTAGATGAGGAGATGAAGCAACATTCTCTATTTCAAAATTGTTTTCCGATTGCCACTGGGAACTTTCTGTGAAATACAATGGCAAAGCTTCCGTGAAAGTTTTAAGAGACTCCTTTCTGATTTTGAACGAAAGGGGTGGGGAACTGAATGTGTCACTTGTTTTCATGCTTGCATTTGGGCTACGAAGGGTAATGAGAGTATTTAACATTTTTCCCAAGGCGACAAAAAATAGCATAACATTTGATAAAGGGGTTGATGATCTATTCATCATTTCTGATAACGTTTTTGTGCAATTTGAAGTTTCCCAAAACTGTACAGGAGTTTTTGAATCACTATAGCACACTATTGATTTCAAAATACCAATCGTTTTCAAAATTTGTTCTAATTTTGCGTTATCTTTGTTAAAGTTTCTCTCTACCAGATCCTCACCAATATCATGAATTATTCCATAAACTTTTTGGCACTGAGCCTCATCAACAAAATTGACCAATTCTGAGTTTCGAAGATCCAGAACAATATAAAATTGAATCCAATCAATTTCATTTATTTTGGGATCCATTTCATCGAATTGGTCATTATAAGTATTCAAATGATTTAAAATAGTTCCTTTCCTACTTGCACAACATGGTGGTTCATTTAAAATAAGACAAGTTAGCCTTAAAAATAAGCTTCTTATGTTTAATAATGAGCAAACGTTTCTCTGATAATTGTGCCTTCTTTCCGTAGCAATACGAGTAAAATTATTAACAAATTTCTCGAAAGCACCGCACGTCCATTGCGAAAAGTTGGACGACACTTTACTGGATTTGCAAAAACAGACGGAACACTTGACTGAAGCATCGTGACTACTGCTCTCAATGCAACATTTTGCTGGAATTAGATTTTGGGTTGTATCTGTGGAGCACGCTTTTAACGTAACGCCTAATAAATTTATCTGTATTGGCTTACTCTCTCGTGTTAGCCCAAGGCCCTTTAAGGCATCGTTTGGTAAAAGTGCCCAAGTGATGAATAAAAAAGGTGCATTGTTCTTTGGAAAGTGACTGGCTGTGCAAATGGACCAAGTTCCATTTAAACACATCGATGTCCAGGCTTGGAATGGAACAAACACTTCTCGTAAACCTTCATTTTTCAGATGGTTCGACATCTCCACAAGCCCCAGAGGATGCGTCGCTTTATACGTAGTGGAGACGGCTCGTTGCAGCACTTCACTCGAATTGCTTTTAGACGACGGTTGGAGAGTCGCTGACAAATTCGTCAGAGATGAAGGCTCACTTTTAGTCACTAGAGAATCTGAAATAGATGATTCTTGGTTCATACCTTGAAGCGGAGAAAAGTAAGTCATTTTGTGAAGGTTGCTTTGCCAGGCAGTAGCATATGAAGTATGATGCCCACGGGGCACCTCCTTAGATAAGTCGGACACCAAACGCTCTTGGGGCGAAGGCGATCGATGAGTCCTAAGTCTTATTGGTGGGAATTGTAGGTATCTTTTCTGTGATAATCTTTTCACCGAATTAAAGGAATTAGGCATGGCGAAATTGTCAGAAAAGCTGTGATGTCTTCGGAAATGCAGATGTCTGTGTAAAGGCAATTTTGAAAAAGATTGAGGGAGGTAAGACTTACTTGACCTTTTGGAAGCAGTCTGAAAAATGGTTTCGTTGTTGAAACGCTTTTTGTTAGCAGACATCTTGTAATAAATGGACATATTATTCTTCTCTGTATCGGAGGGGTTAATAAATTTTTGACTAATCACGTATTTGCTCTCATTAAATTCTGAGGGTGAGGAGCCTGTGTTATTGGATCCAGTGCTTGGGAAGTTTTGAGTAGCTTGAGTGGAGGCATGGAAGCCTAAATCCGAGTCTTTGAGAACTGGTTTTCCATCCATCATCCAGACAACTGTTGGTGGTGGATGACCTGACAAAGAGAAATTTACAGTAACTGTCAATAGTCGGATGGGTGAGTGTATTATCAAAAATGCAATACTTTAGTTTTACACGAAAATATTGTCTAGCGTTGATTTTTGTGGTTTCATTGTCTATGCGAAAATACTCCTCTAAAGCCAATGTCAGTGCCTTTCAACTTAACTGTTGATTAGTCGGAAATTTTGAGCATAATCTTAAACCTGAGTGACCGCTACATATTAGATGCCCTTAACTGATTACATTTGTAAACGGTAATGTGCTTTATTAAAAAATAATGCCTGCTTTCAAAGAACGTAATTCTTTTTAAGTAACTAGAGTTGAAATTTTGCAGAAATATTGAAGTTTGATATGAAAAATTTGGGTTTTATGTATAGAAACAACGTGTGTTACAATTAAATCATACTTAGAACGATAATTCCACATTATACGTATACAAAATTTCGATAGTATTGGGAATCAAGCTGAAACCAAGCGTACTGAATTACGAAATTACTTCGCTCTTAATAGTCATCCCAGATATGCTGACAAACTTGTAATGAAATTGCTTACATTGTCACAGTCCTATCAATTTTGTGTAAGTGCGATTTGTGATGTAAATATAAAACTCAAATCTCTTTTTCTCGGCCAATACTTGCAAATGTGATGCTTTTTACAACGCATCCAAACACTTGTAATGTCAATTTTTTTCTGATTTATGTATTTACCGTGGCATTTATAACGCCCACAACATAATTTACTAAATTTGTGCATGGCTCAGTCAAGAAAACAACTTGTTTCCTTCTTGTTTTTCTTCCTAGTTTGAGCATCGTGCAACCTATTCACTCTTCTGATGCTTTTGTTCTAATAAAAGTATTTAGTTACTTTTTTTCTGTTGAGGCGCAATTCACAAACAGCCGGTGCTAAGAGTCTATCACATATTCACATTTACGTGAAAGAAAACATTTTCCTACCCTCTAAATGTAACCGTATTATTCAAAATTCACCAAACTTGTTCTCAGTTCATTCAACGATGAAAATAATCAGTTGTGGTATGGATTTTCAGTAATGTTTCAATTAGAATAGGAACATAACTAAGCGGATCTGACCCCCAGCAGCAGTACACAGTAGCCTCAGGGTCTGTCCTTCTGTGTATGGCCCCGCCTGTCCGCCCACCTCGCGGCCATCAGTGTCCACCACGCTCAGCCTCCGCACGCCCTCTGATAAACAAATGTGGATAAGGTAAGGTAATGAACAAATAATATATATTAGTGCATTCAATGATACTTACCATTCATGCGATGCAAGGAAATAGCCACGATATGCATTTAATTAGAAGAATTAGAATAAAAATCTGGGGTTAAATCACTCAGTTGGGTATAAGATTTACTGTCACGGAAAGCATTGAGGTGCATAATTTCGAAATTGCCAACTCTATATCAATCGCCTATTAACATTCCGGCCAAGGTTTCATTAACTCATTTCTGTTTATTAACTAAAATAAAATATTAGGTACGGAATAGGTGTGGAAGATCTAATTTTTACGCTCCTTAATCGTTACATTAACTAAATGATGTTTCCTCAGTCTTGATCTGTAAGTCCCACTCATTGATGTAAGTTAAAAGCCTTCAAAATAAGGACCATTTTGGCAGAATGAAAGTTCACTGAAAGGGTGTGTTGTGCCCACAAAACTCACCGATAACGCTGAGGGTGACCAGCGTCATAGCTGTCTGAGCCGTGTGGAAGTCCACTCGGCAGGTGTAGTTGCCAACGTCTTCAAGCGAGACGTTCGTGAGGGTGAGTGAGCCCACTACCGCAGGCTGATGATAATAGAATCAACACAATATTTTTCGTACAAGATTGCTATTACTAGCATTGAAAAGAGTAGTCTCTTTGTTAGAGCACACTTTGAACCAATTGATGTATAATACATAAATAATGCAGAGCAAAACTTATACACATGGCTATAACCTCTAAGATATGCAGTCAGCACATTTTAGAATAAATAGTTTGTCATGATTGAAATGATACATTTAAAGGTTTGCATATTCCAGTCCATGTATGATGTATATGTATTAGACGTGTGTATCTCATAGGTTTGCATATTCCAGGTGATGTATGAGGTATATGTATTAGCTTTGTGTATCATACGAGGAACAAGGTATCAAGTGTGGAACGGCGATGGGACGCCGACTCACAAAAATAAACAATTAACTGAGAGGTGAGCTCGAGGACAGGGGAAACATAAACAGTAGGGTTTGAGAATGGTCGCAGTGTATGGTTTCGTGGCTAAAAAAAGTGTCAAACACAAGCAAATTTATTAGAGGGTCCTTGTGATTCTCAAAAATTACGTAGTCGTGTAACTCTCAAGTTTATTGAAGAGTGGGCGGGGTATATCACAGACGTTTAGAAACATATTTCAGATCATTGGACAAATAGGAAGATTGGAAAATGGAAAAGATACGTGGGAGGAGCAAAGCTCATATAAAAACAGTAGGAAGGATAAATGCGGAGAGGACTTGGAAACTAGATCTCTGCGACGATGTAGGCTATTGGAACTAGAGCGACATCTAGGTCTAGGGGCATAGGTGGGTTTAAGGGCATCGTGATATGAGGGAAATTAGCAGTATTATTGGAGTGTTATATCATGAGTGTTAAACATCGTAGCACATCATCAGAACCAAATCTCCAGTGTAAGAGCAAGTTCTAATATTAATATTGTCAATGTAGTTGAAGTTAGCGACATGGTAAATTTCGTAAGTTGTCGTGAATGTCCATTAATTTAACTAAATTGTTCCGTATGCACTTGGTTATTCAACTATTAAGTATGCAATTGATCTATTAATAGTGCACTGCTTAATAGGACATTATGTTCTGGTTCATGTGCCAAAATGTGGTAGATGGATCGCATTTCCCATCCCGTAATATTTAGAATTGCATGCATTAAATTCTCTTTATGTATTATTGTCCCCTCATTTTGCCATTGAAAAGAAAGTCGGAAACCTTTTACCATTTCATGTATTCGGAGGATTAGAGTCCCTCTAAGAGTGATAATGTATGTTTTCTTGCATTTGATTAATTATGTTAGTTACATGTATTAATGAAAACATAACGTAAGGACATCTTGCTGAAAAACCATGCATTGAAACCAAGATCATGTGAATTATGAGAGAGAAAGGAACTCATCGACAATCAAACATTGCGCAATTAAAAGTAGGCAGAGAAGCTTTTTTCTTTTTATATTCATTTATCAATCAATTAATAACAAATAGAATTCATAAACCTAATACGTTTGGCCACAGTTCTTTGTTGAATATCCCTGAATGCTTCAAAGGATTGTCAATGCTTACTTTATGCCTGTACAGTATATGTAAATAATAAATGAATACAGATATTTTACCACTGTATTGAAAGTGAATTCAGTATACGAATACACTTTTGTTTCCTATTTTTAAATAAAAATAGATTTCATGTCCCATAAAAACATGCATTGAAATTGATTTTCGAATATATTTTTTTCGTTATAGTAGATGGTTCTGTAGCATAAAACCTCCTAGTTTATACCTTCTTTTGGTTTAATTAGTAATTCTTTGCTCTCCGAAAACTTTCATGTTCAGAAAATAGCAGTTGTCGTAGAACACTGTCGTGAATTTGGAACAAATGCTTAGGAAATTATTCACTGCTTAAAGCAAGCCATAAAATGAAGAACTGAGAGACAAACCAATTGGTAACGTTCGCTTTCAGAATTTTTGAAGTTTATCGAATCTGTAACCGGTATTGAACTAATTGATATAATAATTCTTAATGACAATAAAAATCATCAAAATATCAACTTTCGAATTGCTTTGAACGAATAATTAGCGAACGTTGCTTGTCCTGAGCGTCGTGAATAACTGACGGCACAACTCCATTCAACAAGGAAGTTGATGTCGTGAGCTCACGATTTAAGAAAGGTAAATATTTTTGATCAAATTTTAATAATAACTTTGAGTTATATTAAAGTGTTTCGAGAATATGGGGAAAATTCATTTGAATTTAAATCAAGTTGTGCATGTTGAAACCATCACCATTCTGTACGGAGTAATAACTTATAACAGATGATTTTTATACCAACTTCAATGCTTTCCCAATCTTCTTTTAATAACTGATGTCTCTCTTCCTATTTTTACTATTTTTCACTGGGACTTTGGGCTTTCTTACAACTGTTATTCACATACGTTTTTATTTTACAAAATCGTTTCTTAAATATTTCGTAAAGAATCTACAAAAAAACTCTACCACCTGTTCAGAAATATGTGTAGGGTTCTTTATTTCCAGCACAATCCACTGATCTTGAAAAAACACGCATTTTAATATAGTTTTTATGATTAATTCGTTTGTTCATTTTCTGGATAATGGTAGCAGAGATCACCGTAATTTCATGGCAGCATTTAAAAAGTCAGAGGTGAAAAATTCAGTACCTGAAATGAATTATTTTTCCTATCTTATGTAGATTTTGAATACTAGCTTAATCCGATTTTATGTATAATTCAAATTCTGTGTATTCAATTACATTTTGTCGTTTCCAACGATGTGAATTGTTGTTACGGGGCAGTACTTTACTTGCCGAAATAAACGAAGCCTGCTGTCACAACAACGCACCAGAAAGAGATTGGAAAATAGTTACAAACTGTCTGAGTGAGCTGTACAAAGGGTAGTTTTTCATTACAAGTCTTAACAATCAATTAACTACGACAATGAAACGAAAACAAGGATTATACCATCTTTTTCAAGCTTTGGAGTTGTATTTTCCAAAGAACACTTTGTTGAGATCGTAAACGTAAATGCAAATCTGATACAAGGAGATTGTGAAAGGAACACTTGATCCATCCCAACTCATACGCTTTTAAAAAGTGAACTTTGCAATTGCACGTTGGCTGAAAAACGTTGCAGCACTCTCATGAACTGTCTTTAAATAATTCACAATAATGCGTCGAGCGCCATTTGCCGAGTCTTCGGGATCACATTTCAAATCTACTTCTGAAAAAGTTTTCAAGACATCTATTATTTAAACCTTGAGTTACATATTCCACTCTGCAAAATCAAAATGCAGCCTCTGAAGTTAATACCTGGTTTCCATGTTATCCACTATATGGTGCTCTAGTCTCACAAGAAGATTAAATGTTGTTAAAAATCTTGGGTTGTTTCAAGACGTCTCCAAGAACTGGAGTTTAAAACGTACTGAAAACTGGGTGTGCATAGCCTTTACCCTTTTATCCAGCTTATAATTCTGTGAACTCGTAAACATACTAGCGCAAATTTTAGGGAATTCACACTTGAATATCACCTAATTTTATAGTCACTTTCATAGACATTTAATTATTCTAAAATTATTGTATTGTTCATTTGCAGTTGTTAGCTATCTGCTATTCCGTAGTTTGAAGCATGCGCATTACAAGCTTGGTGTTCACAATAAGTTTACCGCTGGACAAAACAATGCTTTGAACGATATCTCAAGAATTATATATGGGTCAGAAGATGTCAGGATTTTCAGCCTATTGAACTGTCATCATTATTTTTCTAGAATGAGTTAAAGTAGGCTAATTGACTCGAATAATTTTGGTTGATGTTGGTAAAATAAAATTAAGTTAATGCAGGCTAAGATAGCTCAAAAACAAAATTTCATTCAGGATAATAGTCAAGTTAGGGTTAATCTGGAGATTAAAAGTGAGGCTGAATTAGGTTGAGGGAAATTTGAGAAAATTGAACCGGAACACACAAGCGTGATCCCTTTTATTATAAGAGGCCAAAAGGTATAGCACATGCTTCGTTAATAATTTAGTTTTTATATATTCATGAAGTATAACAGTATCTAGGATTTATGGTCTAAAAATAATCTACTGTCGATTTTTCAGTCAATTTAATAATATAGAGAAGTAATTTACATTTATTTTGAATTAGTTACCGACTATGTCCAAAGATATTTATTTTTATATTCGTGTAGAATTGAGTGAAATCAAAAAGATTTGCTCATTTGCGTCTCTTAATATAATAGTATGAGGGAACTAATACGCTGACCATGCGGAAGAAATAGTAATTTTGCAGCTTGTGTAAAATGTATGCCAATAAGAAACAGAAATAGTCGGTTTGTGAGAAGGCGATGCATGCTAAGCTGTTGTTGAAAAGGTTGAAATTTTCATCGCCTATAAGTTCCTAATGTCAGTTATTTCTACAGTAAAGAGTTAATTTTTATTTTATGTGTAACGTACTTCAAAACTGCTTACGATTTATTAACTTCTCAGGGATTGAGCTTTCAAAGTTAGATATTCGTTCTCAATTCAATGGCCAATATAGTTAGCGTTTGAAGGTCACACTAGACTATATACTTCTTTAAAAAATTCGTATTATTTCATCAAAATATTCCTTACATGACTACATTGTAGTGGATCATTCTTCTTTTCAAAAAAACTATCGTGTACATTATAGTATCAAAAACTTCTCCAAATGAATCATTCATCAAGCGATTGATCCTTCATGAGTTGATGAATTGATTTCCTATTTTGAT
>VCRD01000237.1:320963-365620 GCA_006783055.1 Trinorchestia longiramus
AGACCAGACTAGGGGGAGACCAGACTAGGGGGAGACCAGACTAGGGGGAGACCAGACTAGGGGGAGACCAGACGCATAGTCACTAGAAGGATCTGAAAAAATTACAGAACCTAACCTAAGTGGTACACATACGTACCACTTCGGAGTCAACGTGTTAATGTTGTCGATGACCTACAATTTTGACCCACAGAAATCAATGGCACAAAGTTACCATAATATTCTACACAGAGTTATGCATACCTTATACAAAATTTAGAATTTATAATTCTTAGTTTTGAAAAATAATCAATATGGAAGCAAGAATATAGTGTGGCAGACATTATGAATAGATACAGAGGCACGACGGACTTAATGTTCGTTATAAAGAACATACAAGTGTGTTAGCATCACTCAACTCTCCCAGCGAAGAGGCAAAAATGAATTTTCAGAGCACGGAAAATGAGAGTTTGCATTCGAAACTCTTACCTCCGGGAATTTGAATCTATACTTGTAATTTTAATTGCCGAGAATTTTATTCCACTGGCGTAGTTAGTTTTGTTTTTCGGAAATGATTCCACTACTCTAGTTACTTCTAGCCTACGGGAATTTGTTCGTCTTGCCTAAAAAATTTAACCCATGTGTTTTTTTCAAATCACAAAAAACATAAATCAGTGCTTAAGATCAGGTGTACGAGTATATTAAAGATAAACGTGCCTACTAAAATGTTCGCATCATACAAGAACACAATGAACAAAACACAGCTGCAGCTACCATACTTAACCTCTAATGCTATTTGGAATTAATTAAAAATGCAGTGATTTATTATTTCAATATTTCGAAGGTCAAGGTTACAAATACCCTTTTGATTTATAGTAGCGACCTTAGCAAGCAAAACATACTTGAGAATATTCACGCACTGCATTGCCCTTTAAAGCTTTAAAAACTCTTCTTATAATACTTCAAACTTCCGTCTCACTTCCATTAATATCAGACTGCACTTTTCGATAATCTCACAATTTTAATCTCTCGTGCATTAGCAATTTTACAAGTTTGTCGCCCGAATTTAAAAGAGATCGCGATGTGTCCCTCAGGTGTACGGGCACGTGTCGCAACCCTCACACACCCACACCACACTGTAGTCAAAACTAGACTGAAGCTGAAGGTCGCATTGCTGCCTTGCGACCATCTATCGATCAGCGGATTCAAAGCGCGTGCGTCGCTCTCTTCTCATCGGACAGTTTGGTCACGGTCCGCTCAAACTTGTTTTACGCATATTTTGATGTATCAGTAACCAAAGGCTCCAATTGTAGTTAAGGCGAGCAAACAACTCACAGATGACTCTTGAGTTTCATGTTGCGGTACGGAATGGTTTGATCAGCAAATCTGCAATAATTAATTGTCTGATGCTTAAAACCATGCTTTTTCTGCCCTCGAAGTATTACAAAACATTATTTAATGAAATGCCTGTTTTCTTTTCAATCAACATTGGTGTTACGTTGGCTTCACTATGGTGATGCGGGCGTTCCCTAAATGAAACACATTGTTGAAAATTCCCTTCCATCTGGACTCAACGACGTAATATTCCCTGAACTAAATAATTTCGGAATAGATTGAAATAGTTTGTTGACCTACTCTGTAATTTTTCAAGGCAAATATTTTTATGAAATGAGAATGCAAATCATTTGCAGTGGGGTCACCGTCGGACAGAAATGACATTTTTCCGCACTACTGCAAATCTGACACAAGAAAACAACGCAGGACCCACTAAGCCGGGGCAGCCTGAGGTGAATGTCCTGCCTACTGTGACGTAGTCCGCTGCCTGTAGATCCTTCCTATTCTTATGTAAGCATGACTGCCACAATAAAAAAGGTATGAGTAGGACATCTTTTACTGAAAACAGTTCGAAAAGCCACAAGTTTCCTCTTTTGTATAGTAGTTGTAAACAATACTTTGTAGAACTATCCTGCATAATATGAGTTAGCATCATTGGCTAGTCTTATGCTTTTATTATGGACCAGTATCATTGGGTAATCTTACAGTTCTATTACGGGCCAGTATCATTGGCTTACCTTACAGTTTATTATAGGTCAGTATCATTGGGTAATCTCACAGTTCTATTACGGGCCAGTATCATTGGCTTACCTTACAGTTTATTATAGGCCAGTATCATTGGCTAGTCTTGCAGCTTCATTATGAACTACTATCATTGGCTAGTCTTGCAGCTTCATTATGAGCTAGTATCACTTATAAGTCGTATATCTGTATTATGAGCTAGCATTATTGACTAGTCTTACAGCTGTATTAGATGCCAGTTTCATGAAGGGAGCACACTGAGGCCAAAAACACCAACAGCTTCTAGCAATTCGGCCTCCAAATACCTGAGACTTGGCTTAGACGGCATGAGACTTGGATATCAACCCAAGTATGGACCAAACCACTCGTTCCTTTTGCCTTATTTTATTCTATAAAACAGTCTTCCTTTGTGTCTTTCATAACCTACAAGGATAAGCCCACTATGGATGAGCACATACTATAGTATCATGAGTACGCAAGACAAAGTAGCCGAATTTTAAGATTAGGGAAGTCTAATTTAGCTTAAGTTCATCAATGGATCCTCCAAACTCATGTAAAACATTTTTGTACATTTTTTTGGTACAGATCCCAAAAGATGTATACGATTGGAACAAAGATCTTGCGAAATAATTGGCGTGTAGAGCACCTCCTCGATGTCCTCTACGCTCTTGCAACGCACGCACTAAAGAACAAATACCATATTCCCCTTCAAAACAGCGTACAACAATGCAAATTTGACTGAAAAATTGGCATCGCATGCACGAGTATGAGTGAGTATGATTGAGTACAACACGCATAGTTTATAATGATCACTAGGGAATATATTTGCCCAGCGTTTCCATTATTAAATTTTGAGATATTAAGAATCATTATTCGTATTTTTATTACTAGGGATTTTGACAGTGACATTCGAAGCCTAGAATGAAGCATTTTTCCACATTTTCCGTTATGATATTGAAATTAATTATGCAAAGCAAAATAATAAATTAAGGTTACAATTTTTCGACCTTTTGAGGTTGCAATTTATAGTTCATCTGAGATTACAATTTTTAATTAATCGAGGTCTCAGTTTCTTGTTTCGTGATCGTTATCTTAGCTGAAACTAAGCATATTACACATTATCTCATACATATAATAATTACTAATATTTTAATGAATTCACTATTTTAGATTCCAAATTTCCGTTCAATATGTAGGCATGGAACCGTCGACCATACAAGACCCTTGTGCTACTGCAGCGTACGAGCCAAAAGATAAAATATTTATTGTAGATTCTATTTAGAGTTAACGATGGTGATTATAGGAAATATTATCAAAAAAATTAAGGTAAGATTGACAGTTTTAAAAATGATGAGATATGAAGCCAAATTTTGTGAAAAACTGAAAATTGTGTCATATTTTTAGTGACCCAAGCGTATGAGAGCATCATCTTACAATGGAATAGCTCTGGCAGCGATGAACATTTAAAGTGTTCCTGCAATCGTATGAAAAATCTTGCAATAGTGAACGTATTCAAAATTGCATTGATATTCAAAAATTAAAAATATAAATCAGAGTACTTACAGATATATACATTAAAAGACTCATTTATCTGGAGAAGGAATAGGCAAACTAAGGAAAAGATCATTAACTGATATTACAACGGTAAACTATTCATAATTTTAGGTGTTTTCTTAACTATTTGAAAAGGCTTCAAATGGAAGAATAAGTTCAAGAAGTAAACGAGTAACAAAATACGCTCTTTTGCATTAATAAACATAAATATTGGATAAGGGACCTTTCGTTTTATAAAGTTCTAATTCCATATCGTTTTTAGCTCTTGGGGCCTGTGTACAATTATTGTGGTGTGTTTGCATGACTGAAATGCCTGTGAGTGATTAAGGTGTGTGCACGTGGCTGAAATGTCGGAGTGTAATTAAGGTGTATGTACGTGATTGATGCCTTTATGTTAGACTGCATGGGACTTGGGTAGCTACCCAAGAATGTACCAAACAGCTCGTTCCTGTTATCATATTCTATTCTATTCATTGTAGTCTATAATATTTTGGGAGGCATCTTGCACCACAAGTTACACAGAAGTTGGAAAATAATGTGTTCAGACAAATAAAACAAGAGGAAATTATTATGTGCTATCAGTGAAAAATAAACTATGGAAGAAAAGTAGAATATATCACTGGCATACGGTGAGCAAAACCAGATTGTTGAGCAGATCAACTTTGTTCTGATTGATGAAAAAGGTCATAAAGGTCATCCCTGTACTCGGCCACCGTGAAAGAAATATTGACACCCTGGGGACATGGCAGACAAGAAGCTTACTATGTAAATGATACCTAAAATATGCATGAGTTGCAAATTTTATTTAATATTGAACCAAAACTGACACTTTCAAATGGCGTTTGATCAATCCTGTGAACGGAAATTGCTAAGATACAATGGAGTCTATTTTCTTGGGCATTACTAGAGTGAGAGTTTAACTGAAGTTCAAGACAGGAGAATTACAAGTGGCACTCTTTTCAATTTTGCATACATAGAGCAGTGAAAGTAGAGCAATTCAATTCACTTCATTCGTAGCGCTGGACATGTCACATTGATGAAGTGATTCGATCAGATATTGAAAATGAAAATGGAGAATGTTCCTTTGATAGAGATGAGATTCGAGAAGTATCATATTCATGTTCGAGGTTTATTCACGAATATTGTTTGCTGACGTTGAACACTAAGTCTCATACAGTATATTCAGTGCTCTATGGTACATATATCAAACACCTCGTTATCGTGTTTCTAAGTTAATACTGGACCGGTAAATATCATACATATTAGATGTATGTTTCACCTAATGTATGTTCTATGTTTCAAGTTTTTTGTGTCAGTTAATCGTTTGAGCTTCGAGTTGAAAGCATAATATTTTAGAATTTTTAGTCTGAAGAAAGAACTGTGCATCGTTTGAAACTCTACTTTCATTATTTTTCACTCATTTCTTGTTTTGAACCGTAGGAAGTAGACAAGTTGGATTTCGATTGAGTGCAATTACTTGTGTCAATGAAATTTTGAACGAATGTCAGAGATGAATTCCTCTCACAAAGAAACTACATAAGCATATCGATTCCCCTGAACTTAAGCATTTTGGACACGGGAATATGTTTTTGCAAAGACCGTCACAAAAGTACATAATACCATACAGGTTAAGTACCTTACTAAGTTTTTTGTTTTGGGTTATGTCAGTGGAATTTAAAAAAACTATAAATCATTGTATTACTTCGCCTTCGTGTAAGTGAAAGACAAGAAAAAGAGACAGAAGAATTAATGCACATACAATACATATGTGATTATATTTCACATATTAATCGTAATCACATCTTACTGTCACAGTGGTCGATTAGCGAGCATCCCGCAGGTGATGCATGATGACCCGAATTCAATTCCCAAAACTGTCTTGGTCTGTTTCTGCCTGATCATCGGCGGACGATAAACAAGTCCAGCATGCTGCAACGATGGACCCCCGTCGCAAGACTGGACTTTCATCACGTTCATCAAAGCGCCTCTACGAGCCTCTACTTCAGGTTGCAACACAGAGGACGGAAATTCTCGATTTGGAGCATCAACACCTTAAGATGTCAACATTAAAGATTGAAAGTTTAGTTTATCGGTACTGTATGCTTGATTTGAAATACACAATTTGCGCTTTTTCTTAAGTCCATCATAAAAGCTGAATTAGAAGATTTTTTCCTTGTCGAGAGAAGATAAGTTTGTAGTACGTTAGGGTTTCTTCCTCTGATACAAACTTCAGGATGAGAGAAAATGTTAAAAATTTAAGAAAAACTTAAAAAGAGTTGACACGCAAATAATGAACTTTAAAATACTAAGTTCGTTTCATAAATCGTTTATATTTTGTGTGTTCGTAACGAAGTCTACATAAATTTTGTTCTTCCTGAGTTATTTGAATCCCTTATAGCTGAATGATTAATAAGACCTGTGTTTGTGCTGCCAGGTTCCTGGTTTCGAGGATTCGAACCCCACGTAACCCTCAAAATGTTCTTGTTGTTGAACAACATACCGGGTAGGCTAAAAGACGACGGATTTGTAGTGACCTCTCTAATATTACTCTTTAGTTCCACCTCTCAGACATCTCTTATCTTCGAGCAGACATTGAATATCTTTATCTTACTCGGAGTGAGCGCCTGAGGGAGTGAGGGACCGTCGAATAACCCAATGGGAGAAAATATAATTAAAGGTAGGATCAGCCTAATAGTTTATATTTAGGCATCTGAATATTCTATTAGCTATTGATTCTTCTTTCTTCCTGCGCACGTCTTGACCTAGAGTTCCGGTGTACTGACATCTTGTCGGTAGTACACTGGGACGTGCAAAGTTGGATCGCATGGAGTTCTTGGTTTTAGACTTAGGTTTAGGGCCAGTGCTTGGCTGGACCTTTGCAACGGCCTCCAATTCCATTCAACACACACACGCAATGCTCTGCAGGTAGTCACATTTGAAAAAAACTGAGCTATCAACATCAATCTCACTTATCCCAAGCATGCACCAAGAAATACTTCATCTCATCCACAACAGTCATATTACATACACTCCTCATCCAGCCCCACAAGATATCCCATACCAGAGTCCTCTTCAACACATCTTGCATTCCACTTGTTTTTTCTCCATACTGCTCATGGACCACATCCATGAGGCTCTCTCGCTCATGTTCATATTTACTACATTCTAAGATTAAATGTTGAACTGTTTCCTCTACTTCTCTGTTACACTGCAGACATAACCTTGTATTCCCCTCATTCCACCTCCATGTACGTCTATTCACACTTTAAGCCTCACATCTGACTAAAAACAAGAGTTGACTGTCCAAACTTCCATCATAAAACATTTAAAACCTTGGTACATTCTTACTGGCATACCAAATTAAAGTAGTTTTCCCATTTATATTACGCTTTCTTTCCAGATTAAGACCGTAGTTTTTCAATTTTTTTATTCCCCTTATTGCAATCCCACTCTAGTCTTTTACATCAACGACCTCTCAAAAATCAATCGTCTACAGGTCTTATTATGTTTCGCACCTGGTTGTGCTAGGGTTGTTTGCACCCATCCTGTCCGCAGACAGGATGGCTGGTTTTTTCTTCCTTCGCTCTGCTGTTGGCTACGAGTTGAGTTCTTCATATGATGAGAGTTCTTGGTGGAGATGTTGACTTTAGAAGCGCTTGATAGAAAGTCCTTGGAAACTGGTGGTGGTGGTCGGCACCAATAGGAAAGATTTGAGAGAGAGTTTGGCACAGGGTGTACCTAAGTAAAGGGGTGAAACGGAGGGGATACTAGGAGCGGAATAGAAATGAGCGCTCTTCGCACATGTATTGAGTGGTGAGGGTCTGTCGTTGGAGTTTTTTCTTGTAGGTGGTCTCTATAAAGAGTTGTCTAGAGGAAAATTGATGCTAGGTGTGGTGGTGTGGGGTGCCATGTGTATTTGAGTGTTGGAGAGGGGCCGAGTATTTGGAAACTGAGCGTTTCCGCTGTCTCATATAAGCGGTGTCCTGGGCCCTGCTGAAATGAAATGTATTACGTTTCGATTGTAAATATCATGTCATGTAACACTTATTTACAGAAGAAAAGACAATTAAAGAATAACTTAACAGTTCTTAACACAAATAAACGAAACACACAACATTGGTTTATAGAGAAACGTCTTTTAACTGTGATAAGTTAATTTCTGGGGATTTGTGAAGCAAATAAAACAAGAAGTTAGGTAAGTTTTCACAATCACATGAGACTTAAGAACTTGAATATCAAATCGAGACATGTCCAGAACATTCCCTCTAACCTTTTGCTAGCTCACAGAAGCCCCTGGTTGCCATGATTGCAGAGCACTAAAGTGCAGTTAGACTTTGTTGAGAGCAGTAGTGTATGCGCCGACTCTCGTTCGTAAAATATCTGCTTAAGAAAAGACGCTGTTGTTTCGGAAGTTGTCTTAACAACATTGCGAGTGCATTAGATATACTTTGATATTAAATTCTAGAATAGAAGATTCGATATTTTTTGAAAGTACTCTGCGTCACGAACGCTACTGTCGGTATGTTCACGAGTAGATGATGTTTTGTCAGAAATATAAACTCAAATTTCAAATATTGCAAACCGATATTAGTCTTCTTTTAATTTTATTAAATTGATTTGAGCTTATAAAATAAACCCTGTTAATTTGAATGATTGGTGTGCAATTTTTTTATTTTTTACAGTTTATGTAAAACCTTATTTTATACGGAATACAGAAACTGATTTTCAGTATACAAAATCATCAAACTCTTGAACGCTTGAAGTTAAGGGAATTTTTCTAATTATTTTATTTTACCTGCGAAGGCTAAGTATACAGATATGCATTATCTGCTCTAATGGAAAAAAAATAATTCTAATTTAAATCTAGTATTACAGTCTAAAGATTAATAAATTGTTTCTGTAAAAACGTAAAACGATGCTATAACCTAATGAGGTTGTTTGTTAACTTTCACTTTTTGGTGTTTCTGAAAGTAAACTGAATCAATTTGTTTATGATAATTGTTTTCTTTTATGTCAATGTCAACTAAATCTATTAATTCCATATATGGGTCAAGATAACTATCTTTATTGATTTTGTCAAGATGATGATTAAAGAATTTGTCACAAAATTTTAAGATGAAAGCAATTTTTACTTAAAGAGAAAATGTTCTTGAAAAGTTAGGATTTACATCAATTATTTGTAAGTATTTGTGTTAAACTGGGAGAGCCAGCTTTATTTGTATCCTACTGATTTCATTTTGATTTGCTTTGTTATATTTTAATAGAGTCAAGGATATAGTGACTACTTTTACACTATATTTTTATATATTTTTTATTTTTCTGTTTTGATAAGTATTTTTCTAAAATTGAATATTTTTTTCAGAATTACTGGAATTGTGGAAGCAATGCAAAGTGGCCCCAGCCGTGACTCAGCTGGTGATAACATTTACAGCTTTCCTTTTCATGCTGATGTGAACTTAGCATACAAACCTTCGTCTATGTTGCACCAGCCATCTCTTGCTCCGTTCCCAATGAACAGCGGCTGCTGGGGCGGTGTAGGAGGCTTTGCTACTCCAGCTCAGCCTGCACCACCTCTGTGTGCACCTCCTCTCACCATTGCATCATCCTTGGGCAACCCACAGATGCCTGCCAGCTCCACCTATAATACAAGCTCTTCTATGGATTTTAATTTCAGGTATGTGCAAACTTTAACTTTTGTGCATAGGTTTTTTCAAGAAAGTAGTTAATAGCAGCTAAAATAGAATAGAATTTCAACTGCTTATAATACTTTCAGTAAAAGGAAGATTCATCTACAAATTTGTGAATGCAATTGGAAAAACAAATGCAACTACTTGACATAAATATTCTTATTACTGCTAAGCTGGTTGTCATACACTGATAAATTGAGTTTTGATTATGAAGCTCATACAAGCAATTTATTTATTTCTCATTTTGTTTGGTGGGGGATCAACTTTATTTAAACTCATTTTATCTGCTGACATGTAGCTGTATATATTTTTATATCAATGCCAGTATTGTAATAAAGTTCCCAATGTATGATAATTTCTGCATGTAAAATTCTTATTTTTATATGCTCTACTATTATAGGCATAAACTTTATTTCTACCCAATGACATAGAATAAAGTATAACAAGAGTAAGCAATTGGTCCAACCTTGGGTTGATACCCAAATCCCAAGCTGTTCAAGGTTATATCAATCATGCACAGGCACTTCAGTCATTCATATGCACCATGATACATCATGAAGATTTTTAATGTGATGCAATGCCTAATAAAGTACCCTTCTATTGATTCCTGTGTCAATCCTTGTGATTTAACATATTTTCTGTTCTCTGTTCAGGCTGTCAAGCACCCACATGGCTCCAGCTTTCAAACGGAAAGCTATGGAGGAAGAAGATATGGACGAAAGGTAAGCTGCATTGTTTAGGAGAGTATTTTTAATCCTCTTTTTGTTGTTATTTCTGTTAAAGTATGAGTAAAGTGAGCTTTCTTATATGCATGTTGCATCTCAACTTACTTGCCCTTTTTCAATGTCTGGTGGTGTGTGTAATGTACAGTGGTTTGTGAAAAGAGCAAGAAATACATTCCATAAAATACTATATGGTGAATCAAAATGCTCTGGAGAATGTTTTTTTTTTAAATTATGTGTTCCATAGTTACATGCATAAAGAAAGAAAGAAAGAAACTTTATTTCCAGTCAAATAAACAGTACAGATACATTGAATTTTTTATTCTTAGTGTTAACAAAGATTAGTAATGGTGCTCCAAGCAACAATCCCCATCCTCTGTGCTGCCACTTGAAGTAGAGGCTCATGAAACGTTTTGACTAGCGTGATGGTCTAGTCCTTGTTACGCTTGGCTGAGGTGGTGAAGGGTATTTCAGTAAATGATGTTTGAGCATTTCTAGTAATTTTAAGTATATCCATAACTTGTTGAATATGTCATTGTGTTTTAATAGAGTTCAGTTTTTTCTTTTTGTAAGAAATAGAAGAAATTCTCTAGGTCTGTGGTCATGTACCAGATCTAAGTTTTATGCAAGGTTACACAAGTGATTGGTGGTTCACTCAGTGGAGTGTATTTTGTTCCATCCCAGAATGCCTGTTGCCAAACAACTGATCACAGAAGACAAAGTATCTGCCAGCCTCAACTCGCTGCATCTCTCCAACAAATTCACCAGCCACAAGTTGGGTGCTGATGACCCTAAGGTAAGCTTTTAGTTAGCTTTGGTGCAGTAATTTTTGTATTGCTTTTACCTTTCTTAAGAGTGATTTTACTGAGATATTTCATTATTTTTTCACATAACACTCTGTAAAGCTTGAGTGTTAATTTGTAAGAGTATCTGGAAGTGGTGGTAAATTATGGAGAGCAGGTATGACTGATGGAGGTAACTTTGATGCTTAGCTTAGGAGTGTAGGGCTCAATGTTACGTCGCTCAAGAGCCTCTCACTCTGACCTGTGTAACTCATGTCATGTTGTTGTTTGCCTAGCGGGCGATCTGGGGGGGGGACTCAGGGGTTTGGAGGAGGCTTGGGTGGGGGGCGGATAGTAGGAAAGTAGGTTGAGAGTGAAGAGACACTGGAGAGGAAGGTTGCCGTGGACACCGGGTCCAGCCAGAGGGGTAAGGTGGATGGGGGTGTTGGGGGTAGCTGAAGAGGTGGCTGGTGGTCTGGTCCGCGGCACTGCAGGTAGGACACGTGGGGTCCTGCGCTGCTCCTATTCGATCCTGGTACGAGTTCAGGGCTCTGCTGTGGCCCGATCGGAGTTGGGAGAGGAGAGTGCGGGCGGATCTGGAAAGGGATCGCTCGTGTTCAGAAATAGGGGGGACAGTTGGAGGACCCTGTTGAGGCTGGCTGCAGAGATGGTCTGCTGAACTGCTGAGGAGTGCAGGGAGTTTAGGGATTGCCTATACGTGGAGGGAAGGCAGTCCCCGTTTAGAGATAGAAGGTGAGCTATGGAAGGTGGGAAGCGGGATTGGAGGGTATGTTTCATACTACGAGGGCTGGAGGGTTGGGTGACTCTGAGGTAGTTGGTGTGGTGAGGGCGAAGGGAGCTGAGGAGGGAGAGGTGGTCGGCTACATGGAGGAGCCCCATCTTCCTCGTGTCATCGTGAGCAAGTCTAGGATAACTACGCAGTCGGTGACACACTGTCCTTGTTTTTTTTTTGAGTTACTCTCTAATTGATTGCTGATTAATCAGTCCAGTTACAATGTGCGCAGGAAGTAATTATCCTGTAAGTCCCCTTTCCCCTCTGTTTACAAAGCTCTGACTCCAGTTGTACAAGATCCTCGGTATTTGAGATGTCTTCTTTCACGGGAAAAGACTCGCCACCTGTTGCGATCCAACAAGGATTAATTAATTTCCAGCTCGTGTTACTTGATTTCATTTATTCCATCCCCATTTTTCTGACTTTAATATTCCCATCTACTTCACAGTAATCATTTTCATTTCACTCCTTACATTATATTTAGTTCAGGAATATATCCAGCGCAGGAAGGATTTTATGGCATTTGCATCGTGTGTGTCTCACGCTTTCTCGATCAGTGGTCGAGAAATCCGCTGGTTTTCAGAGACTGTAGGATGCTTGATTCCTAACGAGGTTCCTTTGAATGACGAATCCTTCGCTGATTTTCTCTTCTGTACCCATACAATTTTTTAACGTAACGTCTGTTGACTCAGAAATTATTTTTTGTGTGTTTCATCCTACGTTCAACTTGGGCCTTTTCATCTGCACTTCTCGATCGTAAGGATGAAACTGTCCTTACGCTTCCTCTTTTCGTAATGACCGTACCTTCTCTTTTCATCTTTCTTTCATTTTTATTATCGTAGCCAATCGTACTGAAGACTTTTTGTAACGAGTGTTCCACTTGTTTGAAACACCACCTACACTTGAACTTTATTTGTTCGAGTTGAAACAAAACTCTAGTATTCTCATGTTGTTTTTTAACCCACGAACTTCTTTGTATCTTCTTCTATAGAGTTTCAATATCAATGCTTTCTTTCTCTGCGACGCTTGTATACATTTTATGTCTCTCTCGAAGAGGTGCCATGTGGCCCATAAATTTACTCACTCGACATGGATGTAATTATCCAAGTGAACCGATACTTCGAGAATGAACTTTTAACCGGGACTGGTGCCCAATGTTCACCGTTACGAATTTCCCCATTATAGTATTGCTCCCTGAGAAATTTCCATTTCTTATGATAAAGCATCATTGTCATAATACTGGAGATGAGCAATAACGGCTTGTTGTGTTTGAGCAGTCTCTGGAGAAGCCTTTGGTGAAGGATGGCAGCGACGACAGTGACAGCGATGGTGGTCATCTACCTCGTCTCTATGTCTCTGAAGACATCAACAAAATCCCTGTGGATGACAGGAATGCTTTACCTGAAGCGTTACTTAAAAATCTCAGGTAAGCTTCTGTTCTACTATCGACTCGATTAAAAACCTGAAATATAATAATAATGATAATCTACTGGATTAACATTTTAGTTCTCAAACGACTAGTTGTGTTTGAGTTTTCATTAAACAACAAAATGTATTTACCAAAAGTTACTCACTAGTCTAGGACATGAGCTTTAAAACCGCTAATTTTTACAAGGTTTTCAAGTAACACTTGAAATGTACATGTTTCTGCCAACCATTGTAGCGGTCAAAACATGTAAATTTATTAAGTATTGTTGGCAAAAGTTCAGCAGTTCATCACACCGTTCGTATCAAATTTGAATAAATATGATTACTGTGAATTTCCTTCTGTCATTTTTAAGAAAGTTACTAATAAATTTTATTAAATTTTTCCCAGAGAATGGTACTATTTAACTGGAAGTTTTCTAAGGCCAGTGCTTCATGAAACCACTATATTTTGCGTTGTAACACAATGTTTTTAACTTACAAGTCTCTAAACTGAAAACAAGCGCATTCATGCCACTGACGGCCAGAGCGGTGGACTTTATCACTGATGAGTAAGGAACTTTAGTGATCAATAAGGAAGTTCAATATACTGGCAGGTGTAACAGACTGCTTATCTACTATATTGCAACTTACTGATAATCTAGTACTTGGGTACTTGAAATGAATCTCAAAGTTTCATTATTTTAATTTGGCAGCTATATTCATAAATAAATAAATTTTTTCAGCTTTAGGTCATGTTAGCATAATTTTCAAGAGAATTACCTCGGTTGGTTCAGCAATGCGTAAATGTCACAGACGTTAAGGATCTATTGAATTTATTCATTCTTTTAAGAACAAGAGTTCATACCCCACAGCAGATGTACTACTTAGGTAATTTTAGTAAAACTATTACTTAAATCCCAGCGAGGAGCAATAGCAATGTGTAACTGTGGTAGGCGTGGCTGCGGTGATTAAACTAGGAATATAATAATCATAATAACTGACAGGCGTGAAGGCCCTTGCTTGGAGGTGGTGCTGTGGCAGCCTCCAACGCCGCTCGTGTCGACGGTCTCTCCTCCTGCCAGCAATGAGGAGAACGAGCACAAGAGGAGTGTCACTAAAGCTGAGGCTTCTGTCCCTTCTGTCAGCGCCCAGAGCCTTTTTTGCAATGCATCCAATTCAGAAACAGCAGTGAATTCGCCTGACTCTGGCGTTTCTATCTCTCCTCCGTCCAACTCGATCTCGCTGGACCTGCCATCCGAGATGGAAGAAGACGTGTCCGCCGCTGGCCTGTCTTCCAGCTCCACACCTACAGCCGCTACGTTCCAGCATCCGACCGCTTCGTTCTCTGGTAATCCTTTCTCTCTGTTTTATCCTTCCTACCTTCCCAGTCCGGTGCCCGCCGCTCCAGAGACTTCCACCCTGCCCACCAATCATGGCTTGCCCCAGCCTAGCCCTATTCCCAAGCACTATGCGAACAGCGCCTCTGCAGCGTACACTCGAGCATGGCTCGAACAAAACAACAATGTTATTGTGACTTCTCCTGCAGCTCCTGCGCCCGCTCCAATCCCTTCGTTGCCTCCACTGCCCGCATCTGCTGACGATGATATGGACTTGTGAGCAGAAATGCGTCTTCATTTTCATGACTTGACTCGTGCCAGGCATGCCGTCTCTGAATCTTCTTTCGCCAATGATTTTCTTCCACCATATCTTAATTGACAAGTTGGCTTACTCATATCATTGATGTAGGAGTCTTATGATAGTTTTTATTGCGGAGGGCCTTCTTGCTCGTGGAAAAACCCCTCTCGTTCGAGAGTTTAACACAGTAAATGATCTTAATAATAAGAGTCTCAGAAAATTTTTCGTTTCGTATGATATGACACCGAAAATTTCCCCGAGGTGGATATACTGTCTAGAGCAGCAAGGACTCCCTTGAAAATAAATTATCTTGATAGATAAGATCTCTGTTAGTCGCTTTATCTTGAAAATGAGTTCTATATATTATTACTAGCAGATATGATAATGCCACTTCTGAGTGGTTAAGCGATACGAACTTACATGTAGGTTAAGAATATATTTGTTCCGCTTTGACACAGACGTGTATTCTAAGTAATGCGATGTCTAGTTCATCATAAGATATAAATTAATGTGCTCGAAGTTTATACTATGGAGCACGACCCAATGGAATGTTTTTATTTCGTTGTTCATTTCAAATCCTATTATTACGGGTTTTCTGCTTGTAATGGAAAATCTCACCTTTGTTTAAAATCATACATTACTAGAAACGTTAGCCGTTAAACTTGGAGTACATATTCCGAAGAGAACATAACTGCAACCATATGTACTACACCTTCGTGTGCTGTAGTAGTTCGTTAGCCTACGAAACGTTTACGTGTATATTTTTTTCTTTTATATATTAAGTGAACCATGTACTCGTGCGTACCTTATTTCGACTTCGTGAAAGACCGATGTTGCTGAGCTTTCGTTCATGAAAACATGTCAGCACAAGACGACTTTTGAAGTCGGAAAAATTCCTCCCTTGTCTAATGAGTTCAAACTTCTTTATCTTTTATTTTACGTTTGAGTTTTTCAGGTATTTGGATAAATTGTAGTACGTTTTATAGTAAAAACGGTAATCGATTTCTTCATCCTGAACACAATGGACATTCTTATATTCCATGAGCAGCAGGACTGTTATTGTTTTAAACATGTGGAGTGGTTCTTCAATTGAGCTCGTCGAACTTGCAACTTTCGTACCACAGCTTCGCTTGTAGCGTCCCGTTTAATTTTTTAACACGTTGCCTCCGATTGCCTGATTGGTGTAAAACTTCACTTTGTACGCATAGTCACTAGAAGGACCTGAAAAATTACAGAACCTAACCTCAGTGGTACACATACGTACCACTTCGGAGTCAACGTGTTAAACTGTCGTGTGAACCTTCAGTGCATGTGAGAAAACAAGAGCAACAATTCTTGAGAAATTTTTACGCTGGCGTGATTATTGTTGCTAATTTTCTCGGCATCAATATCACAGTTGTGTACTTTATTGAACACTGTGTCGCTAGTGTCCTGGCATTCGTGCGGAGTTTGCTGAAGTTAAAGATGTTTATATAGTTCCTCCTAAGGAGTTTTTCAATAGGAATCTCTGGTTTAACGTACGCCTGTCATCCCTATTGCTAACCCGTGAGATTATTTCAGTTTCCAGTAGATTTATTAACGAAGATATTTTCCGAGATTCAGAGTTTCTACATAGCCATGGAGAAATTGTATTCAAGTTCACTTGTTCGATCTCACTTCCAGTTCCTATGAGATCACTATTAGTTTATAGTAATTTTTGGCAATTGACAAATCTAAGTAACTAACGAAAACTAAACCTTAGACGATTTTCTCCTCAAATTTTCTTAGGTATTCATGAATATGAATATTACAATCATTCCAAATACTACCGTAGAAATTTAATGACATCCGTATTTTGCATTAGATACTCGTCCTCCTACGAGGATGGCGGGCAGTACGACTTCATAATTTAGTATAAGTTATTCAGTCATATCAAGTATATTTAGCGAAGTGGCTGCTCCACTGCATCCTACAGCGCAGTAGATGTCCTCGAATTAATGCCTGTAAGCTACACGGGTAATTGCGACTGTAAAATCCGTCTCTAGTACAGATGTTGCTTGGCGAAGCTCGTGAAGTGTCTTAATGATGGTTTCTTCTTAAGACGAGGCAGGGGGCAATTCAAGGTTAGTTTAAAATTTATTTGTTGAACGTGACGCATGTCGTTCATGAAACTGAAACTATTAGAAGTAGTGCGTTAAACATAGCCGTTGTAGTTGTATTGTATATTGTAAGTTACGTCTTGCCTTTCTGTCTAATATTTTATAACCTCCTCTACAATTTGGGAAGGTGGAATCACTTGAAGACGTATTACGCTAACAGGATTTATTTAAATTTCTTATTTTTAGAGTGGAACGCGTACGTTAGCCGGTTGCTGATCAAATTGTACTTGCAGCGCGTGATACTCGTCCACGATTGCTTTTTCTCCCACAAGACTTCAGGATAGTTAAGATTATAGTCAAAAGATTTTCCTGTGTACAATTTTTTATTAGGAAATTATAATAAATAAGACATGTTATAAAGATCGTTTTCATTCTTCATCCTAACAAACGTCCTATATTCATTTTCCTAAAAATAAAGTATTTAACACTAGCATAGCAATATGTAAAGATAAAAAGAAAATACTAAAAGATACAAGACTTGAAACAATAACAGCTAAACAACGAAGTTGACGTACCTAAACAGTGACTAAGCCAGTCACGTTCTTGGAGAACCAACATTCCTTCAAAAATTTTTAAGTAACTCACAAAACCACACGCCCGTAATACCCTGACTCAGTTGTTTTAACTTGAATTTTATTTCCCGCTCTCCTGAACTGCCGTTTCACTAGTAGCTAAAAATCTCAAGTTAATTTTTTTTCTGCTTTGTATTTCATACGGTGATTTAATATATCAAACGTAAAATAAGTATGCCCGAATCCTTAAAGTTATATAATACATAACACAATACGCTTTTCAAAATGGAGATAAAAACAAACCAAATAATGGTAATGGAAGTGTCCTCACCCTGCCGACTATAAGTATATACAACTCGAATAAGTTAAGAAGCTTTACAATTTACTGGTAGATTGTGTCTAATAGAGATGAGAGATTGAAATAACATTTTTCCTCTACCTTTTCCCACGCGTCGGCCACTAGATACTCCTTTACGTTAGCAGCTTGTAAACTGAAACGGCAACACGAGGAGGTATACTTAGCAGTACATACTCCTCTCGTCAATATCAGATACACATTGATGGATACGTCGTCACATCACAGCTAGCCACGGTGCGATATTTTCTTGCTCTTCACGTTAACGGCATGAAATCTGCTTACAAATCCAAAGTTGCATCACGTTCTTCTGGCCAAATGCTATTTTAATATGGAAAAGCAAAAGTATTATCCAAGCAACCACCAACTCTGGCACCTAACTCGTTTCTAGCTATGATCATATTAGTCAGAAAATTAAACATTGAACGTGGCACCAATATCGAAGTCTCTTTCGGGTTATTTGTATGTCCGATAACTGATTCTCAGTGGAGGTATTTTAGTTATTTCTTAATTTTAATAACATGTAAAGGCAACGATTAATTTTTTTCTAGCATTTGGCCTAATTTTAATTATTTACATTAGCATATCACTCACCCGAGTTTAACGAGACGAAGTTGAGATCGTTCATTTGAGAACAAAAATACTCAAAATAATTTTCATCTATCATCTAGTTCAACCTTCAGCATCTGAGTAAAATTTCACAGACTCGAATAGAAAAATGCAAACAATATAATAAACAAAGAAATTTATGCAGAACACGACCGATTAACATGAATTTTCACCACCAGCAGCATCACGCTATGCTCTTAAGTTAGCTCAGAAATATTCTCACTGATTTCAAAAGAATCTTAATCAGAGACTAGAAACTTTTCACAAATGCCGCACGAAATAAATTAAATTTCACACTGAATGTTCTGAAAAATGGCCCTTATCGTGCCAAAATATGAACTTTAGACGCCACTTCCGCTCAAACAGTCCTCTCATATATACCCCCTCGTAATAACACTCATCATACCGGATTTCGGTTATAGCAAGGAAATTTTTTTTCAATAATTTGAAAAATTATTCTCCAAAATGCTAAACAATTTAAATACGAAAGTTTTACTCCAAGAAAATAAGCAAAAGAAAGATTCTTAGTGCTGGGTTGTGACAACGCTGATTGAATGGACCGCTTGAAGCTAAATGTTGAGGGGAAATCTGCACGGTCTTGGGCCTTGCAAAACGTAATGCAGCAACTCCCAGTGCTCTATTACAACTCCAAAGAGTTAGATTGAATATGCACATTTTCAGTGATTGATTTTTACTCATTTCGTGGCTGCAGTGCGTGAGTATCAAGAAGATGTTACAGTTACCAGCTTACCTGTCATCTATAGAAGGTATTAGGTTGTTACAAAAATAATGGCCGCTCGAAGGTCTGGAAGGCTTCTGAAATCGGCCATTATTTTTGTAACAACCTAATAGATAAAATTGAGTTATTTTGATATAACGGACACTGGCTCCCCCTATTAGTCCGTTATTACGAGGGGGAATTGTATTCCAAAGCAGTCAGATGAATCACAGTATCCCTCCACGCCACATGAAGTTTTACCGTTGAGTATGTAGCCTCTATCACCCCATGTGTTGTATAGTATTATTGCAGGTGTACTCCTGTACGATTCTGTTCCTCGGTGATGATATATGATAAAATTATCACAGATAGAAAGGAATTCTGAAATGTTGTGTACTCCACCACCCAGCAAAAGTTGATCCTACCTCGAAACAATAACGGGGCAATCCAAGTTGACTTTAGAGATCATATTAATATGCAAATATTCATTATAATCGCTATTAGTATGCACATCCGTTATACTCGTTAACAATTTCCCAGTAACTAATTACCGAGTAACTCGATTAATAAGTTGACTTCTTCGAAGCAGCGTGTTAGAACATGGCACCTTAAAGCAATTTTACTTGTTTCTCCAAGGGCATCCTGAGTGGTGGCAAGGTTGGTGCTTGCAATCATTCCGGCATCACAAACAGCTGTCAGTTGAGTGTAACAAAAGTGACTCGTTGCTATGGTCGGTGAGCAGCACTGATGCAGGCATCACCATTGGAATTGAGTAGATGCACTAGGGGACAGTAGGGCTAAACCAAGAGAGGCGTGCTCAAACTCTCCAGGAACGAGTCATGGTTGATGAAGCTCGTCGTGGCGATCACGTATTCAGGGTCACCTGAAACAGTACGTAAGATCACACTTGTTTACGATGCAGGAACTGCTTAGTACAAACGTGAAAGTTATCAGCAGCAATAATATGTCAACTATTGATAGTAGGAATTGGCTCGGAATATCTCAATTATAGTACATCGCTGCCATGCTTTTAAATATTGTAGAATAATTTTATGCAATAGTGTGTACATTTCGTAATTCTTAATCGCACAGCTCTTTACAGGCATAAATAAGTTCATCCTAATCCAACCCAGCATCATGAGCTCAAGTCTCATGTACAAAAGCTGAATTCATCGCATTCATTCTGAAATTCGGTCCAAAAATTAAACCTTTGAGTCTAACTTTGTATCAAAATCTTGAGTTCTAGCGAACAAATATTCAGGCGGTATTAGTGAAGCAACAAAATGCCTGACAAAATATGTTTTATTTAATCGATTAAAGTTACGTCTAATATGGGCAACTGTTCCTATGGAATTATTATTATTATTGTCAGTGAATAATATTAAAAAGGCGTTTTTTTCTCTAACTACTATTATATTCTTTCTTAATCAGAATCACCACTCTGGTTTGCATAAATGGAGGGGTTTCTGTGTCTAAACTGTGCACAATTTTTCAAAATTGATAAGACGTTTTGCAATCAAGCGGCCATTTCCTTCACTATTTAGTAATTTGCGCTAGCTCTTCATTTCTCACAAACGTTTTGAGGAAACAACGCCTCTAAAATTCCTAAATAGTATACCGTTTTCCGACGCTCAAAAGATTGAATTTTCTTATAAAACATCTCACAAAAATATTCTGCATCCTATAAATCAAAGGTAAGTGACTGTAGAGAGTAGGCACCCATGAGATATAAGGAAATTCTTATTCTGATACCCGCTTCCGAAACTGTTTGGGCGTTTAACCCTTTCACCCCGGATGGCACACATACTCGTCTGTACCAGTTATACTCCTGGTACCAAATATACTCCGGGGAGAAAGGGTTAATGCATCATCGTGTATATAAAGCGTTAAAACAGGGTGATTTTAAATAGCCAAGCAGCATTTTAAAGCAGTTTTTAACATGAATTACAGGACGTATAGCGACGTACCGTTGTCGTGCATTTTGTTGGTAAGAAACCTAAGAGCAGCGACCTCGCTGTACGTGCAGCCACCCAAGAAGAATACGAGCACCACGGGGCTGCTGTCACGCTCGTTGGAAATGCTCTCCGTCCCTGCAACAGTAGTAACAATCCACTCAATTAATCCTAAAATGATCTAGTTATTTCTTGACTGAACGAAATGTTGCATTAGCTATCCCTCATCATTACTCTTTATTATGTAATCTTACTTAACTTTTGTAGGAAACATTTAAAAATTAAAACTGCAGGAAAGCTAGTGGTCAATATGGGGGCAAACAATAGATGTATCATTCAATGTACTTGTTTTAAAGTAATATAAGTTTAGGAAATGGTTCTATTATTATTATACCTTTAAGTATTATCTTGTGATTGTTGTGCTAGTTACTTGAGTTACTTAACCCAATAACGACCAATTATATTTAGACTGAAAGAAATATCGCGGAAATGATCTCTCATAATGCGTCTTTCTTGTCATTTCCCCTATATTTTGAACAAAATTTTAGAACGTAGGATTGAAATAAATTATCTAATGTACTGAAGGAACGACATTGGTGTATCTGAAGTTATAGCAATTAATCGTTTTTTTTTAGGACGCAAAGTCTCATTTTGGTCAGCTTGGTCGACTGGTGAGCGAACCCGCACGTGGTGCGGGAAGACCCGGGTTCGAGGTCCGCTGCCGCCGTGATCGGTTTGTGTATGACCATCGGCGGCTAGAATTACGGCATGGGACTTGGGTACCGACCCAAGAATGGGCCACAAGGCTTGTTTCTATAGCCTCGTTCTATTCTATTCGTTGTTCTCATGCGGACGTAAATCGCATGACCGGGAATGGCCCAATGAACTAACAAATAAAGCACACAGACAAATTACTACTGCAACAGGAGGTTGTCATTTTGCTGATACATTGACATCACAATCAAAATACACCTAAGTTGCCCCACTGTTCAAGTTAGTGTGTTACGGTTTCCAGGTGAAATATGTGACTGAATGAGAACTTACGTCTGTGTCGAGCCACATGCTGCGTCTCAGCAAGAGTGGGTCCAGGCAGCACACTGAGCAGGTCAGTGATGGCCCTCCAGCCAGGAGTGTGCACGTAGCGTGCCAGCGACACACTCAGTGGGGCGTACCTGCACACAACCCACGCTCTTCAACTTCATGATTCTAATTAATGAAACCACTACTATCATTTCACACTAATGATGTCTATAAATGACCGCACGCATGAGTTAAGCTTCACAGAAAAGGTGAGAAAACATACTTTAAGTGCATCTATTTACCATACACGCGAAAAAATGACTTCAGGTGCATCTAGTTCCCATATATGCAAAAAATAGACTAAGTTAATCTATTTACCATGCACGTGCGACACTACGGACGGACTGAGCACTGCCCACACTCACCCGGAATGGACATAGGAGATGTCAGAAGGGTTGAGCTCGTTCACATCATCAACGATGAGCCTCAGGGTCTTGCGCATGGTGGCGTAATTGCTCTTCTGCTGCTGCGCCGTCAGCAGGCCTGCCTTGCCAAGGTTGTCGAGCGTGAGGATATGGTGGTAACCATAAGTTTGCACCAGCTCTCGCTTGTAGTATTCTAGTAGCTTCGGCCGCAGCCCGTTGTTGATCACGCTCTGGAGGCAGATGAGACGCAGCACCTGCTCGGCCAATAAATTGCATTCAGAGTGGAATAGAATATGGCACCAGGAATGACCCGAGTGGTCCATTCTTAGGTTGCCACCCAAGTCTCATGCACCCTGAAATTAAAACATTAATCACACGCAGGTAACCTATTAACGGCGGACGTCTTTTTTTGAGACGCATTTGTATGTTACTCGTTCAACTAAAATAGGATGGCCGTCTTCGAGTATAATCTCAATTGTAAATTATTCTTAAATTGGAACAGCACAGTTCAGAGGGTTGTAGAATGGAAACAACCATTATTTAAAAGAAAAGATTCTTTGCAGCCCTCGATGGGTCATGACATCATTCACGTATAATCTTACACCGCCTACAGCGAAGTCGCCGCATGTGGACTCACAATAGAGAGAACTTCCAGTCTATATTTGCTACTGAATTTAACTTACATTACCATTTATTATCGCATGAGCTACAATTAATTCCGTAAATAAATAAATTTTGCGCGAGGGTGGGATTCACGCAACTCATACCATACACGAGAGTTTATACAGGAAAGTTTTATTTTCCGGGCAGACCGACTGAAGAATTCGTAGGATTACAAAATACTGCAAACTTCTACAGCATTCTAAGAGTGAATAAACTTTGGTAAAAATGAAATAATCACTAGCTAATATTCCAAATGAGGTACGAAGCTTGCACCTTGAATCGACGGTAAGATGCAGGAAGCCTACAGACTGAGAAACATTTTTTGCAAAGCATCGTAAATTTCTTCAGATGGAAGCATATATCAGACCAATAAGTGATCACAAAACGATACAAAAATATGCGATGTTTTAGATCCTTAGATAGAAAATAAGAAACAATCTGCGATGAAGTAGAGAAATGCACAAAGCTGAACAAAAAAAGAAAAACACACGATGATGAATATAATGTTCAATAAAAGCAGAGGAAAACAATAAAAACCTTCCTACAGCAGACAAAGAGGTGCTAGACTCCCAATGTTGAACAGAGCAGGAAGACTCAAGAGCTCTCTTCATCAGCGTAAACAAAATTTTCTTATACGGAAAGAAGTCACATTAGTTAGACAGACTGAAATGATATCAGAAATTACAAGCAAGCTAAAAAATCTTGTAGATAAACAGTAGCTCTTAGCTCTACGAGAACTCACCGTGTTGAGAGCTAAGGACTCAACTAGTCACCGTGTTGAGAGCTAAGGACTCAACTACTCACCGTGTTGAGAGCTAAGGACTCAACTACTCACCGTGTTGAGAGCTAAAGACTCAACTACTCACCGTGTTGAGAGCTAAGGACTCAACTACTCACCGTGTTGAGAGCTAAGGACTCAACTACTCACCGTGTTAAGAGCTAAGGACTCAACTACTCACCGTGTTGAGAGCTAAGGACTCAACTACTCACCGTGTTGAGAGGAGCCTTCCTGCCAATGCTTTCCTCAATGAAGGACGGGACTTTGTCACAGTCAATGCCACCTCTGAGCAGCTCCTGCTCGTGCTCCAGTGCTGAGCCAAACAGCCCTGCAGCCACCTCCTCCTGCAGCGCCTCTGCTATGCTCGTGTCTGCCCAACACAAATGCGGCAGTTAAATCGCAAGCAGTGTTCCCTACAACACTTACACAGGAATGTTGACTTTGTTCCCTACAACACTTACACAGGAATGTTGACTTTGTTCCCTACAACACTTACACAGGAATGTTGACTTTGTTCTCTACAACACTTACACAGGAATGTTGACTTTGTTCTCTACACATAACTTATACAGGACTATTTGCTTATTTTCTACAACACTTTATACATGACTATTTGCTTATTTTCTACAACACTTTATACAGGACTATTTGCTTTTCTCTACAATACTTTATACAGGACTATTTGCTTATTTTCTACAACACTTTATACAGGACTATTTGCTTATTTTCTACAACACTTTATACAGGACTATTTGCTTTTCTCTACAACCCTTTATCCACGACTATTTGCTTATTTTCTACAACACCTTATACAGGACCATTTGCTTTGTTCTCTACCTTTTATACAAGAATGTTGACTTTGTTCTCTACCTCTCACACCGGGACGTTTACTTTGTTCTCCACAGTTTCTACCGGATTATTAACTCTAATACTATGAATTAGGCTTCATAAACATCCCAAACATAGAGCAATGCCCTGTAAGAGATTGAGATAACATAAAATAGCGCCGGGAAATGGTAAATATAAGAAAGCAGAACTCACGTAGGGCAAGACTCTGCTTGGCAGCCTGGATACGCGGTAGCTTCTGCACAAAATGCTTCATTTCCACCACAGTCTTGGCGAGGTGGCGCTCCTCGAACTCCTTCGTGATCTACACACAACCAAATGAGCTCAATATTAGTACAACGAGTCCTCGGGTTACGACGAGTTCCGTTCCGTAAGAACGCCGCGGTATTATGTATTCAGCTGCGGTTAACTAGTACTGTCCTCGGGTCGCAAGCTACGAAAATCTTTTTACCAAGAACACGCGAATAAGTGAACTTTAAGACTACTGTAGTTTATAGCTCAGCTAATCCATGTATGTCATTAAGTTACCATCGATTATCTTCAAGATAACAAGTGGATACTTGAAAATAATAAGCCACCTAAGATGTTATAAACAACAGATACTACACATAAGAGCTCAATAATTTCTTTTCAACTGTCATACAACAGAGCTAAAGATTTTGTTTATGTATATTGTGTTTTTTGCATTTACTTATACACATGAAAAAAGAAACACTGAAAATATTAAAAATACTCTACATACAACGTTAGACATTTTTGTACGCGTTAAATACTGAAAATGGTGAATATTTTCGGTGGTATATCTTAGATAATAGTGAGTTCTTTATCTCGTCAGCACAACATTTCATTCCAGCAATTCTTATACCAGCGACTATCGTAAATATTGCGACGATACATGAGCATAGCAAGCTCTAAATTCACCGGTCCTGTTGTTCACATAATCATAATGATGGAACTACAGTCAGTTGGATATACAAGACCAAGGATAGAATTAAAATCAGTTTGACATAAAATAAAATAATGATGACATGACCAGTGCAAATTTGAGACACAAACTAACTATGGTTGAACTAGAACCAATAGTAGAAGTAGAGCTAGAGAGCACAAAGAAACAATAGTAGAAGTAGAGCTAGAGAGCACAAAGAAACAACAATAGAAGTAGAGCACAAAGAAACAACAGTAGAAGTAGAGCCAGAGGGCACAAAGGAACAACAATAGAAGTAGAGCCAGAGAGCACAAAGAAATAAAAATAGAAGTTGAGCCAGAGAGCACAAAGATACAACAATAGAAGTAGAGCCAGACAGCACAGGAGAAACAACAGTAGAAGTAGAGCCAGAGAGCACAGGAGGTTACCTGCTTTGCCTGCGATGCGAGGCGGGGCCCCACGGCGGAGAAATTGGCGTCTCTAATTTCAGCGTACAACTGATCACTCGAGGACAGGAGCACAGGCTTTACAGTGGGTGCCTGAGGGTCCAGTAGTGATCCCACACCGTCTCCTCCCTCTCCTTCTCCTCCTGACTGCTGCAGCTTGCTGCTTGGTAGCTTCACAACCGCTACAAAATTATGTGATTAAAATTTGCCATTTTAGCAAACAGCGTGTGTATTAAGAATTTCCCTTGAATAAGGAGCTGATTCCAGATTGGTTCATCCTAAGGTGGGTGCTCTCAGTGTCTTTGCTCTCAGTCCCTCAACATCTGATACCACAATGCACGATCAAACAATGTTCGGTGTCAGCGGAAAATCTGCTTTGAATGACAAACTCAAATCCAGTCACTGTATGCACAGCAGCAGCATTTAAGGTGCTTAGACATTAAGCAGAGACTTACAAATGTCAAAGAAATGTAGTACATAGTTAATTAAATCAAAATAACAAAATATAAGAATAATAGCCACGGCACTACTAACAAACAGAAGGAACTTTAATAGAAGTGTTTCAGTCGGCACATTAAGAGTAATTCATAAAATAATACACAAAGTTAACTGACATATACTTAATGACAGAAAAATGAAAGATCCGAAAGAAATATAAATTCGTAAGTCGCAGTTTTAGTAAAAAAGCTACAATTTTCGACATTTTTCCAACAGTTTTTTGCTACTGTAATTTAGTATTCCAATTACCAAACAGCAAATTCTGCCGCAAATATTTAATTTCGATTTAATGAGCAGCTTGTGGTACGTGTATCAAAGTCTGCCACTGTCACTCGAGCTCAACGTAATTGGCCTTGAAAATACTAAAATAAAAATATTTTCTTTCAACAAGACATTAAAAAATACAAGCTCAGAGTGTCTGGCCCCGAAAGTACTAAAATAGAAATATTTTCTTCACAGAATACATTAAAAAACACAAGTTTATTTTGAAAGAAGTCTCACAATTTTTGATGCCAAAGCAGAGGTCGATGAGGCCCTCGTAGGTGAGCTGAGTAGCCAAGGGCGTGATGAGGTCCACACTGCGCTCCACGATGATCAACTGATCAATCTTGGATGGCACCTGGCCAGTGCAGTTAGTCCATCAATGATCATGTGAAGTGATAATGGTCAAGAAAACACTTAATAACCTCAAATAAAACAAGAGTAAAGTCTGAGATTCAATAGCAAGTTAATAGTGGAAGAGGGCATGACGTTACAGTGAAGAGTTATGAACGATGTAACCAGAAAAATCGCGTCTTTACGGGTTAAAGAAAATTATTATATTCAACAGACTGCGGGCTTTGGAAGTGACGTGAGTCATGTCGTGGTTATTTGCAGATGACGTGTGACAGAAACAACACGAGAAAGAGAAGCAAATAGCTAATTCTTTAAAATAGAGAAACCATGAAACAGAGTGAAGACAAAAGAAGCATCAGGTAAGTATGTAGCTAGCAACGCTTTCCATTGCCAAAACAAAGAGTCAGAGAGAGAGAGAGAGAGAGAGGACGTAGCCTTGAGGCGCGACTTCTTTTCCATCGTGCAGATAAGTTTCTAATGTGGACTAAACGCGAAAGTTAAACGCAATTTACTTCTTCAAATTTCCTTACCGCCAAAACGCATTCTACATTACGTCTACATCATTGCAGTCACCACTCACAGTCGGGAAGCAAAACCGTGCATGATGAATGACCTCATCTTTGCGATCATAACTACAGCGCTGCCCATACATTTACAAGCTGCACGGGCACGAGCCCATGCTAACAAACAGGTGGAGCAAAAGTCTCTTCACACTTTTAAGAGAGGCATCTTAGTGAAAAACTCAAATGCATGGTACGACGAAACTAAGCGCAATGTAGTACATAAAATTGGATTTAGAACACATTTTATTCTTGTACTTTTTCTCATTTTTTCGAAATAATGGCGATTTCAGGGGTAACTACGATTTTTTTTTTTTTGCATTTTCGACCCAAATCGATCTCCTCTTGGTTTCCATGCTAGAACAAAAGTAAATTGAGTTTTGAAAAGAGAAAATCAAAATCTACAAACGATCGTGCCCTTTTTTTGTCACCATAAGAACCACAACTCAAAAACCGAAAATCCAAATTTTGTAACAATTTTCACTAAGATGCCACCCTCAAGAAACGATGAAACAAAACCTAATACGGTCAAAAAGGGGATCAGATATCAGATAAAAGAGGAAATATTGGAGTTTTACCCAGTTAATCCAGGGTGCGACAACATAACTTCATTTTTCCAAAGCGCTTTGCTTTGAAAAAAGGAAGTTATGTTGTCGCACCCTGTAGTATACTGACGCAAAAAACACATCGTACTCAAAACCAGCACTATCACCAAATAATCCAAAAAGACGAAATACTCAAGATTTCCATCAGTGCAGGACAGGAATTAAAAGTTAGCGGCTAACCTGAGGCTCATTGTGCGCCATCTCGCGCCTAAGCTCGACCATGATGTTGTACAGAGCAGCCACATTTGGACCCTTGCCTCGGATGCTGGGTATGAGGCCGTAGATGGCCTGCAGTAGCATGAGAGCTCGCGCTGCAGCGTGTACAGCGCTGGGATCACCCTCTACACTCCACTCCTGCAGAGCAAAACACTTATTATTGTGAATGTCATTATATTAGAATAGAATGAGGCTATAGGAACGAACCTTCGGGCCCATTCTTGGGTCGGATAATTACTTCGATAATTATTCGGTTGTTTACCCAAGTCCCATGCCGTATTTCTAGCCGCGTCAACCATGTCGGCAGCGGGATTCGAACCCGAGTCTTTCCGCTCGCAAGCAGATTCGCTCACCAGTCGACCAAGCTGGAAAATATTCCTGGTTTAACCGTCACAACTGCAATACTAGTGATCTTAACCGTGATGAACGATATCAAGAGGTATTTCTTATATGGTTTTGGGTCACGCATCATTAAGGAATGGGAGTAAGTATCCGAGTTTTCACCACACATGGTTAAATGTCACGCCATACAGGGTCGAGTGTCTTAGTTTCAGTTGCCTACCTAATCACGGTCGAGCGCCTTGCCTACGCTGAGACCTAATAGGGAAGCGCAAAGCAATAATAAAACACGAAAGTTACGCACACATCAAGCAAGGACGAAAGCGAGTACATGCCAAAAGTTTCCCCAGTTACCCAATGCAGCATTTCCACTTCATTGTTTTTGCAATGCGTTTCTTTTTAATGGGAACATCCTCAACATGTAATGTATTTCCTAAAAGCAAGTGTTACATCCAAGTGATAGGACCAACGGTTATGATAGTTACACACTAGTGCTGCAAACCGTCGAGTAGGAGGCAGGAAAAATAGTACCAGAGGATATATGTAGTGTACCACAAAAATTTATCCAGGAAATGTCCTAAAAATTACTCTGGAATACGATTATATTTTCAGATTATAGATAACAAAGTCATTTGATTCTTCTTTCGACAAAAACATAACAAGTTAAATGAGGTGGTTCATCATGTAAATGAAAAAAAATAAATTCGTAAGGGAGTGCTGACCCTGAACACGCCGGGCAGCTCCATGGACACAAGGTCAGCCTCGAGCTGGAAGAAGAGCAGCGGCAATTCGTTGACGGAGGTAAAATGCTCGAAGATGCCGTGTTCCTGCAACCGCCGCTCACACAACAGCGAGCACCGCGGCACCAACCACAGGTGAAGCTGACGTTCTGACGTACCTTCTGACAGCCTGCACACATTGCTAAGTTACACTAGCTAGTTAGTGTGGCAGTAGGTCTGCTACGTCATATCTTACTTACCTAGTCCTCTTCAGACCTACTGCACACATTGCTAAGTTACGCTAGCTGGTTAGTGTGGCAGTAAGCCTGCTACATCATATCTTACTTACCTAATCCTCTTCAGACCTCAGATGGTCCATAGAACAGCAATGAATCTCCTTCATTCAGCCCATTCGGGTGCTACGTCATATCGGTACAATGATATTGGCCAATTATTTTCAGTCATACTATCTTGCTAGTGCATCAATAACTTAGCCACATCACTCCAGGAAGTGATGCTGATTTCTAGAGCGTCAGTGCATTCGTCGGAATTCAACATTTGTTAGGACGCCTTTGAGCAATATTGCTAAAACAGCCTGTACATGTAGTGCTCGCAAGTATGATATGTTAAGCATGGCAACATGTAATAAGCAGAGCATAAATTCAGTATCTAGGTTACAAACTCCTCGACTTATTTTTCTCAAGCACTAAATTTTTAGCAAGTGAACGAAACTTTAATCACACCTCAACCTACCACTCGATATCGCACAGGTGACTACTGTACAAACCTAAGAATAAGTCACTCAGCTCGTTCATGTAGCTACATCTTAGTGGAAATACAAAAATTCACTTCAACAGCAACGTTGAAAGACTAAGGAAGATAACTACGTATAGAATCCCTAACTCACTCCCGAGGTCGTAAATAAGAACATGGAAACAATACAAACAATGCAGCTACCGAAATACTGACGTTTTAAAAATCGTATGAGGCTTGATAATCAAAAATTAAGTGAACTACAACAAACGTTAAAAGGAAAAATTGACATGAAATTATTTGCTTTGGAGCATAGGTTTCAAGCAAATTAATAGCGCTATTTATTCCTCTCAAAACTCACCTAAGCTAATTGCTTGGTGTCAAATTAGACTTGGTCAAGCTTTGGGTGAATTGTAAGAAATTTTTCACGTCTCCTACACTTTCCCGACGCTGTCGCAACGAGCCATGCATAAACATCAAATCCAAAAGGACCTCACCCTCTGATGTAGGTATTAATGGCGTCCATGCTGGCCGTGTGGGGCTTGGTGATGAAGACGATGTGGATGTTGGGCTGCGACGGAGACCTGGCATGCTCTCCACTCAGGTAGAACATCTGAGTGACACCGTGGGAGCGCAGGTAAGAGAAGTCACCCACCAGGCTGAAACTGCCCGCTAGCTCCTTCTCCCACACAATCGCCTGCCACAAATATAAACGTAGTTAATGGCCACATGCGTATACTCAGTGCAACATTTATTTTCATAAAAAAGGTACCCAGACTGGATGACAGCAATATCTTCTTCGAGCGAGGGGGCATGCGCATCACAAAGATTTGCTATTCTGGAAGTGTTACACAAACAACACAAGAACTACTTTCGCTTCACAACTCGTGCTCCACAAGCACTGCCGAACACAAACTGTGAAAGTACAGCAAGAGAACTTAAATTCACATTTCACGGTTAAAGCAATCATTTGTCTCGCCTTAATCCCAAAAAACTGCAATCGTGATTCATATAATACACTTTAACCCTTTCACCCCGGGGTATATTTATGTGTGCCATCCAGGATGAGAGGGTTAAGGCACATCAAGCGTCACTAGACTCCGCACTGACATGAAAGTTTTTAACGTGAATTTCACAAAAGATATACATCACACACACCTCAATAATGCAGCTTGACAAACAACAGTAGCAGTCTTTCAAAAATGTGAGAACTTTTCCACAGCCAGCTGGAGGCCGTAACTAACACACGAGTTTATCTTGTCAGACTATTTTTGCAGAGCTGGATTTTTATACGAAGCTTTCATCGATTCTGGGCGAATATTTTCTGCTGCATAATAACCTTCCATACTAAAAGAACCATGAACCTTAACATGCCTGTTATCACAACTTCTATAGCGTACAATAGCCTGGAATAATGTGCATGTTCTCAAATAATTGAAAATTATAAGGCCAACACGAAGAACTAACACTGAAAACGCAACAGTGATGTGGAATTATTTGCAATCGCTTGCAAAGTGTGATAAAGAAAACACACTTGTGTCCTAATGCGCAATAAATATTTGATTACACTAATATTAAAGAAATTATCTATTATAATTACAGCACTTCTTTTCCCGTGGAAAACGAGCAGCAAATTTACCATCAATAGCTAGAGTTCTGAGGCGAACAAATTAATTGAATAAGAAGGTGATGCCTCACCTTGTTCCCAGAGACTCCATCAAGCAGCTTAGAGAGCGCCTCTCTGCTTGCAGCTCGCACCAGACCAAAGTCAACTCTCCCGCTGCCCGCCATGCGAAGTTTGCCTTTGCAAGCGACGATAAATCACAAACTTCGATGTGAAGGAACCAATGTTCAGCTCTGCAGCAACAACGCAAGTGATTGCTGAAGCTACCGTCCTCAGTGTTGACGCAGTCAGTGGTATTGTACTAAGGAAATGATCAATGTACAGTCTAGTGCAGAAGCTTATTTCTCTCAGCGCAGTGACTTGGGTTCAGAGCTTTATATTCATGAAGTTTAATTAGAGAAACGAAAGTGATTAGAAAGAACAACAGAAACACGTTAATTAACTCGTAGTGTGTTATACACCATTGATGATAAATTATTAGTTTTTCTGGGTGCAAATCCTCAATGGATTTACTTGAATCTTGGAAGTGGCGTACGTGTGCAGCAGTAGAAATGAGAAAGAAAGATGCAACTTTTCCCGTTGCCGTATGTTGAAGGCGTAGAATGGTGGAGGCGCTTGCAGAAAAGCAGACCAAACGATTTAACTATGCATCAGAATGAAGTTCAGGGCATTACTTCGAAGATAGCATTGGGACACACTGGCACCCAAAAGAAAAGTGAACTGGTTGATGAGAGGAAGGGGAAGGCGTGGCTCATAATACAAGCAAAGCTTAAACTTTTCACTCTATTGAAGAAGATAAACTTTAATGAGAAGACAATGGATTCTGTCTCTTAACTAGATTGTGAGTTACGAACGAACTCAAGTTACAAAGTTACAGAAACGGATTCTAATCCTATAACAAGTTTAGGTAGTACTTTTCTGATATCCTTGACTTGTGAGCATGCAATGCACGTTTTTCTGAACTAATCCGTTAAAGGCACCGCACACTTCACAACTACTACCTTCGGGAAAGAAGAAATAAAATAGTGAAAATTCTTAATGAATGAATTTATGAACGAAAAGGAAACGCGTGCCTCAAAAAACTACGAGTGAAATAAACTCACAACTAATCGACCACATATAATTCAGATAACTAAAATTGATCTTGTCCGAATTAATTTCTGATAAGCAGCAGGTTTCGATATTGTGTACCAAAATTTTAGTTAACGACAGAACAATAATTTAGCAACATCAATTTTGAGATTATAATGAAACCATCGCAAGTCTTTCGATGGCATGAACTAGACTTTTTTCTCGTGCGTGGGCAACTAATGAGACTGAGCAATATCGCTGAAGTAGGCGAGAATGTCGTTAATGGTAAAATCTAAAGATATTTGAGCGTCAGGGTAACATCGTTGAGTGAGCTCTTCAATGGCTTTGTACTGCCTAATGAACTCCTCCTGCATGGCACGCCACACCACCTGCAGGAGGTTCCCTTCTTCACACAAGTGCTTGTCTACTTTCTTGTACAGTTGTTCGAGGCCTTTTTTGACTTCCCTTCCAGGATAGTCTTTGATAACCTTCCTGAGTTCCTGCTTGCTAAAGGCCAGCTGATAGCCCACTTCAGATTCCTTTATGCCACTGGCCACTTTAGCAGCCACTCCTTCAAAGAAGATGTTCAGCTTCTCAAGAGGTCGCCCGAAATAACGGGTGACGTAGGCGTTCAAAGCTTCTTGATATCGAGCTTTAGCGTCTTTTCGAAGTTGCTCAGTAGCGGGAAGCTTGAGTTGCGCAACAACTTGCTGCAAGACGTGGTAGTTCTCCATCTTGATGACTTCTGGAGGACCTCTAGCATGTTCATGCCCAACGCGAGGTATCGTGTCTAACATGGCTGACAGAAGCCTACTGTTCCAGCGCTCTAAGTCAGCTCGCCGTTCACTCCGCTTGAACACACACTCGCAAGTACGGGAAAACTCTTCAAAATTCGTCACAAAAGGAAGAATACCACACTTCTTTTTCGTCACTTTGCACTCCACAATACTAGTTAGCTGGGACTGCATGAAACGATCGAAATTTCGCTTGCTTTGAACTAAAGCAGAACCAAAGGTGAGGCTGAGGAAAGATCCAGTGTCTTCGGCTCGAAGTACATGTCCAGATAAGCGAACGTAAATGTAGAGGCAACAGTAGGAATCAGCACGGTCAAATGCGTTGATGAAGGACGTCAACTGCTGTTCTAAGGTAGGGAATAAGGCGGCCATCATAGTTCTGACGGCTTTGTTGACAGCTCCACCCTTTCCAGTTTGACCTATCTCTCCACCACCACCACCGCCACTACTGCTACTGCCACCACCAACACTTGTTGTATCGCTTGGACCGGACAGTGGAGTGCTTACCTCCGAGCTATCCAGTGAAGGAGAGCTTGCATTCAAGTTGAAGAAGTTGATACAAAACTCTTGTTCGGACAGGCACACTGGTTCCAACTCAGATAATATGCACTCGAACATTTCATCGAACTTGTGTCGCTCCGACATCTCTAATTCTGGTCCCCACTGGTCCTTGTCAACACCCAGCAGCCTACCCACGCTTGCGGTCGCAGTTCGGGATGTACCAAGACTTGTGGCTGCCTGTTGCTTGAGCTGAGAAGTTAACTTTCCAGCAACACCCTGGCCACCTCCAGTCTGAGATAAATCTGGATTGCTGTTGCCACTCACGCCCCGTAGTTTCTTGCCAGTAACAACCCTGGTACGGGCTTCCTCAAAGAACACGCGTACTTCACGCTCGTACACTTTGCTTATAGCAGAGCAGTAAGTTTTGGTAAGATGCTGATAGGATCTGTCATCCATAGCTCTCACCCAGTGCATCAGAGATGAGTACGACGTGAGCTCATCGTGAATTTGAGAGTGTCGAGGAAGCACTAATGGTCCTGAAGAAATTGTCGAATGAGTTAAGGTCCCGCCAATAAGACCTGGGTCGTTACCTAAATGAATGAAGAGATTGTTGAGGTGTCTATTGACAAGTTGACAAAAGCGGGTCCGAAGTTTCTCCAGTTTCTTCTTCTGTTCCTTAACTGCAGCCATGTAGTGCAAATGGGGAGGAAGAGGTGCTGAGATAACAGACTGCAAAGCCGATGCCGCTTCAATAATTTCCGGAAGAGCTTCCCGGTCGTTCAAATCAGCAGACTTCAAAAGCTGCTCCTGTGCTGGGGACAACTCTAATTCAGTGATCAACTGCTGCAGTTCAGCAAGTAGCTTTGCATTATTTTCATTAACGTACTGAATGCTCGTGCTCTTGTCGGCCATTTTAGATATGGTGTCTCTGACATGCACGAGGATGGCGTCGTAGGCATCCAAGCGGCTCTCAATTTTGCCTGCCTCACCAAGAGCAGAATCGATCATCTCCAGAAGCGCGTCCACTTGAGCCTCGCTTGCCATCATGCTATGGATGTTGGCCCCATCAAGTACACTTAAGTCTTGTGCCAACTGCTGAGCGAAAGCTTCAGCGTTGGCAACAGCCGAGTCACACTGGGTCATCAGTTGCTGCAGATCTCGCTGCTCACGCTCCGACACCGAGATGTAAGGGCCACTCAAACTGCCGTCCAAAGACGGTGCATCGGGACTCAGCCCACCGTCTGGGCTACCAGGTAGGATGGAGGCATCAAGGCTAAGCTGCGTCGGTTCCTGCACTAACAAATGCTTGGGAATGTTCACAAACTTTGGTTTTTGTTTGGGAAGGTACAAAGAACTGAGTCTCCATAGTATCTGAATGAATGTTGCTTTATCAGGGGCGCTACTAGCAGTCCATCTGTACACTCTCTCGAAAGTGAGTTCCATTTCAGCTGTTTCCTTGAGGTCATCCAATCCGTCAACAACTAAAAGCTCACGCAGGTGCCAAGAATTCTTTTTCTTAAAGGAGTCCTTGTCTCCTTTCTTGATTTGATGCACTAAAGCATTGATGGGTTTTTCCTTGGAAATGACAGCACACAAGAAACTGGTCTTTTTCTTTTTACCAGGTTTAGTGACATGTAGAAGTCCCAGCAGTTGCTCCTCAGATGGATCACAAACTTCCTTTTGCAGAGAGTGTCGTATAGCAGCCATTCTTCTCAACGACGTGTTTGACTTATACAAACAAATAATTTTGCATAGTCAAAACTTGACAAATTAGCAAATTGCTAACAAAAAATATGGAAATCTTAAGGCACTGTCCTAACAGTCAACTTTTAAACTCCACGATCACACTGAATTGGAATAAGATTAATAAAAATATCTTAGAATATGAACATACTTTTCTTTTTCAAAACACCTAACTATTAAACGAGTAACATCAAAAAATCAGTAGCACTTTTAAGTTCAAGTTATATTTTGTTAACTAGAGAATACAATGAGAAAGGCTTAATTGAAGATAAAAGAGCAGTGAGCAACAGCCTACATTCATACACTACATGAGTTACTGATACACACCCACCACAGAGAAGCCTCAAGTAATAATGCATATTCTAAATGATTCTCAGCCAGACATCATTTCATATAGGATGTTTTAATGGAAAATACTTGTTTGAACTACTCTAGTATGTGATTAAAAGCTCAGCTGCCAAAGTAATAAAGAATTGTAGTTCCTGCAAATGTATTCCAAGACTTAGCACTCCAAAGACAGTAGATAATAGTTCATTGATGATACAACATGAGTTGTAAGCTCTGAACAAAAATTGTCAACTCCCTTAGAGATGTAACACTAATTTTGTAGTAGGATATAGAACTATTAACAGATGCAAGATAATGCTTCTAGAGCTTAGATCATTACAAGTTCAGTCCTCCTGGGCCACTACAAGGGATTTGTGATGCAGTTAGGAGTCTAGTAACAGAAACCAATATTTGCAGTCAAAATAGCTGGCATCTGACTAACATTACAATTAGCTTGAAACAGTTTTCAACACAGGATCACTCCAGAAAAATGGAATACAAAATTAAAGTAAGAATCACTCCTACACTTTTGATCACCTTTTTATAATTTTGGGACTTGAGTTGCATTTAATGTGTTGCATGATGAAAATGGTTACTATAAGAAAAATAATTTGAAGATTTTACTACACTCTATGTTTAGAAATGACAAAAAATCCCAGATAGTGCATACTAGAGAACTGGAAATCATCTATTAAGTTTTTAAATCTAAAAATATAACTGTTCAAATAAATGACTCTGAACTAAATTTCAGCTTCAGTTTTGTTTGCCTTAACCAATAAATAAGACATAACACTTCCACTAGGAATGTTATTATTGGAAATTGCTTATACAAATAAATTCACAAATAAGTACTGTAGTTGATTTTTTGTTCAACATCATAATTGAACAAACTTCTTTCAATAATTGCAAGATGATATATTCACACATGAAATAAAACTCTTGAAACTTATATACCATAGAACTGTGTTCATTAATAACAAATTTATATTCCTAAATTTGAAAGATGTTTGAACAAAACTCCTCTCATTCATAAGTACAAAAACAAATTATGAATGCTTTTTTTATTTCTAAAATACAACCTTTTTTAAAAGGTAGATTATTTTGAGCAATTCTTGAATTAGAAGAATTACAGAGAACTGTAAGAAAAGCCAGAGATGGGCAAGTTCAATGATGGAGAAATAACAGAGTTGGAGATGCAGGAATGATGTGAAGTCAAAATTGTTTTATTTGAGGGTTGCTCAGTAGAATTTCTGAAGGAGAGTGGCATAATTATGTTGCATCAGATGGTATAAATATTTAATGTTGGCTTTGCTGCACATATAGCTCCAGTCTATGAGTAGTGAGCATGTACCATTCCCCATAACTTGAGTAACAGTACTGAAAATTAACTTCTTTTAATAGTTTGATATGTTCTCCTTGGTGTAAATACATCCCCAGTAAAGTATCAAGTGGAAGCATAAAATTTTAATAGGGGCAGAGTGAAGCAGCAAAAGAATGGTGCAGTGGCATAGAAGATCTATGGGTCTTGTAATAGCCAAGATTAGTGTATTAAAACTGAAAATGTGTCAAAAGTATTTAACATAGGATTGGCTTCTTAAATTTTAAGATTAAGTTTGATCAAAAATTGTTTTTCAAATTTTTACTAGCTCAAAAAATTGTTTTGTTTTATAATATACTAAGCAAAAGCTTTAATTTTCTCTTAAAACAAGTTCAAGTTTTGTTTTATCCAGAATAATTAAAACATATTATTTGGGCCATTATACATCAACTTCTCAAGTTTAAGGTATAACCTCAAATGACTTTTCCAAGCCATAAAACAAACTGTACTCTAAAATGAACCCATATCCAGTCTAGAAATTATGGAGACTTCACCAATGAGCATTGCAATGTAGCTTTGTTTCAATTGTTCCTCTTAATTATTGCCAAAATATTCTACTTCCAACCATGTAGGATTAAAATATGTGTAAAATAGTTAATTTTGCTAAAATACTGTAGAACCCAAACATGAATTTAGATATATATTTCATTATACAAACAAGATTTGAATGTAAGATATTCATTGATATAACACTATCATAGCAGAATACAACACAGAGATACAAGGCACAATCTAAACTTTGAAACCATTAACATTTCTATGCAAAAATTTTAAATTCAAGTTTTATTAGCAGCTTTACTGTAAAAAGTAAAGCAAGATCAAAATGAGAGCAACTTAGTGTTATAGAAAACCTTGACCAGACCATCACTAATAGATTAGAAGTTTTACTCTCAGATTATCATAACAAAATAGCTGGCCTTTGAAATTTTTTCTGAGTTCTTTAATAAAACTCAGAGTTGAACAATACACCCACTAAACAGTGAACATGAGTCCACCAACAATTAAGTTTTTGAAAAATATTAGCTCAGATTTAGCAATATTTTCACATTATTTTAATTAGATAGTCTTAGCCACATAGAAACTGGGACCAAGATATTATCAGTGAAAATCTGCACTAAAAAATACCCTTTCCAGAGATTTTGGGAATCTGCCTTCATTCCTCTTTCATATATTGGAACTCATATTCAAGGACAATTTATGAATAAGTCATTTAGCTAACTGACTGAATCAGTGCTAATTTATTAATACACACATCAATACATTGTCTCGCGAACTGGATTACATGCGTACTTAGCCACACAATTATTTCGTTAGCAATCCAAGTCGTGGAGTTTATTTTATCAAAATCTGAAAACCAAATTTTCCTTCTTGACATTAATAACTGAAGCTTGTCATTTGATAATAAACCAAATTGAATACATAAATAATTATAAATTCTCGTATAAAAGCTACAAAACAGACACCTTTACACAAAAACAAACTCAGATCACAATACTCCCCTCACTCCAGCTGACTTTAGAATTTGTGACCAGCTCTAGTTATAGACGTTAGAATACGTACTACAAACAACTTTGATTGGCACTTCCGTTGATTTATCCATATCATGTCTGTCCTCAATTCGTTGAAAACCGGAAAAGATATTATTGAAAATTCAAAATAATAGTTCATTCTGCTCAATGCTTAAAAGTACTCAAACTGAATATTGCATTTGAAAAGATATTGAGTACTATTACCGCTTACGTGAAGTCCTTTCTGTTCGTCTATAGATCAATATTGCATCAAGCCACGCCCCCTTGTTGGCATCGTATATATGACAGTTCCTCACATGCGCTCCTGGTCAGTAACGTGAAATCAGTGAAAGCGTATATGTGTGTAAGAAAGTGAACGCATCGCCAATTCTGAAATGCTTGAACATATGCAGCGCTGCTTTTCGATGCTCTGAAAAAGTTGAAGCAAAAATGATTTCAACTATGTCTCTCGTCATGAATGGTAAGAAGTAATACTTTTTTTCAATGAATTTTACAAAATTCAGTCAATCGAGCATTGACTGTCCTTATGTGTTTAAATAAACAATTTTTAATGCAATTTGAAATCTCAAAAGTGAAATATTTTGCCAATTAGCCTTAGGTCCTGGGAGGGAATTTTTCTCGCTTATAATACCAAATATTGCGTCTGGAAATATTTCTTATTATTATATTTATTGACTAAACTAGTGTCTCATTACGAAGATTATGTAAATGATAAACTGATTACACCAGAAATAAATTTCTGCAGATAGGAGTACATCCTGCCTATTCCATGAAGGAATATTATGATACCATCAACGTTCAATTGAGTATAATACGTGAGAGTAGTAAACCACGAAATTTAAGTTAAAATTGTCTTATTATGTATTTAAGTCATCTGATCCCGAGCTTTCTTTCTTTTGGTAAACTAAAACCCATTATATGCATGATGAGAGATGAAACCTATGACCATTATCAACGAATGAAACATGTTCTATTCACACTTCTATTTGTAGATGTCATCAAAATGCAAGATTTTCCAGACTATCTTTTCAGTAAAGTCGCAGTGTTAGACAGAGATTTGCATTTTTTTGAATATGTGAACCATCATATATATGAAAGTATAAGCATTTTCTGCGATATACTGATGTCGGACTGGATGTGCTACTTCCGCGTGGGCGGAATTAAACTCAAGTCTACCTGTTATCTCGTTCCACCTGCAGGCCAGCCAGGCGCATGATCACTCTTTTTAAACAGTGTCATCACTGGACAGAGGCTTGGAATGTTCTAATAATTCGTCCAGGAGTGTTGCTTGCTCTGAGGCCGTGGTATATAGGTTACAGTATACACCAAAAGGTTTATATATCTCTAAGGCAATGAAGAAAAGACGACGGGTGGTCAATCGCAATTTACTGCCCGGGAAGGGAAAAAAAGATGTTGAGGAAAAATTAGTCTAGTTGCGATTATTACTAGAAAATTAAAAAGAAATAAGAAACGAATTACGGTTTTTTATGTATCCACTATACCGTATGTCCCACAAAAACCCGAACCGAGTATTTATTTTCCCGTATCAGTAATACCATCATAAGAATACCATAAGCATTTAATTTCTTATGATGGTATTACTGATACCATCCATCATAAGAATCCTAGGTATTCTTATGATGGTATTACTGATACGGGAAAATAAATACTCGGTTCGGGTTTTTGTGGTACATACGGTATAAATGATACACAGTTTGTTACTTGCTTGGTCCGTCTTTCTGTCACGTTCTTAAGGATTTAGATGGGAGAAAATTCGTAGGGTATACATGTATTGTAAGGATTGTATTGTGGACACCAAAGGCACATCCTTCAATGTGGAAACTCCTTCGCAAAGCCCGCGTCCACTGGCAAATCAAACGAAAAATTCAATAAAAAACACGTGAATTGTTTCATGTGTGGGTCTACTAGTATTACACTAATTGGAACTCCTGTATGAATGCAGGGGTGGATTTTTAACATACGTGTTTGAATAATTTTCCGTATTCTCCCTGAGCGCAGCTGTGTACGAACTCTCGCTGTACACAGCCTCCAGTAGATCAATGGGTGTTAATTTGCCGCTATAGAGGAGCGGTTCTCGATTATTTCAGCTTCACGCATCAATTCCTCCGTGTGTCACGAGAGCGACTATGCTTTTAACTGTAAAACGTTCCTTTACACAATATTCATGCCTCAGCGTAAAGTGTTATTATTCATCACAAATAATACCTTTAGTTTGTAAATTCTGTGAGTACGGGGAAGTCTAAACACTCCTATTTTTATTTGAATATTACCTAGTCTATATAGTATTGCCTGCCTACACTCCCCCTAGTAGCCGTACAACTAGCCTGGTCATCCGAAGAGTGGGCATACAAAATGAACATTTCTGCAACTTATTTCCATTCAGCGACTTGCTGTGCTATTGGTTCATGTAGTTGATTTTTTTTAACTATAAACTGTCTCAGCGGACGCTACATCTGCGTTGTGTTTATCTGATTTAAGTTTGAATTCTATTATCATTGATAGGAAGATCACGTTTCTTACTCTGACACTGAGAAGCTAGAGGAATAACCTGAGACTTCAGTAAGTGTTGAGTTTGGAAAAAGCCATGATATTAATACACACGACATCCTTCCGGCCATGGTGTCACGACCTCATAGTATATACTTCTATCTTTTTTATATCGTGACTCCTAAAATACGCAAAAACATTGAAGAGAGTGGAAATGAACTCGCTAAAGAACAAGTTTATGTTCATTCATATGAGCTCTAAAAGGAGACTTTATGTCAGTATTCAAATAAAAAATTTCCATGGAAGACGTTGCGGATGCTTTGAGCGACCATATGTTGCCTGGATTTTAAGTGCCACCACAGCTTGCAGGACTTGGTAGAGAGAAAAGAGGATGTTTTCTATACTACAGTCACCGAAACCACTTTCTTGTAACTGCAAGGAATGGCGATATTCTTTTCTTTCTAAAAACTTATTTTGAAGGAAGTGGGAATGAACGTTATAGGTTCCATGTTAATGATCCTCGGAGGCATTAATGGCTGAAAAATTTAATTTGAGGAGCAGCTAATAAGAAGATTTATTATCTCTACGAGGACAGGATTATTAGTAAGTTACTAACTGAATGACCATATAATACATTGTAAATACGAGGAATTTAAATATTTAAACGATAAAACCAATTATGACATTTTCTTGAAATCGCGAAAGGCGCGGTAGTATATCAAGGAGTTACACCATCTCTGTAGGAAGAGTTTCCCAAAATACTTAAACATAATCGTAGAGATGTAGTACATCCCACACAATTATAGAGATGTAGTACATCCCACACAATTATAGAGATGTAGTACATCCCACACAATTACGGGAATTAGTAATAAATTGAATAACTAAGCTAAGTGCTATTTTCACAATCACTGTTTCTTACCGATGTTTTTAAAAGAGATACTAGTTCTTGCGATGCTGTGTAACGTTTAATTTCTTTTTCGTACTTGTTGCTCATTTTTTTATTACCAATAAAGCAAAATTAAAGTTTGATATAGGTATAAAATATGCCAACCTCGGCCTATTTATATATAATCAAATTTCTAGGCCATTCAGTGGAGCTGTCTGCATTTAATTGATGGGAACAAAAAAGTTTTGATGAACGATTAATGTATGACCTCCAGCTGACTCACTTCCGTGACCAGTGGTCACTTAAAGCATCGAAATTAAACTGGGGACTGAATGTGTTAAACACTTGTCGCTCTACCCACTGAGTTCTGGCTGTGGACTGGGTGTGTTAAACATCACACACCTCACTGAGTTCTGGCTGGGGACTGAATGTGTTAAACACGTCACTATCCTCACTGAGTTCTGGCTGTGGACTGGGTGTGTTAAACATCACACACCTCACTGAGTTCTGGCCGTGGACTGGGTGTGTTAAACATCACACACTTCACTGAGTTCTGCCTGTGGACTGGGTGTGTTGAACATCACACACCTCACTGAGTTCTGGCTGTGGATTGGGTGTGTTAAACATCACACATCTCGCGGTAACTCTCTCTACGATCTCTCGACAATAAGAATTGACGTGAGATTTCTTCGTGAATGCCTTGGCTGCTGCTTTGTTCGTCCAGGTGCTTCTCATTGTTGGATCCTACTATACTCTAACAATTTATTGGATAAGTTGCGACACATGTAAAAGATTTCCAATAACTTTTGACTCATCTATATTCAGCCATCCTGGAGAGAGAAAAAAACATGTGAGAAAATTTTTTATTCTCAATCAGGTAGAGAGTACGTATACATTGAGTTTTCAATTCTTAATTCTAACATCTGCGACTAGTTATGATGCTCTCATCGATTGTTTCCGTCCTTCTGTGTTGTGTCTTGAGGTAGAGGCTCGTAGGGGCGCTATGTAAGCTTGAGGTAGAGGCTCGTAGGGGCTCTAGATGAGATTGAGGTAGAGGCTCGTAGGGGCTCTAGATGAGCTTGAGGTAGAGGCTCGTAGGGGCGCTATGTAAGCTTGAGGTAGAGGCTCGTAGAGACACGCAAGGATGAGCTGAAAGTTGGAGAAAATGATCAGGTGACCAGTCCTTCTCGTCTCCAGTGTCACAAGCAGGAGAAATTCGAGGGCTTCGTGGAGACTCGAACCAGGGACCGTGTAGTGCAAGTAACAGTCGTTCACCAATAGACTCCTGTGGAAGCAGAATACGATAGTACGGATAACGCACAACAAAAGTGTTATTCAAAGCAAAACTGGGATTGAATTTTTGTGCCCATGGGAACACGTCCTCAAAGCGTAGACTGGACGCGGTATCTGGTGGCTGATGACGTCATCCTTGTGAATTTAAGATGAAGGCTTCAAAGTCAAGGCTGACTTCTTCATTGAGCTTGGTCTGCAATTCTAATTTGGGAACTTTAAGGAAATAACAACCGGAAATATTTCCATACAGTAATGATATTATTTACAAAACGCCTTTTGAGAAGCTTCAGGCTGTTTTTGAAACAATAAACTGTTATACTGAATTTTCGTTGTGTTTTAAGAGTTCTCATTTTATTAATCGCACGGTGTATAGAAAAGGAAGAAAAATCATTTATTGCAATCAAGTTTTACATGACGTATGCATTAACATTGCCTTTTCAAATCCCTTATAATTAAAGTCATAAGGCACATTTGCTGGAATTTTCTTCAATTTTAATAAAAAGAGGAGAACAAAACACACTTCTGTTTACCGGTGTATAGAATGGATTTTTACAGTTATTTTTTAGCCTTTGAGAAAATATTTTTAGTACAGAAAGACAGGAGTAGAGAAGTTATTCCTGAATTTACTGACCAGCTTCGGAGTATAGCTTCCAAGTATTATTATAACTTTTCTCCC
>VCRD01000237.1:367063-390922 GCA_006783055.1 Trinorchestia longiramus
CTCTTTTGGCTATTCTTCTAAATTTATGTTCTTACATCTCTTTCTTTTTTGTTTCAGTGGTACCTATATGTTAGATTTTCTCTTAGGAAAAGCTGATGATGGGTGTTAGCCCGAAACGTTCGCATTATAATGAAGTTTTTATCAGTGTGTTTTGTTCTCCTCTTTTTATTAAAGTCATAAGGTGTTAGATAAATGCACACTAGTAGACCCACACGTGAAAATTCACGTATTTTTTTACAGAATTTGTTCGTTTGATTTGTCAGTGGACGCGGACTTTACGAATTAGTTCCTACTTTGGAGGAAGTGGTTTTGGTATCCACAATACAATGCTTACAATACATGTATACCCTACCGAATTTCTTCCTATCTAAATCTTTAAGAACGTGACAGAGAGACGGACCAAGCAAGCAAGCAAGTAACAAATTGTGTATATCATTATATAGGGGAATTCGTTGATTCTGAAAAATCGCGTGTTTTCCCTAAACAATGAAATTAAAAATATATAGAAGCTAGGGTAATGGTGAAGCGACAAATGTCTTAGCAATAGTAGTGTGCAAATAATGCAGGCGCTAAAATAAAACAAGGATAATATCCTCTATTTTCAGAATAACCTCCTATTGAGGTAGAGGTTCATCTATATATTAATACGCTTACGACTATCGTACCTGTGCGTCACTACCTTCATTTCGGTATCTGTTATGCGGTTGGGGTCGGGTCACGTTACATTACATTACTTTGGGTTGGGAATTTTATGAATGTTTTGGTTTTAGAATTTTTTCCATTTTGTAATTTTTTAAATTACTTTTTAATGTTTTTAATTTTGTGAATTTTCAAATGGTTTAATTTTTTGAATTTTTCGAATTTTTTGACTTTTTTGAATATTTTAATTGTTTTTATTTTTGATTTAGTTTTAATTTTGAAATTGCTTAAAATTTTTCTTTTTTTCAATTTTGAATTTTTTGAATTTTTTGAATTTTTGGAATTTTTAAATTTTTTATATTTTGTCAGTTATTTGAATTTGTGAAATTTTTTAAATTTTTTGAATTTTTTGAAATTTTTGAATTTTTTGAAATTTTTTAATTTTTTGAAATTTTAAAAAGTGCTGCTAGTGTATCAGTGATACCGACAATACCTTACTTATGTGCGAGCCTGTACTATGCGGCCCCATGAAATTGCGAATTTTTGAACGTGGCCCTAGCACTGAAAAGTTTGCCCACCCCTGATCTAAAACAATGGAGCAGAGAATAAGAGAACAAAGAGAAGCAGCAAGAGAGCGACAGAGAAGAAGCCGACAGCGCTAGCGAGAAGACGAAAGGCAAGCAACTCGTGATAGAAGCAGACTACGAATGCAACAGCGAAGGATGAATATGAGTCTGGAGGAGCGAGAATTGCATCTTCAAATCATGAGAAATAGAGATCAAGAAAGTCGAAATGATATGAATGATGTGGGGAGAGAGCAATTTCTAGAAAACAGGAGAAACAGATACCAAGAAAGACGAAATGATATGAATGTGGTGAAGAGACAGCAATTTCTAGAGAACATGAGAAACAGAGACCAAGAAAGACAAAATTATATGAACGAGGTGGAGAGACAGCAATTTCTAGGAAACAGGAGAAACAGAGACCATGAAAGAAGAAATAATAATAATATGGAACACCAGATGCATTACACTGGAGCCATGGATGTCCGATGTCCATTTTGCGGAGCTTTAAGATTCCAAAGAGAACAACTAAATTGTTGTCATAATGGAAAAGTTTCACTTCCCTACAAGAATACCCCTAAAATTTGAGATTACTCTTTGATGCCGACGGTGCAGAGGGTGGTTTCATTTAATTTTCTAGGATGGCATCAAAGTTGTTGAATCATATAATCAATGATTGCCAATTTATTCACTACCTGTAAAATCATGCTACTGAACTAACCGTGAATTATTCGCGGGTCTTGCTAGTCTTATTATAATTCTGCTTGTTCCTTCCTTAGTTAGTTAGTACGTTACGAGTTTGGAGTATCATAGCTACCGAATTCCGCAGTGTAACATTGAAAGATGGCCTTTAAATGCATTGATATGTTTGACATTTTATATGAACTTCTCCTAATGGTTAAGACATATTTCATCAGAGATCCGTATCTTACATACAAGTCTGTCATAAGTCTTGATAGTATCAGTGACTTTTCTTCATGTTCAAGTAATGCTTGCGTCGATTATAACCGTAGAACTACACAATGGAGCGAAGATTGGAAGCTGCTCCCGATAGAATGAGACTTTACTTAACAGAGAATAAGGAATGAACAACGGCAGGAAATCCTTCAGAGGGAGAGGCAACGTCAGCAAGTGAGGCGAGCTGCAATGAACGATGTACAACGTGAAGAGTACTTTCAGCGAGATAGTTGACGAAAGCAAGTCCTGCATGGAAATATGGACGAGGAGCAGCAATCACAGTACCGCGAGCGGCAAAGGAATTATCACAACAAAGAAGGGAAAATATGGATGAGCAACAGCGGGCACAGTACCTTGAGCGACAGAGAAATTTATTTCAGCAAAGAGAACAGAACATAAATGAAGAAGACAGAATGAATTATCATCAAAACCAAAGAGAAAAATAGAGGCAGAGATTTGAAAATATGAATCCAAGGATAAAGCTGGCACCAAGTGACCCTAACTTGCCATTCACATTAGAGAGAACGAAGTTTCGTATTCATTTGTCATATGCCATGACTATCAACAAGTCACAGGGGCAAACATTCATGAAGATTAGATTATTCCTACCTCACCCCGTTTTCAGCCACGGACAATTATATGTGGCATTTTCAAGTGCATGCAAACTCTCAGATGTGAGACTTAAGGTAATACAGACTGATAAACAGGGAAAGAGAAGAGGACGAACTTTAACAAAGAATATTGTCTGCCAAGAGGTGCTGGACTGAAGGAGTACATTAAAAATTGTCGATTACAGTGTGATTTTATTATTTATATTGAACTATGTGGCACAATATTAGTTTCTGAGTATTTATTTGTACATGTTATTTCATCTCATTTTCGTCAGTTCTAAATTTAAAATACAATGGACACTATTTTCATAAAAATGTTAATAAACATCTGTAATCTTTGCGATACTGCGAACAAGGAGAACAAGGATGCATCTTGGTTCGGATTACATGATCTCATACTTAATTATTTTCACAAACGATGTGTACATTATTTTATTGTGAATTCTATGAGCTTTGCTTTGTTCTTCAGCCCAGGTAGTGTTATTCCAAGTGTGGTTCTTAGGGTGTAAAACAGGGAAAATGGTTAATTCGAGGGGGAGGGAAGGTGTTTGATCGGGGAAAGTGTTTGACTGGGGGAAGAGGTTACACTGTGGGGAGGTGTTAACTGGGGAGGGAGGTGTTAACTGGGGAGGGAGGTGTTAACTGGGGAGGGAGGTGTTTAACTGGGAGGAAGGTCATTGACTAATGGGAAAGTGTTTGACTGAAAGGTGAATGTGTTTCATGGAAAGGGAGAAGTGTTTGACTGGGAGAAAGTGTTTGACTGAGAGGAAGGTGTTTGACTAGGTGAAGAGTTTGACTGAGGGATGAATGTGTTTCATTGAAGGGGAGAAGTGTTTGACTGGGGAAGGCATTCGACTGGGGGTTTGAGGTGTTTGACTGGATGGAGGAGAGATGTTTGACTGAGAGGAGGGGAAGAGGTGATAGTGTTTATTGATTGTGTGAAGGATGTGACGCATCTTCTCCCTCACAACACTCACCTGATGCGAAAAAATGGTCAGTACATAATTGTTGTTTTGGACTCTGTCGGACTTCATTTTTTCCTAATAAATTTTCTGAATTTGGTCACTGATTTTAAATATGACGGATAATTAGTTATTTTTTGTGTTCTACAGAGAAGGAGCTGCACGAGCGCCTCATCAAAACCATGAAGAAAGAGGTAGGATACTCAGTTGTCTTCATTTAATTCTAATTGTCTTCAATGAATCATATCCATCGTGTGCACTTTTGTTTGTTCCCTTAACGAGCAAAATTTCTGTTATCGAGCAGGATCAGCGATTTGTGAAAACAATATGCAAACACTGAAGTTCAATATTAGAAACAAAGTTCGTTAACTGAGTTCCATTTTTGTTCCATTCCAGGCGCCATTTTCATTTGATTTTACCTCAGTAATTACTAAAGTTCATCAATTTCTGCTGAATGAGGTATCGGTTGTGGTGTGGAAAAAGATATTCGAAATTAACACGTTCCCTGCCGCTTGACGCACATGTGCGTCATTTCTAGCTATAATTTCAAGCTTTAAATTTCAAGCAGCAGCGAACGTTTTAAACACAGTCACTGCTTCTGTTAGAACAGAACAGATCACAATTCTTGTCTCTGCAACCTAGACCATAAGCTGAATGTCGTCGTCTTTCCGTCGTGACTAATTTCAATGAACTCTTGTGTGAGTGTACATGTTTGTACGATTTTTTCTCTTGTGTACTTCCCACATTTGCAATGTGAGGAAGGTCAATAATCAATATCTGAAGCACCCATGTATTACTTCCATGACGCGTCTCTATGTACATGGCGTACAGTATGTGCATTGGCAGGTGAGAATAATTGTTGTTTACTAATATTTTATTTAAGTATTAAGGAATGGTTTTCGAATATTGGGGAAGTCTTGAAAGTCAGTGCACGGATTTAACGGCTTCATTGTGATATTTATGTATTTATTTGTGTATGAATGTGGGAGCATAAGGAGATTCTGTGGTATTAGCAGGGAATTCAGAATTTACTAATCGGTTTTCACTAAAAGTTTTGAGGACTGAAATAAACTCTAATTAACAGCGATTGTGATCCCAAAATGAATAGTGAACATAACGTGCTTGTATGGCTAACGTGATATATATATATTAAATTAATCTTGAATAGATTTTCTTTCAAACCACGACGTCTATGAGCGTGAAATGACAACATGGAACGTAAGATAAAGAACACTGATTCAATTTATTACGATGAGCAAAGCAATTGAATTCAAATGCGTTACCTCAGGTCGGTGAACTGTTACAATACGGCACTGGACTTGGGTAGCAACTCGAGAATAAAGCATTTTATTCGTTTCTGTTGCCTTATTTTGTATTTTGTAAGCGTATCATAGAGTATTGATTTCTTGGTGTGGGTGGGCGAGAGAACTTGAGATCTGTGGCAGGACAGATGTGTGGAGAATAGAATGAGGCTATAGGAACGAACCTTCTCGCCCATTCTTGGGTCGGATAATTACTTCGATAATTATTCGGTTGTTTACCCAAGTCCCATGCCGTATTTCTAGCCGCGTCAACCATGTCGACAGCGGGATTCGAACCCGGGTCTTCCCGCTCGCAAGCAGATTCGCTCACCAGTCGACCAAGCTGGTGGTGGAGTGTGTGGGACAATCACGCACAGGACTCACGCACGAGGATTACGAGGAAATTTTGATGACGTGTGTGCCGGAAGATCAGACAACTGAAAAGGGTGAGCAAATTCAAAAGAAAATAAATAGCCATAAAAAGGCACGATATTAGGAGGGATGGTGATAGAACTGTCCAGGATGAACGAACCTTTTGTTATTTTATAAATTTATATGAATTACTATGAAGTCCTGCAGTTTCGCAGTACCGCTTTATAAGAGAAGTGTCATGGCGTCATTCATGTACGCGTGTGTGAGTACACAAGCGTACTGCAGCTCTGCAGCACTGTAGCACTACAGCACTACAGCACTGTAGCATTGTAGCACTGTAGCACTGCAGCACTGTAACACTGTAACACTGCAGCACTTTTTCATGATAGTATGAACGCATGATCGTACTATTCCATATTCACTGTACTACCGGATTGTATGAATCATTTTCGCGTGTTCCAAACACACGCTGCAACTCCTACTCCCTGTCTCCCACAACTCCAACTCCCTGTCTCCCACACCTCCCACTCCCTGTCTCCCACAACTCCCACTCCCTGTCTCCCACAACTCCCACTCCCTGTCTCCCACAACTCCCACTCCCTGTGTCCCACAACTCCCACTAGCGCTGTTACAGCTTTGTGCCTACACGCATCCTAGTCTCGTGGATCTCGTGGAATTTTCTTCTTCAAATTTTTGAAGTTCACAATGAAATCCTCTGCATTCTTCCTGAAGTAACTTCTAGTATTCTTCCTCATAAAGTATCTGGCATTCTTCCTGGGATGACCTCTGGCATTCTTTCTCATAGAGTATTTGGTATTCTTTCTCATAAGCATCTGACATTCTTTCTGATGGATCATGTGGTGTTCTTTCTGATGAATCATTTGGTGTTGTTTCTGATGAATCATTTGGTGTTGTTTCTGATGGATCATGCAATGTTCTTTCTGATGGATCCTTTGGTGTTCTTTCTGATGGATCATTTAATGTTCTTTCTGATGGATCATGTGGTGTTCTTTCTGATGGATCATTTGGTGTTCTTTCTGATGGATCATTTAATATTATTTCTGATGGATCATGTGGTGTTCTTTCTGATGGAATACCTGTTATGCCTTGTGACAGAGCCTCTTATTCTTCCTAAGAAGTGTTGTGCGTTCCTTCGTGAAAATTTGTGGTATATTGCGTGATATTACGGCACAAATATTGCTCTTGTATGTTCTTTGGACAGAATTTTATTTGAAGCTTATGTAGTTGTACGTATGGGTGAATTTCTACAGGTTTATAGAATACAAATGTCGAAGTTGCTGGATTCTCTGTAAAAATGTAAATAATTCATTTTGTAATGATTTGAATGTATTTACCGTAGTCTCTGCGATTTCTCTTAGAACTTTTACTGATTTTTCTAAAATTCTTACCTTGTTGTTTGTAATCTCTAGAATTTCATTCACAAACTTGGAAAGTTTCCTCGCTTAATTTGGGTACAAATTTTCAAGCTGAAACGACGTAAAAATTGATAAGCTGCTTGAAATTTTAATCCGTTGTGTTTATTCGTCAGTTTAGATTCATTGAGTCCCAGCAAGTATCAACATCAAATAGAGATTATATCTTCAATAAGGAGTTTAAATGCCCCGCAACTCCATCAACTTTGAGGGCTTAAAAAGAAGTATTTTTCCTCCTCGGCGCACACCGACGTACGATGACGACCACATTTCTTTTCTAAAACATGAAAGTAAAAACGTAAGCGTTAAAGACTTTTTGATTTCCAAGCTATCGTCGTCGGAGGCTAAATTGAACAAATGCACAAATATTGATGACTGTCATTGGTGTTGGGAAGCGTGCTTTGGAAGAACTCAAGCATCCTATTAGTTTGGATGGGGAAAATTTTAGCGTTTGAGCATCCCACTCGTTGGTTTGAGTTCTTGGTAAGTGTTTGTGTCATGTTCGAAACGTTCCATGATATCTAAACGTAAGTAGCTGTAATAAATTGGATCTTAAAGAAGAAGAGTCGAAACAGGAAACATAAATTATATTCCGCTAGCAGCCAGGCAACGACTAGGAATCATTGGCATTGGCGGAGTGTCGCCAGATCGGCTCCAGTTTACTCAGCTGAATTCGGAGTTCATGTTGCTATGGTCGTAACCATGTCCAGATGTTCTACCACTGCTCATGCGTCCTGTGGGTTTTGTAACGAATTTCAGAAATATTCTGTTTTGTGCCTGAGTTTTCGTAATCATTGAATTTTATAGCATGCGTGTAGAGTACAACTAAAGACTGAATCATTTCTAAACAGACTAGGGAAAATATGTGTAGGATAGAAGAGTAATTTTCAGGCGGTATGGATAGTGCCAATGGCTGTTGTAAAGGCATTTCGGTGCGCCATATTCTGACTAAAAGAATTTTGAAGCGAGTTTAAACCCGAAGTACATAATATTTAAATCCGACTGGCGAGGACTTTCCTCTTTATGATGCTAAACGATAGCCAGTCCGGTAGCTTAATATTAACTAGATGCAAGTTTCATGCCTGCAAAGAACGAGTTTGTTACAACTTAATTCTGTGTGTTTCCAATGAACTGACAAAAATACACGCAATGCTGACAGCCCTGACAGCTGTGCACACTGCATCCAAATGACTCAGGTCAGGTCATCTAAATTAAACCACAGATGCTGAACTCCTGAGACACGTCATTTGGCCTTAACCATTTATTTAGGTACACGTCCCTCGTCACTTATTCAGATGCACGTCCCTCGTCACTTATTCAGATGCACGTCCCTTGTCACTTATTCAGATGCACGTCCCTCGTCACTTATTCAGATGCACGTCCCTCGTCACTTATTCAGATGCACGTCCCTCGTCACTTATTCAGATGCACGTCATTCACTACACAGATGTTTGTGGCCTGAAATGGGCTAAATTTTAACGTTTTATCATTCGTTGATCCTTCGTGGGTTGTTCAGTCTAGAAAAATTCTACGAAATTGCAAGAGCCTCTGCTGCCTTCATCCTATCTCGCAATTTTAAACCACTTGCCATTATCGAGCACATAAAAGCTTTTGCATTCAGTGATGCACATGTATATTCTATTTATATATCGTTTTATAGGTTGAAAAATAATTCAAAATGTAATTGTAGTGACATTGTATTCCTATGATGAAAGCGTAGTTTCATTGCTGAACAGAGATGTTGAAATTTTCAGTCTGCGTCTACGTACAAACATTTCTTGGAATTCTTTATACTTCCGTCAGAGTGCAACATTGTAAACGTGCTGGCTCACATCTAAGCTCTGTTCATCAAAGTTTCAATTCCAACAACTGCCCAACAATGTGAAACCTCGCTGCAGCGGCCATTCGATTACTCGTTCATTACAGAACAAAATTGTACATCTACACTCGCTGTACAAAACAACTTTTCTATTTTCTGAACCACGTGTCAAAGAAATTTACTCTATCCTGCTGTAACAAGAGCGTTGAACATTTGCATTTGTTTTTTTTTGCAAATTTTCCGTTCACAGTACGCGTTTTCCGCCGATCACATTCCCTTGCTGTTGCCATAGCTACAACCTCTCACCAAGTTCATCTAACGTCCCTACGAACCTCTACGTACAATTACACTACAGAGGACGGAACAGTTGCTGGAAGCATTAGTAGTCTGAAGATAACGCCAAAAATTAAAAACACGATCCCATGTATTATGGATTTATAATGTTCTGTTTGATATATTGGAACAGAGTAGATTTATTTCATTTTTTTACTCCCGCTACTTATGATCAGCTCACATTAGTGATGCATCATAGTTAGAATTTTCCTTATTATGACTGTTTTCTGATTACAATAACAGTTCCAGCTATTGATTGGCATTTACTCTCAATAGCTGTCATATCGCTATACTCTTGAACGATGTTTTAAAAATGTAGTTAGCTATCTCCTCTCGGCTTTCTCATTTTACTGTAACTTGCAAACTCGCTTACAATTCTTCACCTTATGCGCAAAGGCAATGCATAAAAGGAATTCAACTAAGCTATGTTCCACATCTGCCTGAGATACATAAGCCCCAGCGAGGTGTAGGGAATTGTAAAATGTTACGACTAAATTTGCCTTTAGTTCGAGAACGATGGTGCTTTTTTTTCTCGTCGGTTGTTGCACGTCTGCTTGGTGGGGTTTACTACGGAAAAGCTGCAATCCGAGCTCTTGTGGAAATGTGTTCCTAATACACTCGACTGTGGGTATTTTTAGAACTGTGAGTTATTTCAGGCGTTGCTTTCAAGAGACAAAGCAAGTACAATTTTTGACGCTAAGCTTGAAAGAGCTTTGGTGACTCGTCGAACTCTACCTGTGGAATATTTATTTTTCACAAAAACTGGAAATTTTGTACTGAGATTTTATAGGCTGGAAAAAGTTGATTTTGTTGAGCTTAAGGCTTGCATGACAGGTGCGATATACTCGTCTTCCTCAATTCTAAACACAAGTGCAGGTCTGATATGTGTCTTGAACCTTTAGTTGCTGCTGTTCAGAGACACAGCTGGTCTCTTTTTGTGCTCTACACTGCCTGATACACAGACTACTGCTCTACACTACCTGATGCACAGACTACTGCTCTACACTGCCTGATGCACAGACTACTGCTCTACACTGCCTGATGCACAGACTCCTGCTCTACACTGCCTGATGCACAGACTACTGCTCTACACTGCCTGATGCACAGACTACTGCTCTACACTGCCTGATGCACAGACTACTGCTCTACACTGCCTGATGCACAAACAAATATCTAGATTTGTCCGCGTATCTAGCTACCATTACGAACATTTATTTATTCTGTCACCAAGTGAAATGTTGTTCGTGATGAACGTGTGAGAGCACAGCCCTGGCCCACCCGTGTGGGACAGACTATAAATATTGTGTTGTAAATTATGCAATGTTATTTTGCATGCAATTTATGCATGATACGGTTGTATGATTTATCAGGCGTAATTTTTATTATATGTCATTTGTCAATGCGTAAATACAATTACAAAATATCGATGCTGATTCTAAACCCACTAATATTATTTTTCATGGCCAATCAGGCAGTTCGAGGACAACAGCAGCTGGACCGACTCTTTGATGTGACTGTCTCATCATTTGAACGCTTTGAGTGGTTCAATTTATGCACGTTCTTCTCTCCTGGAAATTCTCTTTTATTTTCACAGGAACCGAAGTGCCATCAAACGAGTTCTAGGAAACTGCCAGTCCGCATGACGCTTCGAGCCAGCCAAGTTGTGAACGATAATCGTGAACCAACAAGATCAGATCACAGTTATTCTAAATTTTGCACTTGCCTTCAATTTTTATTCGTTTTCCGGCGGTGTTCGTTGAGTTCATTTACTGTAACACTGGTATAAAATGTAGTACGATGTTTGTTTAGAACTGCTTCACATCACCAGCTTGGTCGACTGGTGAGCGAATCTGCTTTCGAGCGGGAAGACCCGGGTTCGAATCCCGCTGCCGACATGGTTGACGCGGCTAGAAATACGGCATGGGACTTGGGTAAACATCCGAATAATTATCGAAGTAATTATCCGACCCAAGAATGGGCCAGAAGGTTCGTTCCTATAGCCTCATTCTATTCTATTCTATTCTAGATAATATGCGCATTGGAACTTGTACATCATACTCATGTGCTGTCTCACTGACTGATTTTGGGTCCTGTGTATGACAGAAGTCCTGTTCCTACTGCAGGTTAACGTACAGAATATAATAATTCAGGTTCATGCTACTAAAAAGATTTCTTTACCAGAAAAATGAAGTTATTTTTCTCTCGTCAAGTGTGAGTTGTGTACTCACACTTGTAGTCTCTCTGCCTTCTCCTCCAGGTGCACGAGACGTAAAGTGGTTGCACATAATCTGTTTTCTAAAGGATGATTCTAGTGAAATTATGGAAAACAATCTCGATAATATAAAAAACTTGTTATTGACAACAGTAAAACTACTGTCATCAAAATTAACTCCTCAATAATGGTGCACAATTAAAGTAACTTTACGTACGTGGAGAAGCTGGGCACAATTTATTTAGCAGTTATTTTAAAAATGCAATGAGTTACTTTATAAGTACGAACAGTTGTTATACAAATGTCGTCGTGTCATTTAGTCTGCTGGAAGCCATTATTTTGCCGAAGGCTCTTTTAAATATAAGACTTGAATTGACAAAATATCGCTTAAATTTATCAGGCCTTCATCTGGGACGAATAAGGGCTTCATGATGCTCTCAGTTGACGAATAAGGGCTTTATGTAGCATTCAAATGGCAAGAGTCTCATGACGCTCTCAAGTAACAAATAAATGTCTTATGACGCTCTTAAATAACAAATAAATGTCTTATGACGCTCTTAAATAACAAATAAATGTCTTATGACGCTCTTAAGTAACAAATAAATGTCTTATGACGCTCTTAAGTAACAAATAAATGTCTTATGACGCTCTTAAGTAACAAATAAATGTCTTATGACGCTCTTAAGTAACAAATAAATGTCTTATGACGCTCTTAAATAACAAACAGGAGCCTGCTAACGTTTTTAAATAATAAATAAGAGTCTACTGACGCTCGAAATTAATAAATGAAAGCCTCATAACGCTCTTAAATACCAAATAAGAGTTTGATAACATTCTTAAATAATAAATGAGTCTCTTAAATAATAAATACGTCTGATGACGCTCTTAAATAATAAATCAGACTCCTTGACGCTCTCAAATCAGAAATATGAGAGTCGTGAGTCCCTCAAATATCGAAGAAAAAAAAGACACTATTATCTTCCTGCTTTTTCGTGGTAGAGGAATTTTTGCATTAGCAGTCCTCATAATGGCTGTGGACTTGGTAATGACTTCGATTAAGAACGCAAACTTTCCCTTCCATTTTTCATCTCTGGAGTTCAGAGGACGTCACTCAGGCAAATTGAGAATCATTCGAGTAAAAACGAACAAATTTGGCCCTTTTGTGCAGCCGAACCCTCAGCCCTACTGAGAACCAGAGGCTTTGCCTCCGTAAACGCTTGTATTCATACATATATTACATAATATTCCTATTTGTTAGCTAATATTCGTATATGTTAGTTGATTTCCGAAAATATTAGCAATTTGTATGTGTTAGCTAATGTTCATATATCATATCTAATGTTCATTTACATTAGCCAATGTTTGTACATGTATACATATGATGGAACATGTACATTCGTTGTACAAAGTATTATTTAATATGAAGGAATTCTGTCAAGGATTAGTTGTACTTCATATTCTGAAGGTGATGGTGAGCTCGTGTGCATTTATGCAACTTACCATGCAATATATTTTTTGTACCTGCTCAATTTATGTAATAATTGAATGGATTTTAAATCGTTACTGATAAAAATGTATTTGTAGCCATTTCCTACAAAAACTTAACATTTTTGAAGAAGCCTGAAGAAAATTCATGAATCTTATCTTGTTTTCGTGCTTTTTTCTTCGTTGTATCGAGGCAAGAAAAATTAAAACGCGGATGTTCTACACATTCAATGAAACTTTTTTATTACAGCACACATGACGAACACAATAAATAATTCGTCATAACTTTTGATGCATCAAGAATACTTATAGAACAGAATATGACAACAGGAAAGATTCGATTTGTCCACTCCCGGGTCACTATCCAAGTCCCATGGCGTCTAAAGTTATAGTATGAATCACGCACAGGCGCCTTAATCACTCACAGACACGCTCTGGGACAGGCACAGGTCTCACTGAACCTGTATCTGTGATACAAAAAACACAGTTAATGACGTGTCAAAGATACACGTCGCTGATCAGTAGAACAGACACTTGTTTCGTTCAGTTCGCGTGGATTTAATTTTCGCCATTTCATTAAAAAAGTGAATGTTGTAATGAATTTCAAATTTGACATCAATATTAGCGAGGGGGTTTCAAAATGGTAAACTAATTTAACTTAATTTTAACGTTGAAGGTAATTACCTCGCGTAAAATTTTTTGAGTCACATGAACTGATACAAGCTCAATCTAATCTAATACTAAGAATGACCGTCGTGTGTTTATATATTTATTTATTTATATATTTATTTATTTATTTATATGTTTCGTGTCACTTTAAAAAAATTACAGATCCAGAGCCTTATATACTCGAGTCCGTATCGTGGATACCGAGTTCGGCGGGGTATTGCCCTATGATTCGGGGACATTGTACCCGAATATGACACGAATTGCAGAGTCAATTGCAGCAGTAGAAAACTAAGTGCCTTAGTTTTCATTAGGAATGTTATCCATTAAAAAGTACTAAATTAAAACCTTTGTCGTTTGTAAATATATATAAAACTAAATATATTGCATTGCGTTCTTTTATGGAATTTTATTTAATATCTTTCCAACAGTATTTGCCATCATTTTTGATGGCACGGGTTTTATCACAAAATCTCTGCCGTCGTTTTTGACGGCTGGGTACACTAGTTTTATATGACAATCAAACAGATAACTTTGTGCTGAAGGACGGTGCATTTGTTTTTATCTCTCTCATGGGTTTTTATTCTCGGAGAGTTGTGTTTAAAGATCAAAACTTCTTGTGCTAAGTACGACTCTCTGTCCTTCAATGAAATAAAAGACAATTTTTTGGGGGAAAAATTAAATTCCTTGGTCAATTTGAGTTGTGCTGAAGTTTTCCATCTCTACAGGACAGTTCTTATGATATTTTTTATTGATCGAAGCTAGTGGCTTCGATCAATAAAGTGGCTTCGAAGTCTCTTGATTAAATAGTTAAATAACGTAAAAGCTATTTTCTAAACCTACTTCTGTAATACCGGGTGTCCACCAAAAAATATCCCACTTCATTTGATTACCAAAATTTCAGGTCAGATTAAAAATAATGATATTTTTATTTTGAGAATTTTTATCTCACTGTTGATAGTAATCGTGAATAAAATTTAAATGAAAAGTGGCTGACAAAGTGTTTGAACCATACGATATTTCTTAGCGAAGGTCATCGTCCAGTTGTAATTTGTTGAGCAGCTTTCCTCTTCTCATCGCGTTTAATAAACTTGAATGTTATTTTTAATAATAATTTTGCAGCATTTGTTGTTGACGAGTAAATTTTGTTCATTAACGATCGTAACACAATACTTCAATTTACCTGAAATCTTGCTGCTCGAAGCCTCTTCTGTACATTAAAACATTATAATTTATTTTTATGATTAGTAATTTTTTTTCTAATTGGTTAATCCTAATTTTTGTAAGTAGTGTTTCCGTACAAGAATCGAGGTTCCTTAAATATCGAACTATTTGCATTTCATATGCAATAAATTGTCAGTTAAATTATTTACCCCAAATAATGTACTAAAATTATTTTTGAACACGTTTTAGAGACACATGTATTTACTCAATGTACACATTTATTTATATATTTATACATATGCATACTTATTTCTAATCAAGTCCTAGAGATCCATGACTGAAAGCGCCGTATGTGGACTGAGAGACATACCCGCATGAGTAGAGGGTTCCATCCCACGCCACGTCAATGACTGATTTATAATAGCCGGCCAGAGAAGTACGTTGGTCCTTAGTTTCTACACAATAACTAGACTCAAGAAGTAATAAAATTGTACAGCTTTCTTACGTTACATCACGTGCTACGAAACAGCAGAACATAGAAACCTCACTTAATTAAAGTGTCTATTCTGTTATGTTGAGGAAAATCCTGGGGCTCAATATCACACATCATTTACCACTTACGTATCATGTTTCAATTGCGTGCATGATTCATTAAGGCATTCTTGCACTTCTGTTATTTCCTTCCCACAGCCTGACCTTCAGCCGACCATCAGCTTTACCTCATGCATTTCCATGCTAATGCATCTCATTTGCCTGACTAAATAGTCATCAGCCGCAAGCGCTGAAATTTGAAGCATACAGATGAGTGCCTGCCTTTCATGCTGCTTGAACTCTGAGCTTAAACCTGATAATTTGAATGTTTTTCCAGATGCAGAGAGGCTTTCAGCTAACACGAAACGTTCGCATATGATCGAAAATCTTTTATAGATTTAATAGGACTTTAGAAAGCGGCTTGTGCATTTCGGCAGAATTTTAAATGGATGTCGATAACATCGTTTAGCGTTTTCTATTTATCACTGACAATTCATTTCTTTCGAACAGGTGTTGTGTTGTACGTGTGGAGTTTTGCTAAATGGGACGTATTGATTGTTGCTTCAATGTAGAAAAGCTATTTCAGTGCCGAAGGTTTTCTTCTGGGAAGCATGTGTAAATATTTAAACATAGATTATGAAATCCAATCGAGCTTTTCTCGCGCTACATGGTGTCTTTTTTACCAATAAACTGAGTTGTCGAAGAACGTAACTCCTAAAAGTTTCATAATCACATTCACCATAAAGTCTGCCTTATCTCTTGAAAATAACGCATCTTTTAAAAAAGAATAAGTATCATTCAAACAAACTACAGGTACATCTCTAAAGGATGTCATTACGAACCAAGCAAAAGGATGATGCACGTTAATTTTAGAGCCAGATGAGTGTTAAAACCAACCATACAATCATCAAAGTCCTGATGTTTTTCTATTGTTTTTATTTGCTTTCAATTTCTGTTTGACCAGACAGCCAATCCTCCTTCACCCACGCCCGGTCTTGATAAATCTCAGACCATCGCTGGACAGCACAGATTTTCTGAGTTGTAGCAGAGATTTTCTGAGTTGTAGCAGAGATTTTGAGTTGTAGCAGAGATTTTGTGAGCTGGAGCACAGATTTTGTGAGTTGTATCAGAGATTTTGTGAGTTGTAGCAGAGATTTTGTGAGTTGTAGCAGAGATTTTGTGAGTTGTAGCAGAGATTTTGTGAGTTGTAGCAGAGATTTTGTGAGTTGTAGCAGAGATTTTGTGAGTTGTAGCAGAGATTTTGCGAGTTGTAGTAGATATTTTGTGAGTTGTAGCAGAGATTTTGTGAGTTGTAGCAGAGATTTTGCGAGTTGTAGTAGATATTTTGTGAGTTGTAGCAGCTAGCAATAAATGTGTGGTGGGGGATGACATCACGACTTTTCCTTGGTGTTGTATGTAAGCTTAACCCGTTCGTAGTTTTCCACGTCAATTGAAATGAAATTTTTTACTTCTTCAGTTTGGTTATATCCTCGTTATTCTGGTAAGAGGAAGAATGATGCATCTAGTGCATCACAAACTAGTCAGAGTTTCTTAGGTTCCTTTTTTATGTGTTTTTTGATTGTTTTGGGGAAAAAACATTTTTCTGAATTTTCACAACCACATGAGGAGGTACACTATGTGCATATTAATGTGACCGCGAACGGGTTAAAATTGTTACAGATTCTCATGATAAAAGTTAGAAGGCCGATGTAAAGCTAGGTATTCTAACTTGTTTTCAGGTGTAACATGGTTGTGAGGCACAAGTCTGGTTTGGCTTTCGTGCAATGAAAATATTGCTGCGATATCTGGTGAGAGGCGTACTTTGTGGGACAAAATCTGATTGCGTGCGAAAAGCATATGCGCTATTATCGTCCAGATACAACAGGCTCTTCATGATGAAAAATTCTTTCCCACAGGGAAGCTGAAGATGATTAGTTTGCTTGCTAGAGAGCCCTTAGGGACTTTGCACTCCTGAGGGAGTAAATTATCTTGTCCTGAGGGGTGTACTGTTGGTGTTTGTTCTCGTCAACGCTGCCCATCGACCACGCGTTCTTCAGACATTTAGTTATATTGTTTGGAATGAGCAATTGCAGAAGATTTTCGAGATTTGAATTGTTGTCGCTAGTGACCCTTTGACATGTAACCAACCTTCTGCAATACTTGCTTCTTTAATAAATATTTCTTGTTTTTCAGATTTTTACTTTTTCGAGGTGATTCTTAGCATTATTACTACATTTTTTGTGCTGTTGAATCCTGCTCTAGAGAAATTAATATTTTCAATGACACTTGGCATGTGTTTGAAATCTTAACTCGATCCGCGTTGCATCATTGGTGTCGCAAATGTTTAATTGCTTTCCAGGTCTCTGCAAAGAAATGACATCAAAATAACCAATCTTATACTGTGCACAGGTGCAGTAACTGTGCACAAGTGGAGTAATTGAGAATAAAATTGCTAAGTAATATGCCTGCATTCGCTTGAGATGGATGTAATAGAGACACAAATGCGGGTGTACTGTCGTACTACCACAATCAATAACAATTAAGGTGTACAAGTCGTTGCATTACATGTGGATTGATTATTGTGGTGCACACGCTCGTGCATGAGTATGCTTGTGATTGACTGTGCTGCGCTCAGTGAGTGGAAGTGATTGCAGGGCTTTGTGTTGTATTTCACATGAAAATATTCACGCTCAGTGTTTGTATTATTGCTAGATATTCTATTGCATGCCGCCCAACTTCTTCCAACATGGCGGATCACAAAGACAAAAATTTCTGGCTCAGGATGTGTTATGAGCTACGCTTGAACTTCAAAGCGCATTATTTATTTCTGCTCAAATTTTTAAAAGCCTTTTGTCTTCGCTGTATAACAATAATTCTTTTATGAGGTTCGTGCATTGTCTTACAGTTCAATGGTGTAGTACAGTAACTGACCATGAACCAATTTACTAACACGGCCAGGCCACATGCAGTGGTGACTCATACATGATCTCTTACAACTTTTATGCCAGTGGCTGCATTCTTACTCATCAATAGTGGACTCATTCTCGTGCAAACATGACTACGAACGTTTTTTTTTTGTGTGAGGACCAAGTGAACAGTCAAGGTGATTGATCGACAAGTGTTAACAATAGTTAATTTAAATGTTTGGGGTAACACATGTAGGTTCATTTTAAACGAAGAGTCAAAAAAGTGAACGTTTTACTCATAACTAATCACTAGGAAACTGGGAGACAATTCAATACAAATGAAAACTTAGACAAGCAGAAACCTATTTGTTAACAACTTTAATATGACTTGCCTTATGTACATATATCTTTACGAGAAGGACAATTTGAAGTGTACATCTATGAAATTGTGAGCAAGGGAAACGACAGAAATGAACGTTCAGCTGTAAACGTTATCAGGTGTTCTGGGTTGTGTAGAGTTCATGCAGAACACAGCGGCACTCGCTCGCCTACACACGCTCTGTGGTGGCTTCAATGACAGGCACGCAGTCTAGCTTTAGCGTCTTATTTGACGTCAATTAAAGCATATATATCACTGAAATATACTGTAGTGTATGTTTCACTTGTCGGTGGATGTAAAGTAATTGTTGGAAATCACGTTTAATTTGACGATTAAGTTGAACTGAACATAGATACTGTTGCTTTTTCCGGTCTATTGACGGATGGATCTGTACGTATGTGTTCATTTTTTACCAGTAATTAGACACTTTAGGATGAAATTTCATTCAGTATTTGACATTCAAACTTGCTGAGCACAAACTGATTTTATTAGGTGTGCCAAATACGTGCGTTCATCGGGCATGGGTTGATAAATTGGACGTAATTTTTTAATGAAATATTACATTCTCTAAAAATGTTTGGCATTTGGAAGCATTCTAAAGAGCACTACTGCCAGTCTAAATGCAAAGTCGGGTGTGTCTATTTTCATCTGTATAAGGGGCCTCAGGCAAGGAACAATGAAAAGTACAACGCTAGTCACCTCCCACGTCCAAAGAGGGAAATTGAATCGAAATCTGGCATGCTCTCATTTTAACTCGCAGCATTTTGAGACACGGCACAATTTTAAGCACGCTACAACTTTTGGCACATGGGACAACGGCCTTGCGCAGGTGCCGCTGACGTGCACAACTGACACACCTGTTGCTGAGTTCCGCCTGCTGCTCCTCAGCTCTACTGTTGGCTCGTAGTCTCTCTCCCTATGTATTCCTACTTTCCCTTTCATCGTTGGGATCTTCTTATACTAAGTGTTCTTTTTCTACGTATAATTTATTGCCTGTGCTCTTATTAGTTCTTGATTTATTCTTTTCCTTCTTCTATTTTTACTCCGTGTATTTTTCTGTCTCTTCTTCTTTTATTTTCATTCCTATTTCAGTTGCTGCATTCATTTGATTGCTTTTATTGACTCCTCCTTAACATCTTTCCCGTCCACATCCTCGCTCTAATTCTCGACTTGCCTAGTTCTTTACATATGGGAGCTATGCAACACTTACTCATATTCTGCTGAATTTACAGCGTGAAATGTGAGATAATTTCAACGTTATTCCTACCAGATGAGGCTTTTGAAGCCTTTGTACTCTATTTCCTCGTGCCATCTGACTGAACTTGTGCCCTTATACTCAAAGGTCGAGGTTTTTTGATGCCTTTACTTCAGACGGCATGGGACTTGGATTACAATCCAAGATTACATAGACCAAGAATAGAATAGAATAGAATAGGCAAGACCTGTTGCTTTGCTTTATTCTATTCTCCACGTCCTGATGTACTTTTCTATTTTGTGGTGTCTTATTATCTTGAAAATATCACCATAATATTTGTTGAATTTCGTATCCCCTTTGAACCCACAAAATTACTGAAGTTAGAACTCACTAGCTTAATGCGATCGTGTTGAACATCTGTTGCTTGCTTATCTCTCTACTATTACTAGAAATTCAAAAGTATATTTCATGGTTTATTATGCAAGAGCATTTCAGAGACTTGCGTACTTCATGGCTGCAACAAACTTGCGATGAACTTCAGTGTTTTGTACAACCTAAACACCTCGTACAGCTGTGACTCACCGAGCTCAGTTTTCCTGTGTGACGTGTGTAGCCTCTGTGTGTGTCCCATTAGGTCCCACTGTCCTAATTTTAGGACAGGCTATAAAGGTTAAATTAGCTTAATACCGAAGTTATCTCTCCACCGAACGAAGCATTGCGTAAATTTCCCCTTATATTTACACTTTTCTTATGCCCAACTTTAGAACGAAATATTTCGAATATAGGGCTAAAGTGAATGATTTCATATGGATTTGACCATCTATACATAGTATGACGGGCGCTAATCAGTTAATGGTGTCCGCACTAACATATGAACAAACCTCTACTGGCATGTGTCTCATAGTGTTTACTGTATGAGACACAGTGTTACTGTATGAGACACTGTGTTACTGTATGAGACACTGTGTTACTGTATGAGACACTGTGTTACTGTATGAGACACTGTGTTACTGTATGAGACACTGTGTTACTGTATGAGACACTGTGTTACTGTATGAGACAGTGTTACTGTATGAGACACAGTGTTACTGTATGAGTTACCCTCACTCCAGTGGTTGTGTTCCTTGATTGTTGGCACTGGATTTGTTCTCTTACACACAAGTAAAAGAGCTCTTATTTTCTTCGAACATGCTATTAATCGAGGCGATGGAGAGACAAGTATTAGATGCATTTAATTTGAACATTTTGGGGTTGCATGTGCAGATCTTTTCTGAACGAAGAATTTGGAAGCAACAGTGATTCAAACGAGTGATTCAAAACTGATCACTAAGACACTTAGAATTAGCGGAGATATCAATAAAAAGTTAGACAAACAGAAACTTATCTGCCAACTACTTTGAGTAGGTATTCATTATGTATACCAGTACGAGAAGAAAAGTTCAGATACACATCAATAGAACTTGTACGGCACACAGATAAAAAATTAGCGGAAAAATTTCTGACGTCCAATTCATTAGTGATGAGAACTTGATCTAGTAAACTAAAGGTAGTACATAGATTATAGAAAGTACACCATCGATAGTAGAGTATAGGTAGTAACACTCTAGGTAGCAAATTTCTTTTGCTGTTTTCAGGTTCATTGTTAACAATGAGTTTAGACTCCAAACTTTGAAGTGTATGTTTTGTAGGAATTGCTCTAGACTTTGTGTATGAGCGTTCAAGGAATGTCTATTTCCTCTCTCTTAAGCAGAACTGTTATACACCTGGCTTTCAAACAACAAAATTAAAATTTCATATTCTGTTATTAAGTTTGTCGCTTGAAAATTAGAATTAATTCCTCAGAGTCATTGCTTTTTTGCGATCGTGACAGTGGGGCCTCGTGTGTGGCTTAGAAATAATTCTTATTCATAAATCTATTTAGAAATTACATTTAAAGTCTGCCTGTTATCTGCTTCTGTCGTATTCGGGGTGCAAGCTACTTAGAAATATTTTTATAATACTCCGGATATTGAAAAATATTAACTACGATCATCATTTTAACTTAATCAATGCAATAATGATTATTTTCAATACCGTTAGATCCTTCTATGTTTGAAGATTTTTAGATCCAATCTTGCCTGCCTGAGTAGCCCCAAGAAAGAGGTGAACTCCTTTAGCTTATATGAACAAAAATTACATTATTTATCCATTATTATTGATGAACAAATAGTTGTATGTTGCCTTGCCACTTACACCAGTCTGAAAAACTTAGAACAGATTCACCGTACCTTTTGTCTAAGTACTTCACCTAAATATCATTGGAAATTGTTCTGGTTAAAAGCTGTAATATACAATCAATTTTCAATTACAAAGATTACTTTCATAAAAGTATGCTTTCGTCTGTCATTTATAAATATAGTTGCGGACATTGTGCGTCTAAATATGTGGGTTCTACGTCCAGAATACTGGCTGTGTGTGGCAGAACTTTTCTGCTTTTGCTGGCTGCAGTTTTCGCGCTCACCTTAATATTGCTAATTTATTGTTAATTTGTTAATATCCTGTTGTAACCCTTCTCATTCTGCTGTACGTCCTCGTGCAGAGACGTGCAAGCTTCCTGATCATTTCTATAGCTTTAAAGTAGTCGCTACTACATCTGGTATTTTAAATTTATGCGTTTTTGAATCTTTGTTCATTTTACGAGACAAACGTGGTTTGAATGATACTTTATCCACTTACGCCCTGTGAATAGTTTAAGTAATTTTATTCTTTTATGTACTAAGATATCTCCGTGTTTGGTTTACTGATTACTTATAATGTATTTCGCATTTTCAGATGTTGAAAAATAACTTTTACGGACGAAGCATTCATTTTTTGAATGTTATTTTTATCGTTATTTGTGAACTGTGTTAATTGTGAACATCACCAGCTTGGTCGACTGGTATCACCAGCTTGGTCGACTGGTGAGCGAATCTGCTTCGAGCGGGAAGACCCGGGTTCGAATCCCGCTGCCGACATGGTTGACGCGGCTAGAAATACGGCATGGGACTTGGGTAAACAACCGAAAAATTATCGAAGTAATTATCCGACCCATGAATGGGCCAGAAGGTTCGTTCCTATAGCCTCATTCTATTCTATTCTATTCTATTCTAACTTTAGCTGATAAAATGCTAAGGTTGCAGGTGGTTTCATGTTGTGCAAGAAGCAAAACATTGATGTATTTCAGTAATATGTTATAGAATAGAATAAGGCAATAGAAACGAGCCGTTTGGCCCATTTTTTGGTCGATAACCAAATCCCATGCCGGAACTATCACTATATATATTATATAATGCGTATGTTATATATATAGTTATATATGCAACAAAAATTAAATATATATATATATATATAACATATTATATATTGTTATATGTATATATATATAACAAAAATTTAATTTAAAAATCTTGTGACCCCATTTAATATGGGGTCACAAGACTGAAGAGGGATAGGGTCACAGTAATCCTTAATCAAGAATCACTTTTACATTAATAAAATGCTTCAATATAAAAAATACAAATCTTTTTTAACACATTTTTTGTATAGTGCATATAACAACGGATGTATCATTGTATTCGGATGTATCAGGCAAGGTTTCAGCTAAAACTTATAAATAAGGTTTATATATTGCTAATTATTTCTTGTGAAGTGAACAAAAAGCATTGAAGTTGCGGTTTTCAGTCCAGAACTCTACTATTAAAATGATTTTCAACAGTACGTGAAACTGTGGACCGCGCTGCATAACTCTACGGAGTATGGTCTTAATATTTCAATTACTTTTTCTGTCACCATTCTACTGTGTACGACTCTCATTATTTAATATTTATCTTAAGCTAAGTTCATTTCCATGAGTACACGTGGCCCATCAGATTCAATGTTAAAGTTAAAAACTAAATACAAGAGTGTTTGTTTTAACTCCAGCACTGGCTTTAAATTTTAAAAATTGTTTATTAAATTCTCTAGATAAATATTGTGAAAGCATCAAAGCTTATAATTGCTCTAATTTTATCAAGTATGCTGCTTCTTTTATTGTCTCCAGTGTGCATTTCCTTCTATTGTAGATATATTTTATCACGACCCTCAGTGCCTCATAACCTAGGTTTTTTATTTTACTTTACATGAGTTGTGTTTTCATATATCCCGTCTGTGTTCGGAAAACAGACGTGCAAATTCTTTTTATATCCCGTCTGTGCTCGCAAAACAGACATGCAAATTCTTTTTATATCCCGTCTGTGCTCGCAAAACAGACATGCAAATTCTTTTTATATTCCGTTTGTGCTCGCAAAACAGACGTGCAAATTCTTTTTATATCC
>VCRD01000238.1:0-21488 GCA_006783055.1 Trinorchestia longiramus
TGACGTCCTGCAGCCTCCTGTTGTGCAGTCCTGCAGCCTCCTGTTGAGCAGTCCTGCAGCCTCCTGTTGTGCAGTCCTGCAGCCTCCTGTTTCGTGGCTGCTCTATCCTGCAAAGCCTGCAGATTTACGCCTTATCTCTGCCGCTACTTTGACGGCAATTATGATCCTAAACTGTGCACTAAACCGGTCTCAGAATTTTAGGACTGGATTCATTAGAGCTGAGGCCTCTCATTTAATTTATGCTGAACTAAATAGAGCAGGCGACTTGATGCACGGACTGAATTGGCGGCAGCGGTGCTGTGGCTCCTGAACGTACGACGTCAACAGTAATTCTTCAGTAAATAAGTCGGGAATTATTGCTAATTTTTGAGAGAAATTGTGGAATTGTCGCTGGTTGTTGATTAAATAATTCGAAAATTATCTCTAATTTTTGAGTAAGGAATTGTAGAATTTTTGCAGGTTCTTGAGTAATGAATTTTATAATTATCACGGGTTTTTGAGTCACTAATTCTGGAATTGTCACCGATTCATGAGTAATTAGTTAGGGATCTATTGCTAATTATTGAGTAAGGAATTCCGGAACTGTCACTGGTTTTTGAGTAATTAATTCCGGAATTGTTGTAGTTCCTTGAGCAACGAATTCATGAATGGTAGCTAATTCATGGGTGATGAATTCTGGAACTGTCACTAATTCATCATTAATGAATTTTGGAATTGTTGCAGTTCTTAAGTTATGAATTTTTGAATTCTCGCTGATTCGTGAATGATAAATGCAGGAATTATATACGATGTAACACGAACGTCAAGAGAAACCATTCTTGTGCACTTGTGCCTTAGAAAATTTCGATTTTGTATCCATGAAACACTGAAATTAAGTGAAGGTGACGCGTTCTGTGTCTTAAAAACACAACGTAATATTTTAGTCGAAATCCAAGATAAAACATGGATTACCATCGAAAATAAAACACCAAATAAATAAAATTGAACATTTAATGGAAAGTGAATGACAAAAATTACAATAAAGTACTAAATGACATTTTCCATCGTTTTCACTCCAGTCGCTCATTTGTTGATACTTCGGACCAAGCTGTGAAGCAACTCATCCACCTGCTAACTCAGTGTTGCCTGAGTGAGCTGTAAGGCAACTCATCCACCCGCTAACCCAGTGTTGCCAGAGTAAGCTGTAAGGTAACTCATCCACCCGCTAACTCAGTGTTGCCAGAGTAAGCTGTAAGGCAACTCATCCACCTGCTAACTCAGTGTTGCCTGAGTATCCTGCAATTCACACTGGAGAGAGTGAGTAACCAGAAGCAATAGACTGACTGTCCTCTTCCATGCATAAAAATATGAAAGTTACTTCCACTGGTGAAACATGTGTGAGTTAATCTCTATGAAATAAACACATACTCCCTCTGGTCGGAAACAGTTGATGCATACTACTTTTGACGTCGGAGCCTAAATAAACTGGTAATGTGTAAAGCAAAAAATGCTCTTAAAATATGGAGCTGTCAAAAGCTGCAGTTATTTCCGAAAAACTCATTTAAAAAACCAGTGAAATTTAGCCACATCTATGAGGCTGTTGACCACACCGACGTCCAAAAACATATTTTCTATACTAGGTGTCTTACGGTAAATATTTTGTTCGTAATATTTTAAAAACATAAGGAATACAAAAATATTTTATCCACTGTATACCATGTATCCACTTCATCTACTGCACATTGTCCTCGCTCATTGTATTCTATACTGTCCACTTCTACTGTATAATGAACTCTTCCATTGTATACTGTTTCCTTCTGCTGTACAATATACTTTTCTATAGTATACTGTCCTCATGTACTGTACAGTGTACTCTTCCATTGTATACTATCCTCTTCTACTGAAAATTGTACTTCTCTACGTTACATTGTACTCTTCTTTTCTAAACTGTCCTCTTCGACTGCACATTGTTCTCATCTACAGTATACTTTCCTCTTCTACTGTACATTGTACTCTTTCCTTAATATACTGTCTTATTCTACTGGGGTTTGTACTCTTCTACTGCACGTAGTCCTCTTCTATAGTATACTCTCTTATTCTACTGTACATTGTACTCTTCCCCAGTATACTGTAATCTCCTACTGTGCATTGTACTCTTCCCCATTATACAGTCTTTTTCTACTGTCCTCTTATTGTCCTTTTCTACAGTATACTCTCTTATTCTACTGTGCATTGTACTCTTCCCTAGTATACTGTCCTCTCCTACTGTGCATTGTACTCTTCCCCAGTATACTGTCCTCTCCTACTGTACATTGTACTCTTCCCCAGTATAATGTCCTCTTCTACTGTGCATTGTACTCTCCCCAGTATACTGTTCGTCCTGGGCCTCAATATCGCCCAGCAAAAAGCATATGATTCGTTTACCTCTGTAACTTCCTGCTCTCTTCCATCAGATGCCGCAATTGAAGTGCTTGTTATTGCAGCTTCCTGACAGGAAGAATAAATAAAGTTATTTCTCAGAGCTAGTTACCAATTGTGATATCTTTTTTGTCTTTCGAAGCTAGAATGTTCCAAATTATTGAAATTTGTTCTCAATTATAAGCGTTAGTTATTCTTCTTTAAGGTGAAATCAACTTATACAACCAGCAAAAATACGAGAGAAAGGTGGGTCAAGAGAAATGAACGAACAAATCCGAAAACATTCGAACTAAAATTATCTGTTGCATGGTACGATGTCATGTCTGATATTTTCATTTGGATATTAGTGCCACAAGCGAAGCATAATACCCTAATGAAAATATAAGACCTGACATCTACACTCAATACAGATTCCTGCAACAAATATTGCTGATTCCTATGTGGGTAGCGCAGGATACAATAGAACAGCTTTCATTCCCCTGTGGTGAACTGACGAGGATGGACACCGTCAGAATCATCCACTAGAGTAACATACGAATTCATAAATATCATCTCACCGTAAACATTATTCCAAGCAAAGCTTCCCCATCATTGTAGAAAGTGCTCATGGAAATATTATGTCACGTAATGTTTCTACAATTTTAAAAAATATTTTGGAATACCAAGCATATGTTTGCAGAAATTATTGTATCATTATATTATCTGACAAAAAAAAATCATGTCATGGCAAGAGAAAGCAAGGGTAACAAAAATTGGACAAAACAGAAGCAATAAACAGCATAGCGGACCACATCAAAGCACAGCAAGCAGGATTAAATCGCTCGCATTGCAGCGTGTTTGCCAGTGTGACGGATTTGGAAACTAGAACTGATATAGGAACAATAAATTAGCGGCGAGGGTCATTGATGCAAAAAGATCTGAAACGTTTTTTGGTGGATATAGCAGTGGTAGACATGACACTGGTAGATATTCCCCTGGTAGATATTATACTGGTAAACATTGCACTGGTAGACATAGCACTGGTAGACATACCACTGGTAGACATAGCACTGCTAGGTATAAGACTGGTAGACATAACACTGGTAGACATAGCACTGTAGATATAAGACTGGTAGACATAGCACTGGTAGACATGGCACTACTAAATATAAGACTGGTAGACATAGCACTGCTAGGTATAAGACTGGTAGACATGGCACTACTAGATAAAAGACTGGTAGACATAGCACTGCTAGATATAAGACTGCTAGACATAGCACTGCTAGATATAAGACTGGTAGACATAGCACTGCTAGATATAAGACTGGTAGACATAGCACTGCTAGATATAAGACTGGTAGATATAGTACTGCTGGATATAAGACTGGTAGACATAGCACTGCTATATATAAGACTGGTAGACATAGCTGAGTTAGACAATGAAAAAAGAAGTTGCGTAACCCGAATGAGTTATACTGACAATAGTCACGCATGATTTATGCATACGTACATGTATTCTGACGTTGACTTGGCATGGTAATAAGGCATGCATCTTAGAAAATGATGTATGATTTTTAGCCAGTTTCTCAGTCAACTCCTGCTTTTTGAAACAAGTTTTTAGCACGTGACCTAAAACACTTCTACGTCACCACTCCAGCACCCTCATGCTCAGTCTGAATAATTCTGAGCGTATTCTTGAATTATTGAGACTATAAGATGAAAAAATCTTGTATGTATAAAAAAATTCTTCGAATTTTTATTATCTTAATATCAAGTCTGCTAAACACTCCTATTCAAATTATTTCTGATTTGAAAACCATTATTCATATTTGATCAAAAAGATGTGATTCACACAATCCTGTGCACCTGTGAACGTAGAAGTTTTATATACACAACCACGTGCACCTGTGGACGTAGAAGTGTGATACACACAACCATGTGCACCTGTGGACGTAGAAGTGTGATACACACAACCATGTGCACCGGGAAAAGAGTGAATGATGTTGTATAAATTTAACCTCAGCCAAAACTTGTGTCGAATATGCCTTTCCACCAATACAAAAAAATTATTATATTTCGATTAATATTGACGGCATTGTTGAATATATGCAGGGAGATAATACTGACCATGATCCTGATGGATGTAGGAAACAAGAATAGTTTCTGATTAAGTGTAAGTTCGTAGAGAAGCTACAGCTCTGTGTAAGGCTGAAAACAAGGGTTTGTGGGCTTCCATTCAGGGTTTTATAATGAACCAATCGAATGAAAAGAAGTAAAATAAAACTGGATTTCCAAGAATTCTTAAGAAATGAGAGGCAAGAGGTGACTTCATTTCCCATGATGAGTTTAAAAGAAGATGAGCTGTCATTAAAAAACTTAGCCAAAGACGAAAGTTCAAAGAACTTAGTAAATGAGAGCCTCAATTCGCTTCAAAAAAAAATAAATTAGTTGTCAGGCGCAGATGTTGCGTTGGCTCTGGGTACCAACTCCTATAGGGAAGTCTTATTTTCTTTCAAATTCCACAGAAAATGAGAAGAGTTGTCAATGCTTCATAATCCACTGTCTTGACAAAAACGTCGCTTGCTGAATAAATTATTTTTAAGCTCTCGGGCTTCGTTTGATCGATTGAAATTTCATTTTCATTCGAAGTAACAATGATTTAACAAGATTTCACATCTTCTGTTGCTATGCCTTCAGCCACCGTGGTCGAGTGGTCTGCGGCCTGTGTTAGGTATCAGGTCTCTGCTTCGGGCAGACAGACCGCGGGTTCGAAACCCGGCCATGAATACGAGGTGTTTCTCGTTTCGCGCCGTGAGCTCGCACTTATCGGTAAGCCCTCAACTCCCCGCCCATGGACACATCCCTGGATCGCCGCATGGAGCTCACCATCACCCTTACTCTAAGAATGTTAACCTTAAGAATTTGAAAAACCAATGTACCAATGTCTATGTACTGTGTACTTGATTGGAAATAAAGTAAAGTTGTAAAGTTGTTTAAAGTTATAATTTTGGCCACAAATGCATCCACCGTAAACCCAAATCGTTCAACGATGATGGAAGAGGCGATAACGCACGCAGGTTTCTCTCATGCTCATCCCATGCAATAAATTCTAAATAAGGATTACATCTGGAGACTGCTGTCGCCACTCAATGTGCTAAAATGATTCCTCGTGCGCATAGCACTTTTTCTTTCTCACGATACCAGCCTGTTGAATGCGTGAGTTGTCGTCCTATAACTCTCCATCATCATCAGGAAATTAAAGTTCATTGACGGGTGAACTTGGTCCTTTGAAGAGTGAACTTGCTCCATTGACTGGTAAACTTGGTCCTTTGACGGGTGAACTTATTGCATTGACGGGTGAACTTGGTCCTTTGACGGGTGAACTTATTGCATTGACTGGTGAACTTGGTCATCACGAATCTACCAAAGTCGTGGAAAGTAATCTTGTTGCTATAGCAGGTTGTAGATGCATGTCTTCCTCAGGTAAAACATACCTCTGAGATCATCACACTGGTTCTTGATGCCTTCACAGAGGTAAAAACATCTTTGTTCCATTGCTTCGTGAGGTTCTTCTTACACTTTAATACAGGCATCACTCTGAAAGTTGATAAAATTCTATTCCTCAAACCCTATGCGTTTCAAGTTGCGTTTCAACACTCCAATTTGAAAGTTTTCTGGCGATCTGAAACCTCTTTTTAAAATTTATTGCATGTACAAGTAGCTTGTGATTGAGGTCCAACTGCGCACATACAATTTTTCAGCTCACAACGCATAGTCCCAGAAGAAATAATTTCGGGAACTTAAATCTTGCCAGCTCACTGCTGCATCCACCAACACTGATTTTCCTCTAGCGAATGCTTCAAAGAACGCCTGCCTCTCAGTAAGAATTTGATGACTACTGTATTTGCTTCGTCACGAGCCGGCTTTTCCATCTTGTTCCTATTATGCTTGTAACTGTTACTGTAGATGTAAGCGCAAGACGCATTGATTTGCAACTTACATAGAAGGCGAAAATTTATCCTGCATTATGTGGTGTAGTGTATGTTCCACGTGCCTTCGTTCTTGCAACTGGCATATATATATTAGGATAATTATAAAAAATAATGTAACCAGTGGGTTGATACTTCAGAGACACTATAAGGCGTTACTCTATAGTTTTCTTTTGAACTAAATATTTCTGAAACAAATGAAAAAAACATGTAATGTCAATATCAAGGATCAATGCATAACATATATTTGAACTGACAATGTATTTTATGTGTATTCTGTGGCTCGAAGATATTTGTCTGTCGAAGATATTCAAAGTTCAAAATACCCTGAAGTTAAAGCTTTCTCTAAAGATACCCTAAACCTCACACTTAATTATTCTAGGGGCGATTCCAGTCTCCAGAGATTTGGTCGTCTAAAATATCGCGTTCGTTGAAAGTTTTGATAAGACTATTTTTGCTAATCACATCCATACTTCCAGGACAAAAAAGACGTCCCTTAGAAAGTCCAGAAGGCAAGGCGGAGTAGCATGCAGGAGGTGAGGGTCTCTATCAGAACCATCCCCCTCCTAACTCGCAAGAAAAGAACAATTAGGAAGCTATTATCACCGCAGTAATTCGCACAAGTTCGTTCCAAAACACAAAGACGAAAAAATTCTCCTTCAAAAATGGTTCGACAGAGTTTGTGGATAATTAGAATGGCTCCAGCATGAAGGCTTTAATCTCTGAGCTTTGTCAGAAAATTATCACTCATGAAAGTAAGAATTTCTTGTGTCAGAAATATATTTGTTGTTGAGAGAGCACATATCTTTGAAAATTTCCATTTTTACAATTTTTGTTGTAGGTATGAAAAATAATTAAGAGATTGGCAATAATGATCATATCATTATTCACAGTTATCATTTTAATTCAAAGTAGACATCAAGAATGACTAATATGTCTCTGTTTGAAAGCTCCAGCATGTTTGAAAGCTCCAGCTTTGAAAGCAAGTATGATCGAACTGATGTTCAGTGTTACGACCCTCGTAAAGGTAAGACAAAACCAATTTTTTTAAAGAAGTGCGAGTTAAAACATATCGCGCTTACTACGTAAACAATTATAGACCTAAAAACACCGTGTTTGAACAGTTAACTGATGCAGGTTTTTTGCTCATACAGGATTTCTTTAAGCTAGTGTGATGAATTTGCAAAGTCATACCATTGATGGCAAAGGATTTTTTGTATAAAATTTTCATCCGTTAGGCACATTTCTTTTTTGCCCATTTTTAGGTTAAGATTTTTGTTTAGTTAACATATGTGATGCTCAGTTCAGTCACAGGTAACCCAGCTACTCAGTTCAGTCACAGGTAACCCAACTACTCAGTTCAGTCACAGGTAACCCAGCAACTCAGTTCAGTCACAGGTAACCCAGCTACTCAGTTCAGTCACAGGTAACCCAGCTACTCAGTTCAGTCACAGGTAACCCAGCTACTCAGTTCAGTCACAGGTAACCCAGCTACTCAGTTCAGTCATACTTAACCGAGTTTGCAACTGCTGTCTAATTTAATTTTTTTCTCGTAACTTTCTCGCTCTACTTTTGGCCACAGACTTTTATAAGATCGATCACTCTCTTTACGAAGAAAAAATGCCCTTTCTAAATTTTCATTATCCCGATGTGGTGCAGTTATTTTGGCGGGTGTGCCACGACGAGCGACCGCCTGCATTTTGTCGAGACAATTTTTCAAACTATATGGACCCATTTTTTAGCTAGAAAATTCTTGGTTGGTATCAGATGCCCTAAAAAGCCTATAATTTTGCTTACTGATCTCCGAGGCCGGTTTTATGGCGTAAATAAACTGAGCAACCACCGCTTCTCAAACGCTGTGCTCAAAGTCTCTAGTGGAATAAAATGGTAAACTCGGCTCCTTAAATTTTCTCTAAAGAAGAAAACATACTATGTACTACAGAATAGGAACTACATGATTTAATGACAATTATTTCACGATGAGGATCTAACACACATCTCATAATCGAAGATAATGCCAATTTTTTTGTTTGAATTCGTATTCTTACATGGAAGTATCGTTGTTAAGTCGTTTAATAATAGGCCTGACTATAATTTTGCTAAAACAGAGAAGTTATCAATCACGTTTAAACGAGCCATTCAGGCTCGTTTAAATTTGGCCATAGCTGCTCTTGAAAGTTGATTACGATTTTTATTGGCTAATTAATACCATTGAATAATTTTCTATTCTTCCCTAAAACAACGTGGATCTTGTATAAAAAATATCTAATTATCGCCAAGCTAGATTAAAACAGTTAGTAAACAAGCACACAAGAGTAACGCTGAGTTTCTTTTTAAAAGTTTCACGTCTTCACATGTGCCAGAGGTATTTCTAAACCCTGAACTTGTTCCCAAGGACAATAACTTGAAAAAAATATATATTAAAATGAAACTAAAACTTTCTATGTAATTGTACTTTACTTAAATTTTCAAAAAACGTTAACCAACAGAAATAATTTTAAATATAAATGAAACGAGCAACTTGAACGGGAGTATTTATGTTTTCTCTTCTTAAACCTTTTTCATTGCTTCACACATATTCTTATAGAAGAGCTAAAGACCATAGAAGCTTCTTACAACATAGAGAATACAACGAGCAACAAAATTTCTAATTTTAAGCTTTCGTGTAACCTCCCAAAATCCTTGGCTTCAATCTATGCGAAATAATTCACAAATTACTTGTCACGGATAAATGCGTTATGAAAAACCGAATACACGACACTTCCTCCTGAGAAGTTATGTCATGGAAGTGCTTCCCTCACGGAACATGCATGAGATGACGAGTTTTGGTGTCTTCTGCTACCGTCGAATTTCTGTTAACTAATGAAAGTCTGTCTCTGGATAGAGGAAAGCAGCGTAGTACTGTGAGGTCCAGGGCTTCAATAGCTTGTAAGCTCTTTGATGCCGTCATGAAATTAAATTCCTCAGCTCTGCAAGACCAGATACATTGAGTACTGCCTGCACTTTCAAATGAATCATTTCAACATACGCAACTAAAGATGGATTCAATCAGACTATCAGGGAATGAAATTTCATGTACATGACAGGTGAACGTGTAAGAATAATTTAAAATCCACCCATCAAGACAAAAACTTTTTCATTCTCACGCAAGTAGTTCATACAGAATAAAATCCATGCAGGGTAATTTTGAAAACATAAGGAAAATTATTTTAATTTTTCTGAATGAAGTGGTCGATTGATATAACTTAGTTATTGGGTACCTAAACTGCTAATTATCGACTATTTTCAACTACGTACTAAAGTAGTTCTCATCATTGGACTTTATTTTTCTTGTTTTCAAAACCTATATCCTAAAGAATAAAATTACAGTGAAGGTCACCTGTAATAGTTCTCTTCATTGGATTCCAATTTTCTTGTACCGTGAAATCAATCTGTTGGTTAAGCAAAAATGTATTAAAGGTCAACTACAAAGTACAAGTGCTCCTAATTCAGGTCTGGACAACGTCATGACTTGCACTTTAATAAAAACCTAAGATTTTTGCTAAATCTTTGAGAAGAATCATCTTTGTTTGACTTTTTTATGTGTGTTATACCACTCATGTCTTTTCGGGTCTTTAAAAAACTGTAGAAAGCCCTTGAAAAGTATTTGATATGCCTTATTATAAAAATGAAACAGCTATTGGTAATATTAAACGAAGTAACTTAGTCATTAATATTTATTATTATTACAACTGTGATTATAATTCAAGACTGGCGTTAATGCAATTTTTAAGGAACTATGAGGCTTTTCATAAAGTATTTCAATCAAAGTGATTATTGGTAGGTTGTGTAGGTCAATTTTGTTTGCGATAGTGTAATATAAAACTCAGTCAACAAAAGATATTTAGCAATAATTTATGCATCTCATCGTGTTTCTCTCCCTCAGGAATCGCACCAATAACAGTCTGAAGCTAAAAAAGTTCTGTACGAATATTCTTCAATATTTCCCTGAACTCCATACAGTATCTGATTTTACAGAGCAGGGTCATGTTATCAGTGGTCCTGAATTGAAGGTATGATCAGGAATATATTGTGAACTCTTATAGCTAAAGCCCATTAATATACTTATCTGATGACAACTAAATTATAAAGGAAAAAGACAAACATGCATACAACCGTAACAGAAAATTTTTCAGACGTACTCAGCTAGTGTGGTGTAAAGATTTCATGACTAACTGTCTATGTATTCTGGTACGCGAAGAAGTACCATTGGCTGTTTATCTCCTTATCAGCTTGAACTTATCTTCTTTGAATAAAGAAGACTGCGAAGACAGCTCATTGATACCTATCAGTATCTCAACAGCCTTAACGATGTTACCCTGGAAGGGCTTTTCGAAAGAGAGGGTAAGGTGGAAACCAGGCATAACCGCCAAAAACTAATACAGGGTGTCTCAAAAAAATGTACTCACCCTTTAACCGTTACTAACATGCTGTCTTCTTTGTGTTGCAGGTGTGAGGTTCGAATCTTTGCGAACATGATTCTTTAATCATATTTAATCATGTTCGCAAAGGTTCGAACCTCACACCTGCAACACAAAGAAAACAGCATGTTAGCAAAGGTTAAAGGTTGAGTACATTTTTTTGAGACACCCTGTATTATGAAACTTCATGACATCCTGACATAAAGTTCTTTCCCGCTAAAATTGCCTCAACTCAACTCAACCGAAAACATCATTACTGCTGGCGCTGTGAACACATTCAAAAATCGTCTCGAGAAATATTGGATTACGAACTCCTCAGTAATATAACGTACTAATTCTGTTTCCGCAACTCATGGGGCCAGAATATGATTGTCATACATGCACGTGACTGAAATGCCTATGAGTGAGAGAAGTGCATGTAGGTGACTAAATTGACTTACGTGATTAGGGTGTACGTGCATGATTGAAGCATTTACTTTAGACGAAATGGGACTCCGGTAGCAACTCAAGAATAGGCCATCCGGTTCGTTTCAATTGCCTTATTCTATTGTATTCCATTCTATTCTATTCTAGTACCGTGCACTGTTCTTAAGTAAAATAGTGAACGAAAGAGGGTTGTCTTATAAGTAAATTGCAATCCTGTAGAAAAAATAAATCATCATATTGTTGTGTTTTTCACGAGTGACACAAATGTATAATGGAAGGCGCTTATTTTACTGCTACATAAGTTACATGTTCGGGCAAATTTATTAAATGCTCGAATAATAGAAAAGACCATTAAAGTAATTGTCAAAGTTATATTATTGCGATACATGTTTTTTTCAATTGCACGACTAAGGAATTTTTTTTAAAGACATATGTTAATTTAGGGCCAGGTCTGCCTGAAGTGAAGCGGGGAAGAAGTAGCAGAACAAGAAGAAATAGTGAAGGTGAGTTCAGAGAATGACTGATGATCAAGAATTGAAGAAAGCTTCAAAAAAATGTGAGGAAGTGAAAGCATTTGATGTGATAAAACGCACGCCTTTATAAAGACGTGCGTCACTACAAAACATGATGAGCATAACGCAAGAACAGTTACTCTGTATTATGAGAAGCTACTATTTTTCGGAATGTATACATGAATTTTGCTAAAGTTGTCTTTATGCCCTATTTTGGCATCACTTTTTTTTCGTTTCTGTCACTTTTCACTTGTGCATACATGATACTTTTTAATATAAAACAATCCCTTTTCAATTCCTCATTACTTTCAATTTTGAATTTTTTATCCTTTTCTTCAGTGTGAATACTTACCTTTCTAAAATGATCTACCAAAAATTAGAAATTTGAGGAGAAATTCTCAAAGTTTTTTCAGGTATATTTGTCCATTTATCCGCTCATGCACAGTGACGATACTTACAGCATTTCAGGAATTAATTTACCTGCAAAGCTCTCGGCAGTCTCACCTGCAAATATTTCTCCCATTGCATTTCGTGTTCTAAACTTTCTATTCACTGCAACAAGAAACTCATAGCTTAATTAGGTAATTCATAGCTTAATTAGTTGGAATATTCACGTTGTAGTGATACAACGTACTAGAGAATACAATTTTATAACATTATAACATTATGGCTTTGGATTTTCGGCCAGAAATTAATTCTTTTATCACTGCACCTAGGCTCTCAGAGTGACCTCAATAACTGAGGCATAGTTTCCTACACATTCTCAGGTTTGCATTCAAGATCAGAAATGTGGAGCACCTAAACGCATCAAGTCTTCCAAGTGTTGTGTCCTAACAACAAAACAATGAACACCAAAGGCAGTAGAAGCTATGGATTTCGGGAGGCGATGCCGGAATAGGAGATCAAATGCTAAAGTCTTGCTGAAGCCTGGATAGGAGCTTGGAGTTGGAAGAGTTGTGGCTAGAGTTGGGTTGCTCAAAAATTAATTTTTTTTGCCTCTGATATGTCGTTAGGTTTAAATAATAACTGCTAGCTGCTTCTTTATTCTGTATTTATAGGTATAATTTTTAATTTCATGTAAGGATTACTTTAATTTAATTGTCAAAACTATAGTAGATAGTTATAGTATAGTTTTGAACATTAGAATTTACTAATTAGATAATTTAAAAATGGTAATAATTAATAGTAATGAGATAATTTGTCATTGCTATGTAATTTTTTAGCTATCTTCTGTCGTAGACGCCAGAGTCTGAGGTTCAAGTCGCACAAATGCAATCAATTTAAGGACAGTCAAATCAAGCTCAGTCAAATCAAGTCCAGTCAAATCTAGACAAATCAAGTTCAGTCAAATCCAGTCAAGTTAAGACAAATAAAATTTAGTTCAGTCAAATTCAGTCATGTTAAATCCAGTCAAGTTCAACCAAGTCAAGTTAAGTCTGGCTAATCAGCCATGGTTCCAATTTTCTGATGTGAAAAAACAGAAAAAAATCCAACCCAATTTTTTGTTAATATAGTAAGAAAACTTCTTAAGCGGTTGCGATTCAGTCCGTCAGGCATTATGCTTCAGCTATGATGAACTTCAGTAGGAGGGGAACCCTATTAAGCTATAATTATTTAGAATAATGAAGCACAAATCAGGTATTCTGCAACCAACATCCCCGTTTGTACAGTAGTCAACAAGCTGTATTTAATAATCTCTGTATTAGGAAAATGAATGTGTCAGTTGAACTTATTATATCTATTTCAGTCCTGAATGTACTGACCTAAACGTTCATTTCAATCAATTGAACTTTTAATCTTTATTTCAGTCCTGAATGTGCTGACCTAAACATTTATTTCAGTCAATTGAACTTTTAATCTATATTTCAGTTCTGAATGTGCTGACCTAAACATTTATTTCAGTCAATTGAACTTTTAATCTATATTTCAGTTCTGAATGTGCTGACCTAAACGTTCGTTTCAGTCAAATAGGTACTGTGCTTAACAAGCAATATATCTACTGGGGAGCAAAAGATATTAGAGACAAAATTATTTTAATCAAAGTAAAAGTCCTGCTCACAAACACATGATATTCACTGAAAAATTAAACATAATGGACCTATAATATGTCAAATAGAGTAAGAATAGCAACATAAAGCTCATCTACCCACTGCACAGTGCGGCTAAATAACTTTTGCTTGCACCCGTAAATGAAAACTATTTTTTGTTTGCTCCCTGTAGGTTACAACGAACTTCAACTTGCTTTCTGAGGGTGAAAACTAATTTTTACGTGCTCCTCGTGAGGGAAAAATAACTTTTCTTCAAACTCTAAGAAAAAATAAGAAACCCGTCGTAGGTTTGCAAATAAAAAACTAGTGTTTCAGCCAATAGAATTCGTAGTAAATCAGGCACACAGAGCTCACGAGCTTTGGTTCTCGAACATTTGCGGTATGAACGTTGTAAAAATACACACGCTCAGAATCTTGGACCAGAATGTCCTCACAGTCCAAGTAATTTCTAAGTAGCACTGCTACGCTGCAACGAAGCGGATTTTTTGCGACTTCTGAAGCTGTAGCTCACGTTTTTTAATAGGCGAGACAGGATTTTTGCTGACCTTTAGGGACCAGTGTGCATTCATTAGAGTGCAGAAGGTCTGCTTGAACAACGCCTAACGAGCGGACGCAAGGAAGAGATGAGGAAGCCTGCAGCGTTCCGGCTCACAGAAAACCAAAAATCCGTTTTCCATAGAATTCTCAAGATAAGTTTTTAGTTTCAGCCTTAGCTAAATTAAGCAAGAGGGACAACTCAATGTAGGCTTGCCCCATGGTTTTTAGAATACATGCAAGGTCTTATATGTTGATAAATTGAGAAAGAGAAAAAGTTGATGGTAAGTTTACTAAAAAAATTTTATAATAAGTGCAGAGTTTCAAACTTAAAAAAAAATTAAACCCTGAAAAAATTGTGTTTTTCCAAAGAATCACTATGACCAGTCTTACCTTTGAATAAACTTAGCTTGAGCCAAAACTTATCATAGGTTTGTAGCTAAATCTCAAGATTTAATTCTCATATCAGAGATAAATCAGCTATTGTTTGTTAAAATGCTTCAGCATTGGGGAAAATTAAGGATTGCCCTTGATTCTCGTTTGTTTAGTATATTTTAAAACTTTATGTAAAATTAAATAATTCTTACTTTGTTGTAAAGCACTATTCATACTTCAGGCCGAGTTTACATGAAAAAAACTTCACTGATTTCTAAAAAGTTTTTAATTCTAAACATTAAACCAGTAACTTCAAATACATTCATCGCCGCTGAGGGCCATTGCAACTCGTGAAGTCGTTCCTCTTCAGATAGCATCTTTTTGCCAAATTCCTTCTGCTACAAAGGCTGCTGTTGTAATGTGAAGCCACGGTAAGGATTATGTGTCATTATAAAAAAAACAATATTTCATGTTATGAAATAACGTGCTTACTCTGTGTGGGTTAAAACCACAAAACAAATTTGTGACTTTGAGTCTCTAGTGTAATTAGAATGTATGAGCACTCCATTCTTTCTTTTCATAATTTAAAGTCGCGGTAAGAACTATCCACCATTATAAAAAACATTATTTCACTTACAGCATGTTATATCATAACGTGCTCAGTGCGGGTTATTTTCAAGAGACGACTCGTCAGGTGAAGACATATAAAGTCGACGGAGTTTGCTACCCGACTTTCAGGTGAGCCCCATTGTTCCAGTCACGCAAGCTGCTGTATTCTTGAAATGATAAAAGAGATTCTCTTTGCTGCTGCTCCAAATTACTTTTTGTATTCGTGTCTCTTCTGGTCGAGGAGGTGTGACATGCTCTTCAAAACCTTTGAGGTAACCTTTGTCCCGATAATTGGTGTCTGTCTTCGAAAATAAAATGTTGAATTTGTCAGTGTCCCGTTGGCAAAGAAATTGTCTTTGTCTGTGCGACGCAAATTGTTCTATACATTTTGCTGGAGCTGAGCTTGATGAGATCTTTTACTCGTATATATATCGGGTATTTTCTTTACACCTCGCTGGCCACTATTTACGGTCATTACACAATTTCTTAGTCAAGGAGGAAATTGCGTGTCATTCTTAATCATGACAACGAGAGTTCAATTTTAATGTACCTATAAAGTGCATATCTTCACCTGTTAACCATCACTGTGCGGGCGCAGGGCATCCACGCTGTCACTTCAGACAGTGCCTTCAGTTTTTTTTACAGAACTGATATTTGGACAGTGACCATCGTAGATAGATAAAAAACTATGATAAAAACTACGTGAGTTACTTAAATGGACAGCGACAGTGAAAGTGCAACTTACCAGGTTCAGGTTACTGGACACTGACAGTTAACAGGTTAATTTATTAGTCATTCCTTAGCACAGAAAGCCTATTACAGGGCTGTATAATCTCCGTGCATGCCGGCGTTTCACTACACAAGCTTCAGCTTCCTCTTACAATAAATGGACAGCTGGGTGGGTTTGTACAAACCTGGATTTTTTCTGTTTGATGGCATTACCTCTCGCGAGGAAGACCAATCGTAGGCGTCAACCATAATTAAAATAATTTTTAACCAATAAGAAATATATATCTTGAATTTACGACCTAAAAATATGATAATCTAATCCGTCAAAAATACTTTTTTGCTGTGTTTTGTCTGAATAGTGAGTTGTAATTTCTTCTCATGAGCATTCAGATCTTAATTGAAAAAATAATCACTCATACTCAATTAAAGGGCTACTAGTACCCGCTCTGTAAAATTGAATTGATAATTAAAGCTGCTGTCCTTCATCAAAAATACTAGAGATGACAGCTAATAGCTGTCATTCTGTCACTGCTACCGTAGTTCACTAACTTGATCAAATATAGAACAAAATGTAGTAACAGAACTGAGCTGTGTTGTTCATACATGAATTGCTACCCAAGTTCCTTCCCGCTCCGTCATCATGAAAGAAAAAGCAGTACGTCCTTCAAAACAACAATGCTTTTAATTACCTAACCTAGCTCAAAACATTTGCACAACGAAAGTAACGCAGTGAGTTACTTAATTTCGGAACATAGTTTCAAGAAATTCATTTTTTGTCAATTGCCTAATAACACAGTCGTGCTCCTCGTGCTTTTATTTCTTTAATTATACTCCCAGGAACCAAGCATCAGAACGCTACACAAAAAAAACACGTAGTAATATTACAGTATATAATTTAATTCCCTGTCTACCCGAAAAAAGTGATGGATTGGTCTTGTTATATAATTTATATGTCAGCCGAGACAACCTAGAAGGCTGCGGCCCCTAATTGCTGGATCGTTAAAGAAGTAACGCCAGAAGTATAGCGAAAAAACACCAAACAAATTTGTGACTTTGAGTCTCTGGTGTAATTAAAATGCATGAGCCCGCTATTATTTCTTTTCTCTGGGGCCCGTGAAAGTTCAAGTGCAGTTGGAGGCAAAGTGTATTGTAAAATTTGCATCCTAATATGAGGCTCATTCAAATAAGTGAGAAAAATTTTCTTGGACTAATTATAACTTCCACTGAACTATCTGGAATATTTTGCCTACCCCCAAATGTATGTAAATCATTATTCCTTCATTGAGAAGCATCTAGGTATTATGACATTATATTTGTTCCCCTTTAAAATATGTACACGCAATTTCTGAAAAAATGACATTTTTTATCAAAATTGTTTAACATTTCATCCGTTTTTCATTCTTGTTTTGTTGCAAACTAGTAAATTATTTTTATGTGTAGTGATGAATTATATCTATTTTAGCAAGACTGCAATCATCAATATACCTGCTCACAGCTGCTGTAACTCCTGCCAGCAAATGTTTTATGACGTGTGGGAGGGTTTTAAAGATATATCAAATTCTCTAATGATTCTTGTATAACACGTTCATTTTTAGCAAGCTCACAACTAACTCAAATTAATAAATATGATGAATTACGACGATGAGGAATAATATCTTTCATATTTTGGGTGTGCTTAAACCAAACACGTTCATTTTTCAAATTCTTATTACATAGTCATATTTGTAAATGGATGGTATTGAAATGCTCGGATTAGCCACCGTGGAGTTTTTTCTTAAATATATTACTGTAGCTTAAGCCATTGAATTCATATGCATGATTCCGTGAATCGTACCCGCTTGTAGGAGAACATATGTTAACACGTACGCCAACGTATCATTTAATCGTGTTCTCTCCTATGTTTAGCAGAGCTACTGACAACTTACTGTAAGAAGATTGGTGTCTGACCGACTTTTGCACAATTTAAATAAAAATTGCAGCTACATTTCGATAGGAATACATAAATCTTTCTTTAAATTTATTTTCCCGTGGAAAATGTTCACGTCACATTCTATGCTGAAGTTAATCAAATATTTAGCCTGAACGTTATGTAATATTATTGAGGCTGAGGTACAACCATCCCTGCTCCTCATCGCAAAAGCGTGAAATTTCCCTCTATTTTAGGAGCACAAAAATCCCTCTTAATAGATGAGGGCAAAATTCGAGCGAAATAGCATCTCATTCTCATTGGGTGGCCCTCAGTGAACTAGAAAGCAGCACGAAATTACAGGTCATTAAATTTCGACCAGCAATTTACGTAGAGGGTCAACCGTGCGATAAAAGCTGCTAGTTTGGGCCACTTTGATCACATGAAAACTGTTCAATATTCAAATCTGGGAAAGTTTTGCGTAATGCAGGTTAAAGTATTTCGGTGCGGGAAAAAGTCCGAGAATGGAAAACTCAGAGATTAAAGTGATCTAATATTCAAATTAGGGAGGTCTCACACCTGAAAATTACGGTTTTGAGTCTAAATTGCGTTACTGAGTCTAAATTACTGTGCTGAGTCTAAATTACTGTACTGAATTTAAATTACGGTACTGAGTTTAAATTACAGTACTGAATCTAAATTACGGTACTGAGTTTAAATTACGGTACTGAGTTTAAATTACAGTATTGAATCTAAATTACGGTACTGAGTTTAAATTACGGTACTGAGTTTAAATTACGGTACTGAGTTTAAATTACGGTACTGAGTTTAAATTACGGTACTGAGTTTAAATTACGGTACTGAGTTTAAATTACGGTACTGAGTCTGAATAACGGTACTGAGTTCACATTATGGAACAGAGTCCCAATTATGGTATAAAGTCCCAATTATGGTACAGAAACCAGAATAAAAAAGATTTATCTTATCTCTTGAGTATCAGACAAGAGATAAATAAATTCAATTAAGATATTTCGGCATCTTGCTAACACAATTTCCTAATAATTATTGGGAGCATATCATTTTCGGAACCTACACTGTCAAAACATTAAAAATAAAGCTATTTTCAGAGGAAATGGTGCAATGTTCAAACAAAAACCTGAAAATAATGGATCTAGAATGAATAATGACTGCATAAAGTAGTTTAATACATCCATAATATTACATAGAGTATTTTAATACATCCATAATATTACAAAGAGTATTTTAATACATCCCTCTTACTATTGTAGCATCGCAGTGGCGCACAAATTGATGTATTCTAATCGACCTAATTTTACATCGGAATATTTTTAGTTCAATAATCTGATATTGAGACAGTTCTCGGATATACATGCATGTGTTGGCTCACCATGGTCGTTACATTAAGATACCAAACGAGCTGGTAATTTCAATGAAAGTTTTTGGATGGCTTTGGAAAAGTTGTTCATGAATTTTTATGCAAATGACGCACAACTCCAGACACGTTCCTCTCATTTCCTTACTAAACAGAATCCGTTTTGCCACAATTTATTCAAGCGCCAATGTAAACTTTTAGTGTGCTGTTCAAATGTGAACATCTCATTTCAAACGTGAACGTTTTGCATTTGTTCTCTAGACACAGTACAGTTCGGCTTGGTAACATCGATCCTGCGGCTTGCAAAACACTTGTGCGATCAACTTCTTAAATCCCTAAAACCCTCAAAACATCAGTCTCAAAATACTGTTTGAGAGTCTTGAAAGGGAAATCGTGTGGACACTACAGGCGTTGAACACTTCCATCATGCCTTGAGGACAAAGACATGTTTTGCCTGCAAATAAACGTGACTTGAATAGGCTGTTTGAATTAATTTGGTTACTTGACTCCTAGTCCACAAAGGCGCGCCTCTGTGATATTACATTTATTTACATAACTTCAAGTGCACGAACGTATGCCTTTGAGATGTTAAATTCATTTACATGACTTCAAGTGCAGGAAACCGTGCCTGAAAGATAGTATATTAAAACAGCAAGTACTCTGTGACATAACTCAGAGTACTGTGTTTTCACTATCTTATCTCTATACTCTTTTATTTATCTGCTTAAAGTTCCCTTTATTTTTATGCATAATGTTTTCACTGTCGTACTGCCATATCTAATGATAACATGTGTCACCTCATAACCACTCATCTGGTCACGTGTCTCATGACCACTCATCTGGTCACGTGTCATAACCACTCATCTGGTCACGTGTCCCATGACCACTCATCTGGTCACGTGTCCCATGACCACTCATCTGGTCACGTGTCATAACCACTCATCTCACCACTTCAATCATCTCCCCGCTCATCATTTTCTCGGCAAATTAACCTACAAATTTTTTAGTGTCATTAATTTTCATTACCTTTACCCTCCTGTTCAGTTTCATTTTGCCATTACCTCACTTTTAATTCCCTGACTAATTAATTTCCCCTTTACAAATTTCACGCCTCAATCGTTTTTCTTGGACAATCCTACAAAAAGTTACTCTAAGCTCTGTTTTTTCCAGTCCATTCACCTTTAATCTTTAATCATTAAACGGCTACTTTCAGCACTAATTTAGTCATTATTATTGCTCTAAATATTGGTATTATTATCAGTATTATCATTATTATTATTATCATTGTTATTATATATGTGGTTAGCATGAGTTAGCAGGCATAATAGGTAATGGGATTCCCCATAGCAGCTCAGTAACACAATTAAAATTATTTATTGCTGCAGTAGCATTGGGGTGACATTTATTATAAGAATCATTGAGAAACCGAACACAATGTCCTTATTTATTGAAATATTTATTTATTACTGAATTAATTTAGTTAATGACTCTAGTAATTGTTTTGATGCATTATTAATATAAAATAAAATCAACAACATTAATATCTTGGGTAAACAAGGTTGGATTTATAGGTGTGGATTAAATTTCTTTAAATGAGCTTCAAATTGAAGACTTAAATGATTGTTGTTAGTTTGAATAGCAATCAAATAACTGATACAATGCATCCCGTCTCCCTGACGCAGACACAATCACACAATCAGAAATAGTAGAACTAGTAAACACATCATACATTTAGCTAATAACACACATTCAGCAGTTGTGGTATGAACAGACTCTTCAAACATACGTCAGGTACTCCATTGAACAAATTCCCCCAAATATATAATTCATTTTTTTGTATCTAGATAATTATTAAATATATATACACATAAACTAATATCTGGTTTTGAATATTAATTTTCTTAATAAAACGTTCTACAATTTATGGTTATGCTATTTTTAAACTTATAGTACATATAAATAATTCTCACTGTTCCTATGCCACCAAGATGCCAAGAAAAATGCGTAGACGTTTCCATGCAAGTCTTCATCCTCGACTGCTCTATTCCAGCAGCTGCTCGCCAGAAAGTGCTTCTCAAAGCCTTCATTTTGGTGCAAATTTTCGTGTGTGCTGGCAAAATTGCAATCCTAG
>VCRD01000238.1:24626-45197 GCA_006783055.1 Trinorchestia longiramus
CTCGCGAGATTTTAAAGAAAAATGAAATGAACGGTCGCGTTCAGACCCAAGCCGCTGGTCTCAGCCGTGCGTTGCATTCCAATGCCCTTTGCTTGAGTCGCGTTCTATTGAACGCAGGCTGCAGCCAGAAGTGTGTGTCGTGAGAGGGAAAGTTAAGTTGAATAAAACTTGTGTTGCTACCTGAACTTTCCGATACTTGTTATGTGGTGTTGCGAGAATGAAATTTAAGTTAAATAGTATTTTCGTTGAACTGAGTTTTTCATATTTGGCTATATTATGTTCAGAAGGTCAAATAACATGAGGTTAATTTGTGCTTATTATTTCAAGTACATCATTGATTATGTTATAATACCCTCATAATATTGAGTAATGTTAATATTACTATGCTTATTGTTCAGAAATTTTAAATATTTTTACTGTGATAGAAAAACGTTAGATGAAACACCAATACAGGCATATGATGTTATGTTATCCAAACTAACATTTCATAAACAAATTAAAATTAAGTACTAAAACTGACGTTACATGGACCTTCATGTACTTCCTGCTCGCCTTCAAATAGAATGATCAAATTAAAAACCAGTTAATCGGGTCAAAGAAATGAAAAAATTCGCCGTGCTAAAGAAATTATTCATATATTCCCTTTTAATGACCTAAGAGCTGCCACTTACCCAGGTGAAGCTTTATCAACTTTTATATGAAACGTGTATAGATTGTCTGTGAAATTGTTTTCCTGGTAGAATTAAAAACAGAATAAATCAGAAGCCACTTTTCAAACCTGCAGATCGTAAAATTGTTATTAAGGAAAATTTTTAACTTGTAAGGCTCTTTCGTACCGGTGTAGTTGTCTGTCACTCGTATTAACTGGAATTTTTAGGTGCAATTTTTAAAAAGCATAAAAAACACAATAGGAAATTTGAAGAGAAATCTAACAAATCTAAAGAATTGTAGAACATTGTAAACACACGTATATCTAATAATCAAAAATGAAAATACTTTGAAGAATAATATATAAATATCAGGTCCAGATGCACTCAATGAATGTGCTGACCATTTTGTTTCTACCGCTGAAGACATCACTAAGACCTTAGTGTTGTCGCCGTGTGTGCATAAACTCATCTTCCCAGTGTGATGACTGATGTTTTCCCCTGCCTATAAATTCCTCCAAATTGAAGATAATATCAGATGTTGCAGGAGCAAACGAGTACGCATTGCTGAGAATCCACCCAGGATTTCACTTTAAACTCTTATCCTTCGAAGAGGAAACAGTACTGAATCTTTAATTGTTGTAAATTTCCCTTAAATCCTACTTCCATTAGTGTGCCAGAGGGATCTGTGCTTAGTTCAATTTTTTTAGATTTTCATGACTAATGTTTCATCAAACATTTCATATAATTGTAAACTATCAACTGATGATGTTCTCGTATTGTATTTCACTAGAGATTCTTTTAATGAAACATTAACTGCAATCTCTGTGCACTTAAACTTCTTGTCATCTTGGTTGCCGACTAATAGTCTGGTTGTCTATGTAGACAAAACTAAGCACAGGTCCCGTGACAGCCAGACCAACTTCCTTGCTGGGGTACACGACGGGTACTGGGGTACACGACGGGTACTGGGGCACACAATGGGTACTGGGGTACACGACGGGTACTGGGGTACACGGTGGGTACTGGGGTACACGATGGGTACTGGGGTACACGATGGAGTACACGACGGGTACTGGGGTACACGATGGGTACTGGGGTACACGACGGGTACTGGGGTACATGATGGCTACTGAGGTACACGACGGGTACTGAGGTACACGATAGGTACTGGGGTACTTGATGGGTACTGGGGTACCCGATGGGTATGGGGTCTCCGCTCGTTATTTTCCCGTAGACTTTTCTGCCGCTGGCAGTCTCGGCGTAGGAAACTTTCAGTCTATACCTTGAGAATGACATGTTATTTGCGTAGGAAATTTCATTCAGGATATAAATCAGGATCTCAGTCTGTGCCTGAGTCTCAGTCAGGGTTTAAATGACAGCCTGGCTCTGCGTCTAGGCACACGTCGTGTACTTGGTCTAGGCACACGTCGTGTACTGGGTCTAGGCACACGTCGTGTACTGGGTCTGGGCACACGTCGTGTACTGGGTCTAGGCACACGTCGTGTACTGGGTCTAGGCACACGTCGTGTACTGGGTCTAGGCACACGTCGTGTACTGGGTTTAGACCCAAGACAGTCAGCGCTCACAGTCTAGTCACAAAGCTGTGACCTGAACAGCAGTTGAGATCAAAGCTTTATCTCAGACACACGCAGCTCGCACTTTAGCTCTCGCCTCAGTTGCAGTCTAGGCCGAGCTTTCAGCCTGATTCTGAGCTCGAGCCAGTGCTGAAGTTCAGGTGTCTGCCAGACCAGTGCTGAAGTTCAGGTGTCTGCCAGACCAGTGCTGAAGTTCAGGTGTCTGCCAGACCAGTGCTGAAGTTCAGGCCTATATCAAGTCATGGCATAGGCTCCATTGACCCTAGTAAACAAACCATTTTAATCATATTCATTAAATATTATTAGAACACTATTATCATAAGTAATATCATTACATTAGACAACAATTAGTATATCTTATTTGATATACAGGGTGTCCCCAAAAGATGTACTCGTTCCTTGACAGACGATCACTAATATATTGTTTTTTTTATTTCAGATGCAGCCAAAATCTCACAATGACAAATACACAACTAACGTTGGAGGAAAAAAAGTTAGAATAGAAACAACACGCCAATGGATTGTTTTTTATGGAGATATCTCAAAAACAAGCTTTACGCTGCAAAACCAGTGACAAGCGATGATTTGAAAAATAAAATTCGAATACATTGTCTTGCAATTCTAAATGAAATGTTCGGCAAAGTTGTCGAATCCATTGTTGTACGTTATCAGCTTTGTTTGGAAAATGAAGGAAGGCAGTTTGATCATTTGCGAACACGCAGGTATGAGAGAGAATATTAAATAATTTTAAAGGACACTAAACAATCGTTCCTACAACAATTTATTTTTCTGAATTTCATTTAACTTTTTAGGATTGTATGTATGTCGATAAACATCTACTTAAGCACAAAATGTATGAGTACTGGGAAGTCAAAGTGTGAGTACATTTTTTTTGGGACACCCTGTATTATTGTAAAAGATACCTGCATTAGCGAGATTTTTATAGTTGTATATAATCGCCTCTACTTGGGTAGGAATTCAATGAAAAGTTTCTACCATCATGACGTAAGTGAAATCCTACCATGAACCTGAATCATTATGACATGATTAAAACCCCAATCATGAACCTTAATCATTACAAGATTAAAACCCCAATCATGAACCTTGATCATTATGACACGAGTAAAATTTCAATAATGAACTTCAGCCATCGGAAAACAAGTAAGCCCTAAAATATGAACCTCAACCATAATGATACAAGTAAAATCCCAATCATTAAGCTTGATCTTCATAGCACGAATTAAACCTCAGTTATAAACCTCAACCATCGTGAAATAACTAGAACCTCAACTATGAACCTCAATCATCGTGAAACAAGTAAGATCTCAATCAAGAACCTCAATCATCGTGAAACAAGTAAGACTTCAATCAAGAACCTCAATCATCGTGAAACAAGTAAGACCTCAATCAAGAACCTCAATCATCGTGAAACAAGTAAGACCTCAATCAAGAACCTCAATCATCGTGAAACAAGTAAGACCTCAATCAAGAACCTCAATCATCGTGAAACAAGTAAGACCTCAATCAAGAACCTCAATCATCATGAAACAAGTAAGACCTCAATCAAGAACCTCAATCGTCGTAATGAAACAGAGTTTTCCTCCAGCGTTTTGTTTAGGTTGGACGGCAGAGGTTCATTACTATTAACTGAAAGTATAACTTAACTGAAGCACCGCAATAGAAAGCCAGACCTGGAATGTAACTCTGGTATGGGTAAATAAAAATAACTCGCAGTATATATTATTCTATCGTGAGTGAAGTACGGAGAAGGAAAATAAAATTGACCAGTTTAAAGGTTTTTTTGAGGTCTGCACCACAATATTGTATATAATGAGCCATAATATTTTAAAAACACGCTATGTAGCATTTGTGCTAACGCAAATTGGCCGGTGATAGCATCCAGTTTTAAACGCATGTCAGAGGTGCGCTGCATCTGTCTTCTTATTTTAGTGCAGGCGATAAAATGAAATTAAGGCTGTAAACTTTTGGATTGAAGCATTTTTTTATTTATAGGACAACCGGCACACATTCCGATGCTGTCTTGTTATGACTTACAGTCAAAAATGTTAAGATATTCCCTTATATAAATATTAGGCTTGTGGAAGTACAGGTATCATTCTCTTTTATAACCTAAACTTGGATCCAATTCATGACGTGCATATGCATATATATGATTAATTTTATCATAATTTTGTACGGCTTTGGGTAGTTCCTACATACGCATATGATCCTATTCTAAACATCACAGAAAATTGTCATTCATTTATCGGTAAAAATTATCTGTTCTCAATAACATAATTACTTACGAGGAAAAAATTCTCGTAAGTTGGAAAGAAGAATCCCTCAGTGATGATTTTTGTAAAAAATAATTACCTAAACTAGCAAGAAATTTTGTGTGATTGAAATATTAGTCATTTGGTACACTTATTGAAAGCTTTGGCTTTTTCTTCAATTTTTAGTTGTTTAATAAAGACATTCAATATACACTTAATAACTTTTTTCGATATTTTTCACGTAGTGTACCTCTATTGTTACAGTAGCATCATGGCTACTCTTTGGTCTGAAAAATTTGAAATAAATGTTATTTATTATCGGTTCTTCGTTAACACTTGAAATTTGTCTTATGACATGTTTCCTGAAATTGGAAATTTACTATACCATTGTTTACTCAAAACGTATCGCACAATTCATTGCAGAAACATATCCACGAGTCTCATTATTCCATTAAATATATTTTAATATGTACATTTAGTTACCTTCATATTTAAAATAGCCTCAATATCAAAAATTAGAGAGGAAAACATCATCTTCATGCATAACAATTATTCAAAAGAATTCATATAAGAGGTCAAATAATTTACGAGAAAATGTTTACTTTCAGCCAGTGCTCCACAAGCCTCTCAGTGTCGACGTTAGACCTAAATACACGTGCTGTTTTTTTTAAGTACCAGCACAAGTTTCCAGGGTGCAGCTGCCGTCGAGGCAATAATGAGTTTCTTGCCAGCAGAAGTGAAAAGGTAAAGTAAAGTTTGGAAGCTCTTTATTTTATTTCTATACAATTTTGATCCTGTCATCTACAAATGTTTCATCACGACAACCAACCTTCACATAACTTCATTTTTTCAAAGCGCTTTGCTTTCAAAAAAAAGTTATGTTGCCGCACCCTGTAGCGTACGGTTTAAATTATTCATGTAGTATTTCATATCGTACGGTTTAAATTGTTCATGCGGTATTTTATAACGTACGGTTTAAATCATTCATGCAGTATTTTATATCGTACGGTTTAAATCATTCATGCAGTATTTTATATCGTACGGTTTAAATTATTCATGTCGTATTTCATATCGTACGGTTTAAATTATTTATGCAGTATTTTAGGCTAGTCGAGACAAACGTTTACTTCTGGTATTTATTTCGGCTTGTGAGAAAGAAAACTACAGTATTTGTTTAGTGACTTAGCTTGATTTGAGATAAAAAGCTTTGGCACTGAAGAATTTTGTGTCGTATCTTAATATGACTAGAAACTCTTTTGTAGCCGTATTTGATGATGAATTCTGTTCTGTATCGTAATTTGATGATAAATTCAGTTTTGTAGCCTAATTTGATGATGAATTCTATCTTAAATCCTAATTTGATGATGAATCTTGTTTTTTATATCCTAACAGCTGTCTTGTATACTAATTTGATGATGAATTCTGTCTTGTATCCTCATTCTACGTAAAACTCTGTTTGACGTCAAAATTTACGTACGCTACCCACCTAAATTAAAACTTACGGCACGGTATTAAAATAATTCAAATGCTACGCGTACACGCAAATTGCAATTTGCTCAAATGCCACCTGTACTCACTGAGCACCAGCTGTTCCACGGTCTGGATCCTTTTGGGGTGGTCGAGCACCGGAAGGAAAGAGATGTAGGACTCGCTGTGTAGGCGCCACCGTGCAGGACAGCAGGCAGAAGCCCACCAACACTTGCACGGCAGTTCTCCGGAGCAGCCACGAGTTGTACAGGGTGCGGCAACTTAACTTCCTTTTTTATTAACTTTAGAAAAGGCAAATAAGGAAGTTATGTTTCCACACCCTGTAGATTAGGGAATGAGACTGACGTGTCCGTGTGGGTGGGATGTGCTGTTCGGTATGCACAGTTCTGGTGTACAGATCACATGTAAAAACAAGGGAGGTTTCTTAGTCGTGGAAAATTTGTTATGGATTTATTGAGAAGGTATTTTCGATGTGTAGTTTTCCTTCATGACGTTGGTAAATCAGTTTTTAAGGACTTTGTAGGCTGTAAAAAGTCTATAACAAGGTAATATATAAAACTTTACTCCTGGTTTTAAACTTATATTTAACACTTAGAGCTAAATTCAAGAATGCTTGATGCCGACATCCGTTTTATTGTATTGTCTCTGCTGAGTAATAAGTCCAAACAATGTATTGAGCAAACAGCCTGCAGTCCTGAAGGAGAAATGGCTGATCAAGTTTGCAGTATATTCCTATACTTTTAAATTCAGGTTACTGTGTCAGTGGAGAACGAAATTATTTCATTATTATTGATCGTTCGTATGGAATAGTATAGTTTTTATGTCTGTTAAGAATTAAATATGATCAAAACTCGTTTTTATATAAGTATATTTTTCAATAACTTTTCCAGAAATGGAAAGAAACTGTATTCATACAAATTCTAATTTCTTTCAATTGGTATGAATTCTGATTTATTTTAATTCTTACAACACTTTGATCTCCCCTAGCTATAAACTCACCAACAACACGTAATACAACACAGTGAAATAGAGCGTGGATACAAATCTAAACGAAACTTTTTCATTGAAGGGATAGGAAAAGTTCTTCCATTTGAGTGCCGGAAGCGGTCGGTGCATTGACATGCCAAAACCTTCGTTCCAGTAGGAAACTGCAGAGTCGAACACAGCTGGTCTCCTGTTGATGACGAAAAAGTTAGCGATGAAGTTCTCTTTACGATAAATCATTCCTCGCATCGCGGACCAGGTGCAGTTTTCATACGCTCTGGTGTTTCCTCCGTCACTGTGTACCAGAAGTTAAGAACTTTCTTCATCGTGTCCAGCATATCGATTGCGATTCCCCCTACTTCCCTCTTGGGACCAGTCCTCCATGGGTAGTTGTAAGGAATGTGATCTAGCCGAGTCCCGAAGTGGAATATATAGCAGTCAAAAGACGGAAATCAATCAGGAAGCAAATCTTCAGATGTATTGAAGGCTTCGCAGTTCCGCGCATCTAAATAGACTATTTCTTTCTTTAAAAAAATCAGTGTGTAAATTACCTTTGGGAATACATTGGATGATAAGTAATCCTTTAACTCCAGAGATTGCTTAAAGCTTCAGCAAGTTTTTATCATATATCTTTCCAGAAGAAAAATGGATGAGATAATCTGGATTTCATTTTAGTTCCATTTTTTTGAAGACCATCGATACAAGTTTGTTATTCATGAAGAAGATATGCATGAATGACTGTCCTCGTACATCTTGGTCCGGATGCTTTTCCAACCAGCTTTCAACTTCCTCGTCTCGAGTCTTTGAGAAGACAACTTCATTGGAACAATTAGTGAGAATCTCGTCTAATTCAGTGGCTTTGCCTAAATTTTGTTTAAAGCAAACCATCACTGAACTTGATCTAAAAGAACCTGACAGTAACTACTGCAGCATGACAAGCCAGGAGGGAGCTTGATGAACTTCGACTGAAAACTCACAAGTGGATAACAAAAGTATTCCTGATAACAAAACACCCTATAAGGTGCTATTTAGATGACATCTTGCACACACACCTACACCTCATGAAAGTGAGCGTAGAGATGGATGAACTGTGAGCACCACTGTCATGTAAACATTTACTCTAACAATTGGCCGAAAAAAGAATAACTTCGGTGATTTAACATAGAAAATTCAGGCGATGATTGCGTTGTTTGAACTTTCATGGAACCTGAAACTAAACATTTTGTTTCTTCGATTTGATGCTTTCGGGTTTCTTTAAAGCCCATGCAATGTTTTTGAAACCAAGGTCGTACTAATTGGTCTCCACAATGGTTGCAAATTTATGCACGGTTGAAAACATTTATGCATGAAATTGTTTCTATGTTAGGCACGCCTTCCTTCTTGCTCTAGGACATTTCCTTGTTTAGAAGTCAAGGCGAAAATTTAATGTAATATAATATTAGCGGATTTGAGGTTTGGTATTTTATCACTCAAAAACGCCCTATTCCAAATTACCGTACGTATTCAGCCGCAGTGAAACTAGAGAAGTAATGAGTAGTTTAATAGTTCTTTAAAGAATTCAAATTTCCATCAAAACATACAGAGTGTTCCTCTGTAAGATAGACAGCGAGTTATACCTCTTACCAGTTGACTATAAATATTAAGGCTACCAGAATTCGTAAAGCGCGTAGGAACACTTTCAATTTACTCTATTCGTTGTTGTGTTCTGACACCGGGATGCAGAATGGGAAAGATCTTCTAGGAGAAAAACCTGAATTTTATTGACTAAAAAGTGCCTCGTAAGAAATAAAGGAGTGAAATTAATGGTCAGTGACATGTATGTTCGTTTGTATGTTTGAACAGTGTTTGAGCATTTATACATGCAAGTGGATATATGCATTAGGGTGGTGAAAATACCTTGATTATTCCTAAGTTCAAAGTTGTAAGCGTTATTGAAGAATTCGGTCGAAAACTTTAAATGTTCGCTGCTCTGTGGTAATTAAAGTAAAGCTTCTAAGGACACGGCTCTTCATTTTGAAAATAATTTGCCAACACTGATTTAAGTTTTCTAGACCTCCAAAAATGATCAAGTATGATTCAAAGAGCGACACAACATCTGTAGCTTGTGACCAAATAAGATAAAAACAGATCTATCTTTTTCTCTCATAATTTTTCGTCAATCCAGCTCCATAACATCATTTCAAGCAAATATTTTGCTGCTCTGTGGAAGACAGATAAAGATTTTTCATGCCAACAGAAAAAACAGACTAAAAACTAAATTAATCCTTGTCGCTGCAATACAGCGGCTGAAAAATATTAAATTTTAGCGTTATCTATCATCAGATATTACAACACTTCTTCATCACCACACAGACTTGCGGCTGTATTTACATTTTCCCTACTTAAAATTTTCAGTGATGTACAACATGAATAGTTTTCAGACCATTCGTGCACAAAGCATGAAAATGGAGAAATGCGTCTAACATGAAGTTCCACTTCACAGCTTATAAGTGTTTTAACATAATAACTAACTAAACCCTTACGAGGGCTTCACATTTTAAAAATTTGTTTTACACACATGGATTTACAAAAATACTCTTGTTTTTCACAAACTGATTTAAAAAAACTATCATGGAATGTGAATGTACATTAGATGATTCAGATTTTGATTCCGATATCATTTCCTTGAAATTGTTTGACCTGTGTCGTGTGTTTATAGAATAAGAAAGGCGCAAAATACGGTCGTGAAAACTGATGAATATATAGGGCAGCCCTGTTGGGGCCTAAGCTCACAATTTGCATTAAGCGTTGCAAGAGGTGGTCGCATAATGGGACAAGGGTAAGCTATTAAAGAAATAAGGTCATCTGGCAGATAGTTCCAACTCGAACCTGTCGTTCAAAAGAAGCATGGGATTAGCTAGCGTAGCAATAAATTGGAAAAATGGTTTAAACTTGTCAAATCGGCTAAGCTTGTCCCTAGAAAAAAGGGAAAGCGGGTATACTTGTTTTCTTTGTTTTGTCATCTGTGAATCATACCCTCTTCATATCCTGCTACACAGTGGCTAAAAACGCAATAGTCCAGAGCCTATAATGCTTGCTCAGCTCAAATGGCAATGACCACTTTACTTAAATGATATTTTAGACATTAGGCTGCCGTCCATTAATTCTTCATTTGATGATCACCAACTTCTGTAATACGCCGCTACTTTAGAACATAAAAAATGTTGTGACTGCAAGTCTTTGCGATGAAATAATGCTCGATAATCCAACTTTCAATTTGCAAATCAATCTAGTGGTTTAATTAAAATGTGCCGCGGGCTGCATGCTTTAATAGACCACGGCTCTTCCCTCATAATGTAAGTTACGATGTTCATCATTGACCATTGTAATCATCATTGCAACTTAATGGAGCTCATTTAACGTGCCATACTTTTCGTTCTCTTGTTCTTCTGTTACTTTATTTCCCGATTGCACTTGGCGTTTTATGCAGACGCTCGAAATTGCATCGGCACAATGCACGGTTATTCATATGACAATATAATATTTGCCTACACGTAAAGAGTTTGATTCAAAAGCTTATATTTAGGCTCAGATGAAAAACTTGAAATAACATTGACTCCGCTTGAAAACTTCCTAATTTAGAGATTTTATGCAATGTAATCGGACCCTTTTTCCTTTTTTGTGTCATGACTATCAAGGGCGTCTGGGTCTTGCTTTTCAGGGCAACAAGATAACATTCCCTAGCTGCCCTACCTAAACAATGCCCGCCCAGAAAAGAAGGCAGATTGGGAATTGCCTCTAAGAGGGCAAAGGGAATCTTAGTCTGGAGCGAAAGTTAACCCTGCTGCCTCTAAAATGAAGGTTCTGGAACACCATCTGATCACCAATTTCCAGAAAGATGTTGCTTGGAGAACTTGTGCCTTAAAGGGACAAATCGTGTATAATTTTGAGACAATATATTAAACATATCAAGGATTGTTGATATAGCATGCATTTACGTGGGTTTCAATGATATGATCTTTCTTTCAGCTGATATCTCTGATTTACTGGTAGGTCTCTTTTGTTACTTACTTTAACCCCTGTCAGCATGAACATTTCCCAATAAGTAAAAGATATAATGGCGCATATGGTAATGTAGGTGCCAAATAGAACTTGGGTTAATCTTATGACTGATTTTATTGTAACTTTTAATTTGTAGTCGTGACTGTTTTTTCATACAGAGCGTAGTATAATATAAAGCTTTAAAACTTTTAGATCTTACAAAACCTACAAATGCCAGTTAAGAAAACCTAGACAAAAAACATTATACTCTATTTTTCTACCACAATATTGACTAGAAAACAGAATAAGTTTTCATAATTCAGAGTTCAATGTCTTGAGGTACAACTTCATAGAAAAATGTCTGCTGTTGTGTTGCCATCAGCCCGTGAAGCACTGCACACCAGTTAAGACAAATCCCCAAGAATGAGCTAAGAATTTCACGCGATTTATTCTTACAGATACAAACACTGTATGTATGTGTGTTCCTAAAATTACAGGTTGTCTGCAACCATGCTTTGGTTTAGGAGACTACAGGGCCACTAATTAAATGTCATTGGACATTAAATGACTTCCTAATTTAGAAATTAGGTTTATCGTTTGAAAATATCATATGAACCCAGGGATATTTTGTTTATGCAGCCTTGCTGGGCATGTGTGGTACCACTAAGCCCAGTGTGCCCATCGCTTGGTTGTCTCTTCTCTTCAAAAGTTATGGAATGAAAAGCTAGGAGTCTGATATATTTCTTATTTCTTATATCTCAAGGGACAAAACCAATAAGCTAAATTTCGTCCTCTATTTTGTTTTTTAAGATGCAATGAGACTGGAAGCCGATCTATCACAGAATTTCTTAGATTTTGGTTATCATCAGTACTGATGATTGCTGCTGATTATTAATCTTGAATTTCTGATGTTCTTTTTTGTCACGTTCTGCTTAAAGTTCCGCTGACAGTCAATGCCTGAGTATACTCCGCTCCTTTGCCCCAACTTCTGTATTGTTTGCGTAATTATTTGTAATAAAATTGTGCTATAAACATATCATTTACTCATTTGAGGTGTCATGCTATGCTAGTTTTACTCAATTAACTACCAAATGCGATAATTACCCTCTAGTACTCTTGTTATACGACATTCTATGAAGAAACTAAGTAAACTTCGAGTATGGAATATGATGCCCATCTTAGGTATTGGCAGGTTTTTCTAGGTATTCGATGTTTTCCAGATATCCTATTCCAACGTAGATTTCTACCTTTCACTAAAAATTCAGCATCTTGGTGTCATAATACTGGGTGTCTCAAACAAATGTACTCACACTTCGAATGACGAGAGATCCTTTATTTATGAACATACAGTGAAATAGAATAGAACTTCGAATACAGAAGACAAATGTGATTAAAGAATCATGTTCGCAAAGGTTCGAAACTCACACCTGCAACACAAAGAAGACAGCATGTTAGCAACGGTTAAAGGGTGAGTACATTTTTTTGAGACACCCTGTATTTTGGTGTTTGCTCTAAACTAACTTGATTTTCAAGACCAAATTTCATTATCTTTTAATCAATGTATCTTGAACGATGAAACACCTAAACTATGTGAAGAGGTGTTAATACCATACAGGTAGGCTTCAAGTAAGCAAAAAAGACTAAACACACACATTTGTTCATGTAAATGTCTTCAAAACGAAATTACAATATACATTCGTGGCCTGTGACTCGCGTCGGAGGGACCGTGTGCTTTTTAAAAGGCTGGTTAAAATTCCTCACTCAGAATGGAACATTCTTCGCAGTGGAATATTACAGTGAAAGCTTTCCTGAGTCGAAAGACAAGAGCTTCTTTGAGGTCTTTGCCATCTCATAAAAAATGGCACTGTTGGCTCCCAAACATTAAGCAGCAATGAAACTTTTTCAGACGCTATTGACCCGTTTTAACCAAGAAAATTTTTTGGTTGTGCTGCTTTTCTACTGCCTTCAGGTTTGAGCGAATGGAAGCATCTTCACGGACCTCGACGATTTTTTAGTTCTTCTCGTTGACAACTCAAGGAAAATGGGAGCGGCTTCCGAAGACTTCAATTTCAGTTTCACACAAAAATGTGAACTGTAGTTCTGTTTTCTAGCAATGATCGTGGACAAACAATCGTCTTGTTCATATCTGTGCTCTGGTACGTGATTGCTTTGCTTCGGTTCTACTGAGGAGACTTCTATTTTAGGCAATGTTGAGCCATCTATGTACATTGTATATTTAATTTGAGGAAATTTTCTGCTCCTAGACTTAAATAAAAACAAATTAAATCCTCAAATCTTGAGTCGAGGGCAGTTGTTAAGACTTGCAACTATTTTGTACGGATTAGATTACTGTAGGGTATCAAAATTTTGAATACATAGCATTTTTAAAACCCAATTTCCTTCGTAGTCATTTAGAGAGGTTAGATTCCGTATCTGTGGTTGCTTCATTATGAAATTGACTACGGAGAGTCCCGGTTTACGGTATTTCGACTTACAACAACTCGCCGTTAGGAACGAATGCTCATAAATCCTTTTAATTCATGTTCCCCTTTACGACGATTCGTTCGTAGCTTGCGAATCGAGCGTAGTACTAGTTGTTTTGCTCGCGTGGCTGAATACAGAGTTACGCAGTCCATAAACGAGGAAGATTCTCACTCAGCACTCTATATTAGATTGTAGCTTTCGTTGCCATCTCCGTGCTCTGTAGTTTTTTTCGTTTTCACCCTTGTTTAAACATTAATTATGTCTCCCAAGCGCAAAGCTGATGCAAGTGCTAGAGTTACATTTAAAAAAAGGAAAGTCATCACTATGGAACTTAAATTGGACATTATTAAGCATTCTGAAGAGGGAGAAATGTCGACAAACATTCGTAAAGCTTTGACCTTGAGTCGTCCGATGGTCGGTACGATCGTAAAAGACAAAGGACGAATTCTCAAACATGTTAAGTGTTCGTCACTATATTTTGTTTATATTATATTTATGTACATGTTCTTGTCATTAATTAGTACAATTTACGTATGTAAGTGCATATTTCCATAACGTATAGGCCTAAGTTCCGACTTACGTACCAAACTGGCTTACGAACATCCGTAAGAACGAAACTCGTTCGTATCCCGAGGAGCCCCTGTATATTGACAGGATGGTTTTAGGCTTTTATATATATATTGAAAAAAGTATCTTCTGAAAAAACTAATCTAATTCATTGAATTTAGGAACCTCAAATCAGAATCACGAGAACTTTTTGGCCTCTTAAATTAAAGAATCATTGTTTTCCCTAAGATCAAAGTTAAGACTTTTTACCCTTGAAACTAAAATTAATGGTATTCATTTCTCCCTTTTTAGGACTAATACAAGTTGGGCTCCTGAAGTTGGGCCAGGTCAATTCTGGCGCCGTGACACTCATTAGGTAATTTAGAAATACATGAAGCAGAAGTTAGGCGCTTACGATCAAGTTTAGAGCGAGAAAACAATGGGAATCATCATTAGGATTTTAATTGCACCGACTACCTCGTAAATCGTAAAGCTAATGTATAGGGAGTAATGTGTTGGCAATAGGAATATGCAGGTTTGGGAAGCAGACAATTTAACTACAAATCAACGTTTTATCATCCCTACTAATTCGCACTATTTGAGCATAGTACGATATTCTTTCTAGCTCAAAATTCATCGTGACATATTTTCCCATTCTATCCATTAGTTCATGAATATATCAATGCTACTAAGAATTCGTAGCTGTTGCCAACTGTAACGAGACCTCCATTTCATACAGAAAATTTGCAAGTGCGATTCCTCGTTTGCCGAGCAAATTAAGAATTTCACAGTGATGCTATCCATCAATATTGCCAATTTATATAATTTTGAATATCTAATAACTGTTAAAATATATTCTTAGCAGTATTCCTTAATTTTGAAACTATCAAAATGTGTGACCACCATAAAATACTTGAAGCGACGGTTAGAAACTCTTCGGTGTTTGCTACTCAAATTTAAGTTACTCACCAAATAAATTTTTTCCTTTTCTCGTACGAGAGTGTCTTCCGTTTTATTATTTTTGAATTGCTATGAAGCTCAGCATAGTTATTTTCTCCGTGAGTGAAGGACAGTACTTTATAAAAAATATTGATTATTTCAGCATATTAGATTAATTTTTCTGACAGTATTGAAATTTTATACATATAATATAATTCAAGTCCTTGTGAAAGGAGGTACCACTGTACATAACCCATAAACTTATATGCTTTAAATATTATTACATATATTTTGGCATAATATCGAATTTAATTCATGATTTAACTTTATGCCTTTTATTATGTCACAGGTTTTTTTTCAGTATCTTATTTATGGTTATTCGTACACATGTGAAAGTAATATTTGCTGTATTCTATCATGAGTCATGAAAATTTGTTAATCTCAAGTGATGCCTAGTTTTACCAATTGGTAGGAAAAATATCTATATAGTGGGATTCATTGTTATTCAATTTAATACTCTATTAGCTTTTATTAACTAGAAAAGCTATTAGCTATTCCCCACGAATAGCCTTTGCAAGTTGATATTCATTAGTTTCGATGGAAGGTTTTCAGTAATGACTATTGATTATACTGGATGACTCAAAGAAAAAGTTGTCCGAATAGCATGAATAAAATAAATGTTCTATTAGTTATTGCATCCGTAAATTAACTCCTTGGTATCCGTAATCCGTAGTTTACTAGTGTAGATTAGTATCACAGATACCAATAATTAATCAAAAGTTTAGGTCACCTTCTTTTAAAGTTATCCTATAAATAGCTCCTGGTTCTGAGCGTTATTCCGTTGGTTAAGTATTGTCAGAAAAGACTCTACTTTGGCAATGACTAGCGCATTCAAGAGAGAATTAAGGAGTAAGATAATTCCTTTTGAATCTTCATTGATGAGATTTTGTGTTCGTTGACTGTGAATGGTTCCTGTCTGATAATAATTGTTCGAGCTGCTAGTCTTTCTTTGTGATTTTATTTTGTAAGAAAATAAGCGTTTAATGCACAAGATTTTCTCGCTGTCATTTTGTAGTTTCAGATATTATATTGTATTTAATTTCATTCCTCTTTCATACATTTATCTGTTGGTTTAAAATACTTTTCTAGTAAATGGATAATAAAATGCTGTTGTCACTGGCTATTTGTAGTTATTTTACAAAAATAAAACAGTTCTACCCTTACTTCTTGCATTAGAGTTTATGATATATATACAAAAAACGTATTTTTGATCGTATGAATTGCATTGTCCTTCGATACGCTAAAGCTATGTAAAATAATTCGATAAAATGTGTACATATATATTTTGATCATTCTAAAAGCAAATTTTTAAAAATTAAAAATCTGAAACTCTATCCACATGAATTGAACAAATTTAATTTATCCAAAATTCATTCAGAATTAGGGGGCTTCACATATTTCTCTCGATTTACTGCACTCACTTTGTATAAAATTCTCTAGTCAGTCTGTGATGTACAAATATCATTTCAGTTTGGTCCAATAGATGTATGTTTGAAGTGAATGTTAACTGATGCTGAAAGTCTAACTTATCATTCAATTTTATCCCTTTAAGCTCACTCGGAGGAATGATGGAGCAACATTTAGCATGTGGGAATTAATACACAAAACACCATATTAAATGAAATAGCTTGATACATAAAAAATTGTTTCACACTAATTTCAATCACACAGTTTGCTTACAAGAAACGGTTTCAGTTGTAGAGGCTAGAGTAGGTGTTAGGTAGTTTCCAAAATATTTTGTGTCATCAGTAAACTAGTTCGTAGAATGCATGTTTGCGTTTATATGTTCAACACATAGACCATAAAATAAAAATTAAGAAATAAATTTGATGGAAAAGTGAAAATATTATAGATGTAAATCGATCCCTCCTGCAATCTAACAGCAATCTGACAAGAAAAATGTTCGCACTCTGAATTGAAAATAAAACCAACGTAATGTTTACGTACACACTTTTAATACGCTCACTTAAATACACGCTACGATTCTAATTACTAGTGTTAACACATCAATCTTTGGTTTCTCTTTAATTTCGCATCCGTTGTTACTCCCTCATCAGCCCAAAATTAAAGTCCTAAAAGTGCACTCACGCTTTCATTTGTTGCTAATGACGGCCTTTGAACGGCCCCTGGGTCGGTAATTGGTGATGAGGTACGGCGCAAATTGAAAGGCGGCGCAACAACTGCGCTGTAGGGTAGTTGTCCATCCAATTTACGGCTTCCGATCTTTTGAGTCTGTAAATATAGTGCCATTGCAATACTGGAAATTCAAAGATCTAAGATTTCCTATTCTCTACACCATGTAGTTTAATATTGAAGGTCCATGAAATCTCCAAATTTCTAGTCGTTTTTAACTTGATAACGACGGAGTTTTATGAAATATTCTGCTCATCGCTCTGGATTGAATTCTGTTGCTTCTGCCGGGAGAAATTCCCACTTAACCCTGCAGAGTTGAGCATCCAAGATTCGAGATGTGCTGTCGTGTCTTGCAAGTTATCCTGTGTTAATGCTCAACATGAGTGTGATAGCAGCTATAAATCTTTCGAATCATTTAATCAGAGCTTTAATTCATCAGTCTGTTCTCCAAAAGTTACTGTTATTTTCTTAAACAAATCAGCTAGAATAGAATACAATAGAATAGAATGAGGCTATAGGAATGAACCTTCGGGCCCATTCTTGGGTCGGATAATTACTTCGATAATTATTCGGTTGTTTACCCAAGTCCCATGCCGTATTTCTAGCCGCGTCAACCATGTCGGCAGCGGGGTTCGAACACGGATCTTTCCGCTCGTAAGCAGATTCGTTCACCAGTCGACCAAGCTGGTGATGAATGATTGATTGATTGATTGCTGGGATTGATTTGCAATAACAGTTGAAATGATTCACATTGAAGCTGTAAAGTTTCATAACATCTGATAATTTTGGAAATGTTCTTTTTTATTGAATATGCTGACATAGCGAATGTCTCATAAGACGATAGTGCACCTCAGACGTAAGTGCAGGTTTTCCTAATCGTGCTCACGATGCTTGCATGTCTGATTTTGACACTCCTTTCTGCATTTCCTTCTACTTTAATATACTTTGTAACATTGAAACATAATTAATATATGAAGCTAAAACGTTCAGGAAGCATAAACAGTCATTATTCAATGCAACTGTACATTAGCAGAAGTAAAAAAATACATAAAATATTTGCAGCGGAGACACGTGATGACCGTCAATGCGATGTTGAGCCATGCAGCATAACGGGCACAAGAAATGCTTCAAATATTGTGAAAGCGGGTGAAAAATATGGCCTTTGAAGTGCCACGTGGCTGAGTCTGAAACACCGTTTCTAAAAACATTGTAATGGTTAACACACAAATGCACAACAAAAAATTAGATCAGACAACTTTTTCCTTTCAAATGTTCTAGAATTTAAAGGCAGCGAATGTTTCACTTGCATTTTTTCCACACTACCTTGTTGAAAGAAGTAATGCTCTTTCTCTCGGTACATACATATATCTCTATATATAATATATACACACACATGCATATGTAAACTATATATATGTATATATTTATATACATATACATATGTCTCGGTGAAATATATATATATATATATGTATGTATGTATAAAATAAACAACAGATCCCTTATTCTTAAAACCCAAGTATAGGTGCAGCCTTTTTCGACGAAGTAAAATTTGTACTCCATTTCTAACAAAGCATAAACTTGTGCAAAACTATATTTTCTTGCCGGGGTTCTCTTTCGTTAGCTTGGCTTGACTCCCACTAATAAAAAGACAGCCCTCAAGCTGTGCTACTGGAGTGACATTAAATATTGCTTTCTCTGGTGACCAGTCTCAAGATAACTAACAATTGAATGCTTCTTTTGTTCTTTCTAACTCTCAGTTCAAACACTGATGAACTATGAATTCTGTCAGACGAATCTGAAATTCGCCTTCTACCGTCGTTGTATTTCAGCAAACCACTCTAACTCGAAAGTGCATCGTCGTCGTCAATAATGTCCATCTTCGTCAGTTTTTCACGGGGACTTAGCGATCTGCTGATGAAGTCATGTCGTTCATTTGTTAGCAGACAAATTAATATGATGAGATTTTGTTTTACGTAGTGACTGATCGTGTATCTTTTTTTTCATTCTTCTTTGTATTTAATATTGCTCTAGTTAGTTGAACGCCACAACATCATGAGCTGTATTTTTTAGATTTTATAAATACCATCTCGAGACATTAGAACTGCTTCCAAAGACGCACCTGAATGAGCCAATTAATCCATCCAATCCTCAGCTAAATTTCATCGAACTAAACAATAATGCTTCTGAAACACATATTTTTCAAAATGAGGAACACGACACCTCGTACAATGTTAAAATTAAATAAACTTCACATGCTTTCTACATTTAAATTTAACCATTTTTTGCTGGAACTTGTCCAAATATCTAGCGGCAGCCCACAAGTCCGATAAAGTTTATCCCGGTCTGACGCTTTGGTATGCAAGATACGCGAGCGCGGTCGCGGCAGATTTGTTGAGAGAACTCATGCAACTCAGACTACAGCTCTCCAAGCGAACTTTCCTTCCTCATGCTTAATTTTTTGGACTATACGAATGAAGGAAAGAAGATTTACAACAGATTCATTTGTTTATTGTGATGATAGTTTGCTCTACTCTATAATAAAAATTATCAAAAATAATAGGTGTTTTTAGAGGTAGCATTCACTTTTCAATGGATTTTTTTACATTTAGTAGTGATAAAACATCAGTAGAATGAGTGATCTTTGTTATCTTTGTAGATGACATTTTTTTATTTTATAGTGATTATTAGGAAACAATTATGAAACAATTTTGCTTTGAAAGACCTGTGAATTCTCTAGAAATTTGACAGTAAATATCTATATGATTCCACAATACTGAAATTTTCTTAAACAATCCGAAAGAACAAAGAAACGTGTACTAGAAAAGTGTCGTAATTATGACATGACTGAAGCATTATTAGCGAGTTCTGCGACTCGTAACTGCACTCTTTAAGGGACCATCAAGCATCGCAAACTCGGGAGTGCAGTTAAACTTGCCTTCCTATCTCACCTTGTTTAAAAAAACTGCATTCATTCTGCTCCAACTTCAAGTGACAAATGGAAAACATTGAACTCTTTTTACTGAGTTTCAGCTGACCTTGCCTGCTCTTTTGGGGTTCCATTTTTTGATGTGGTGATGACTTGATCTCTTGCGAAATACGCGAGCATAGAAGGGTTTTACTCTAATCTCCTGTGTAGTCCGTGAGAGTGTACTTTTTTCTCGTGTTTTCTGCTGGTACGTGTTACGCATGAATTTTATTTCTAACATTGCGTTTTCGAAATTTTCTGTTTTTCGGGGACGCAATCTAAAAAACTGTTTTTCGACATGTTACGATTCAGGACGTTTCTTTTTAAAAGTTAGTGGCTTTGTAGTGTTGTGTGTTTCGAAGAATATAGTTTGTTGTGTTATGTTTGGAGAAGTATAGTTTGGTGTGTTGTGTTTGGAGGAATGTAGTTTG
>VCRD01000238.1:45897-61161 GCA_006783055.1 Trinorchestia longiramus
TTTGTTGTGTTGTGTTTGGAAGAATGTAGTTTGTTGTGTTGTGTTAGGAGAAGTATAGTTTGTTGTGTTGTGTTTGGAGGAATGTAGTTTGTTGTGTTGTGTTTGGAGGAATGTAGTTTGTTGTGCTGTATCTGGAGGAATGTAGTTTGTTGTGTTGTGTTTGGAAGAATGTAGTTTGTTGTGTTGTGTTTGAAGAAGTATAGTTCGTAGTGCTGTGTTTGGGGAAGTATAGTTTGTTGCGTTGTGTTTGAAGAAGTATAGTTTTTTGTGTCGTGTTTGGAGGAGTATAGTTTGTTGTGTTGTATTTGGAGGAGTATTTCTGTTATGTTGTGTTTGGAGGAGTATAGTTTGTTGTGTTGTATTTGGAGGAGTATTTCTGTTGTGTTGTGTTTGGAGGATTATTTCTGTTATGTTGTGTTTGGAGGAGTATTTCTGTTGTGTTAGATTTGGAGAAGTATAGTTTGTTGTGTTGTACTTTGAATCAGCGTTAATGAATGAATTTGTGTACAATTGATCGTGGTTTTGAGTGAACACCTGTAGTGTTGCGATGAGGAGTGTTTTATCTTGGAAGGTCACATTTTGAAGCATTCAAATTTAAAAAAATACTGTTTTATTTTAGTGTTATCCGCAGAGTTCTGCACTTGAAGACCGTTTTAGGACTCGTAAGTTTATTGATGCTTCATTTCAGAATTCTGTGCATATTAAGATAATCTTTAGAAGCATTGTATTTCAAATACGGTGTTCTAGAGTATTATTTTATGATATGGACAAAGTCTATTCTGCAGGATGTTGCTTTTCAGGGAGTTGCGTGTCTCGAGGGTTCAATTGTTAAATTGTTATTTAGAGCTTTGCTTCTGTTTACTTGTCCACTTCAGAGTATGACTCATTCCTAACTAATTGCCAGGTACTGTTTTATTTTGATTCACTAGGTTGTTGTTTGTATTACTTTGCGCTATGAAACGTTGTATTTCTTGTGATTCAATTTTGAAGTGTTAATTTTTTTCCTTCGTAAAGTACGTTTCAGAGCATTCTTCGCTGGACAACTTCAGCTCAAAATATTATAATAGAAATGTTCTTACACAAGACTTCTGTGGATGCATTCAGTTAGTACACATACGAGTATTATTTCCATGTCATGACACATAAAAGAAAACATTTATATTAAAATGAGCCTCAGATTTCTCATTCATTTAAGTGACTTTCACATTTCAATTTTCTCGAAACTCCTCTTATGAAATAACCCATTCATTCTATGAACTGCTCTTTATCCTCCCGTTTCTCTTCTCGGCTTTGTCTCATTTTCCTATCACTTCTCTGTGTCTTTTTCTCTGTGTACTTCTGTTGTCATGATGGGCTGCGACTGCTTCATCCCGTCAATTTTAGACCACTGATCAGGTGAGACAGACCAGTATTTCCCAGTCTGTTATCATCATCTCTCCCACTGATATTGTAGAACTTGGTTTTGTGTCGGCAAGTTTGAAGATAACCAGAAACTTGAAGTACCGACTGAACAGATTAAAGTTTCTCCAATTTCCTCATTTGCAAGGTTAGCATTGATTTTTATCATCATTTGGAACGTTACAATATGCAAAAAAAAACATAATTTATAGATTTCTCCGTGACTTTTGATCTCAGTTGTTTATCAAAGGAACCTAGCATGATAAAAAATTTCCTGTGTCAACTACAAAACAATTTCGTTTATTAATGTAATTTCTTGATTTCACAAGAGAAATAGCGACATGCTTTCATATTAACGTCCCGAGGAAACAGTCCTTTTTCAGCTCAGATGCACTCAAAAAGCAACTCGTGCGTGAGCAGTCGCAAGCCATGGGAACGTTTCATGTCAACTGCAGGGAATTAAATCATTCACTCAATTGCGTTTTCTACAAACAATCAAGAGTTAACTGAGAAATCCAACGTCAAACGAAAACACCTGACCTACATGTTACCTTGGCTTGTTTTCAAAAACAGAGCGGCCACGAATACTGTGCAGTTTACTGGACCAAAACTAACAAAACGCCAAATGGCAAACAAGCCACAGAGTCCGGGTCACTGCTCTTTCTGAAAACATTGCGAATGTTGAGTCTGTTTTTGATCCTCACTTTAGACAGTCGGTCCAATTTTCCTAAGCGCCGTTTTTTTAAATAAAACTGTTCTATTGCAATGGCAAATCTTTTAAAGAAATGGGATTTGGGACTATTTCGTTTCGATAATTTCAGTTTTTCGTGCACCAATCGCTTCTTTGTATCAAGAAACAGTTGAAGAATAAATCCTTGACACGGCGGCGTAGGTACACAAGAACCATAGATTATAGGGCATTCTTTCTTCACTTACTGCCACACTATGCTCAAGATTTTGAGTAACATTTAGGTTCTGATCAAATGATATTGTAATTAGAATCCTTCTCACAAGTATTTGTCTCCTCCTAATGTCCACGTTAGTAACGATCGTAGTGATCAATATGTGCATCATTAAAAATTACATAACTAAATGCTTAGAAACATGCGTCAGCACTTTCCCCTCATATCAAGAGTGTTCCCGACGATGAGCCATCACACCACTGCTTAAGCACCGCTTTTTAACAGGTGATTTACCAGTCAACATTTACTACAGGCCTGGCTTCTTTCTCTGGCTTACCCCTGTCACGTCATAGTGCAGTTATTTTCTCACATGAATACTTCTCAAGGAAAACGCAGCGGAAAAGTCAAGTCATAATCAAGCAACGTCAAATATTCAGTTTTCGAGAAACATTCTTCACATTCCTAGGTCTCTAGCGCACACACATTTTCTAGAAGCATAGATCTCAATCCTAGCTCTCGTCTCGCTTCGTTTTTTCATGCTTCTGTGCACTCCTATCCGTCCCTTTTACTGAAAACTTCGTGGAATTTTTAACCAGACACTGTAGGTTCATTTTCTAAATCTCTACTAGCAAACTACCGTAATACTCTTCACTTAACTCTATCCAACAATTCGTTCAACATATAGCCTACATCTGATCTTCGTTACACCTCATTTTTGATCATATTAAGCAGTGCCATTCTCACCATTATTCTCAACCTCCTCATTTCTAACATGTTAAATCTTCTAACTGCTAATAGAACCTTCCAAAGTTTTTACATCATTCAAAACACTTTGAAGACTTTCATTCTCAAATAAACTCCCATTTAAATGTATAGCAAGAGCTTTATGCTTCAATTTGTCTTATCCCACAAGGCATTCCTTTCTTTTGCAATGCCCTAAGACTTTCTCCATTCCTTCTCTTGCTGTGAAGCACGAGGCCAGGGCTTTCACTTCGCATACACCTCCCCATTTAGCCTCAATTATTTTTCCTCCAGCATCCTCGTTCATAAAACCATTACAAAACTTTTTATTTTATGCATAATTTCTTCCCACTTTGTACCTTCAGATTTCTTATCCAGATTTTCGAGTAAAAAATACAGGGTTTTCTGATCCAGATTCTAGGGTAAAAAATACAAGGTTTTCTAACCAGATTCACAGGGGAAAGACACATGGTTTTGTTAGCCAGATTTCCAGGTGAAAGATACACGACTTTCTTAACCAGATGCACGGTTGAAAGAGACACGGTTTTCTTTATTTCAACAAAGGGCACTCCTCAGAAGCTATTCATGACATGCCTCATTTGATAGCAAGCCCGACTGCTTTGTTCCGATAATTAACAATGACACCAGTTTGAATTTCGTAAAATTATAAATTCTTTCGTATATTTTAATTGATTTATTCCAGCCTTTCATTATATGTTAGATGGGCCATCATAAAGCCGTCATCAAAACATTTACAATGTATTGCTGAGAATATTCATAATTTACCTTTTGGAAAAGATGCTCCTTACTCTTCACCTTTATATCCTTACGAATGGTCTTCCCCATGCATTACACTTGAACTTCCTGCAGAAATATATTCCCATCATTTGCCAAAATTTATTGTGTCGTCCATCGCCTTTTTGTGAAGGAGAGCCATTTGCATGACCTATGGCGGGATATTTGCATCATTCTTTTTATTTTTTGTGCACATTGTCACACATGAAAGGCCATGCGTTCTTTGACACGGGAGCAAAACTTCCATACGAACGAATAATAATAATAATAATATCGTCTTGCTTGCTGGACGCACAGTCTATATCGCGCCAAGAAGTTGGGGCCCCGCATATCCAAAGAGGCGTTACGAGAAGGATCTCTTCAGCAGCCGAAAAGATACGGTCATCTGTTACGAGATTCTTGCTCTTTTGTAAGGGCAGATTTGGGTGTAGATGCAATAACACCAGGTCCAATGACGCGCTAGCCTTTTCTTGTGATAGACAACGCGCTGTTATAGCTCTGATAGACGGTGCCATGCTGCTGGGGAGCTGGAAAAGCTTGGCCATGCAGCTATTTACTATGTACCGTTAAAAGCCTAAGCAAAGATAGCAAGAAAACGATCTTTCGCAACGGCTCAGAATAATATTACAAAGTAATATAGCTCTTTATTATGCACCCCTGAGAGTTTTTTATCAGTATAGCTAGTAGTTAACTGGCGGTAATCACTTGAAGTGCTTGAAAATATCAAAAAAATTACTGTGGTGTTAAAATAGGGAGCATTATCATAAAAGACATTATTACCTTAGCATTAAATCGTTCTCTTCATTTAGTGCGCTTCATTGGCCTTATATTTATTTTTGTTGTTGGCAAAAGTGCGTCCATTTATAAACATCTTTAGCAATAGCCCGTAATTGCACTCACTTGAGAGCAGTTGAATATCTGCCACTGCCTTCATTCATACGCCTTTAAAAGAAGCTACACATACACGGTGTGTACTACACTGGCCTGTATTGGAAGCCTTTAGGAAGCTCAACAATTTACTACCAAAGAAGCCCAACAACTAATGAGTTAGTGAGTAACTTTAGTTCCTGAAACCGAGGATTTTAGCGTTGTGTCTTAGCATGCAAATTTTGTCGAATGCCGGGATTGCTCAATGCTCTCACATGTCGTACTCTTGTTTCTTTATTGTATCATACAATACCGCTTTATGTTTGTTAATGTATACATTACCTCACTTCTGTTAGATGATTTCTAAACAAGAGAAACAAGATTTCCAGAAGTTATTTTACTTCTCGATATAATGAGTTGGCCTTCCTAGATATACTATTACTCATACTGCAATGTTGATACAAAACACCTGTGTTGTTGACCGTGAATGACCACATAGCAAAATGCACGAATTCATGTATGGATCAAATTCTGGCATGAAAGAATACTTTGTTTAAGACTTTTACGTTGGAAACCTAAGATTGATAGTGTCATTAGCCTAGAAAAATAAAACGCTGTGTAGAAATAAAGTTGTGTTACATTTTATTTGCACAGAGTGCAAAAACATAACTTCCTTTTATCAAAGGGAGTTCCTTTCAAAAAAGGAAGTTATGTAGCCGCATTCTGTACGAGTTCTACTAAGTATTTATTTAATGTTGAGTAATCCCTCGCACTAAGTCCTACTGAAGCCACTTCATTTCATGCAAGTCTCTGCATGGTGTAGCATAGTCTGCATCGCTTGGGCATCAAATTTCAAAACATCTCAATGCACTTGTAAACTTTTATCAGTGCTTCATTTTCCATTTATTTCCTTGAAATTTCTCTTGTATGAGGAGCGTTATCATAATTTTTATCAGAGTATGAAACAACATTATAAAAGTTCTCAAATTATCTGGAGATCCTCACGGACAACTAATTCGGCGGCAGTGCTGCAGTAATTCGCCGAATAAACTGAGCACAACAAAAAAACAGTCGTAACTCGCGCGCGCCAACTTCGACCGAGACTAAAACTTAGCATCCGGATGCTGTGCAGTTTTTGCCTGCAGGCCTTGGTCTCAATAATGGAAGTGTCCTGGAGTTGGCAGTGAGGCAACTCAACGCTTCCAGTCGTCCGCGTTGTTTCGTGCTTCTGCTTTTCATATTGTTACTTCAATGAGGAGGAATAAAAGGAGCAAAATTTTCGTGTGCTGCGAAGTGTCATCCTGGTGGTCGCAAGACGAGTGGTTCCTTTTGTTACATCCTTATGTTTTATCGCTGGTTTGAATTTTGCGGAAAGTTTTAACACTTGAGAAAAACCGAGACTGTATTATTGGACAGCTTTCAGTTTGCGTCCCGAAAACGGTGTTGAATAATCAACTATCCAGCTGCATAGCTTTACGTCCAAAGTGGGTGGCCAAATTGTTTTGTTGTTTTCATTAGCACGTGCATTATCTATTCCTGCATAAAGTCGCAATTCTAAGTAATACTTCATGCCTAAGGAAAGCTTCTTTGTTATCTAGCCGAGCCTCTTCGTTCATTGATTTCTAGAGTCCGAGAGAAAAAAAGTCTAATCTAAGTTTTTTATTGCCCACGCCAGTGTGTTAGATGTTTCTCTTTATTTACGAGTACAGGGAAGGATATTTTATTTTTTGACTCTCCCATTAGATAACTTTTGATACCAACACATTTGGGCCTTTGCTTCCTGAGAAGAATATTATACCCGATTTCAGGTTCTAGCCACCTTGTGTTCTGCTGGAAAAATACGTTTGCTTACCATGTACAACTGAAGACCGCTCTGGAAATGTAAGATGAAATCCATGGATTCAAATTACAGGTTTTGGACATCTTACGCAAAATATTGCACAAAATTTATAAGCGATCTACATTATCTGTGTACTATTAGAAATAAAAAAATCGCATCGACCTCGTATCTCAGGGCTAAACAACTTTCGATTGATTATAATCTCTTGCAAAACTCGATGGTTTTATAATATGCCTTAATGTTAGTCCTAAGCGGGAACATTGAGCAACCACTATACGCTGTGGGTAGTTAGTTACTTTCCTGCGTATATTTGTGCTGCCTATACCGTATACACTTGCACTTTATACGTCTATGCTGTTTACGGTTGCATTTCATTTCGTGGCTATCGTAAAAAGTCCTATGTATACCGTATACAGTTAACCTGTGTATACTGTGAAGGCTGTTATACACGGGGTTCTGCTCTTTGCTTTTTAACCTCAATAGAAACAATTAAATTCCTTCATCATTTGCTCATTTCCAAGCTCACCTAATTTTCTCTGGAAGAATGTACTGGTCATGGTCTGAGCTAATGAAAGGGCATTAACTGGCCCCTGAAATTCCAATACAACAGCAGAATAGAGCTAAAACAACGTTCAAAATATAAAGATGGAGAGAGTTAATGAGATACAACTCCCTCAGACTGATCTCACCAAACAGCGTTTGTTACAAACAACAACAAAGGAACACAGAATACAACCACCAAGAGGGAACAGAAGACATCAACAAAAGAACACAGAATACGACAACAAAGGAGCACAAGATATACCCCATACAGGGACTGACCACAGCTGTGACTCGTTTTGGAATTCAAATAAATTTAAACTGGAAACGCTGATGGTCGTCCAATAATTATGCTAAGCCGGATCACAGACTGGTTTTCCGGGTATGAGAAGAGCAGGCAGCTGCCACATCGCGGTCGTAGATAGTCTAGGGGTTGTCTGTGTTGTTTTCTACGGTGCACAACGCAAACCCACCCTGCCTCCTCAAACTCCTCCCTCCCCTAAACACTTCACCCTCGTGGCTGACCCTTGCCTGTGGGCCTAGACTCCAAAGAGGATCTTCTGCTCAGCTAGCTATGTAAGCTGCTGGAGGGACAACTGTGGTTTGCATCTGTGTTCTGTGTTCACGCTTCAGGCTGACAGTTACTTTTTGTATCCATATTCGATATCCAAGGATTAAACTGTAGCAAAAGCTTTTTAAAGTGCTGTACCTCGTATTTCAACTCGGAGCTTTAATTAAAGTTGCACTCCACTTTTACACTTCGTGCTTTAAGTTAATGTCCATCTAAACTTTATTCTAAGATTTTTTGTCTTTGGAGTCAGTAGACCTAAAGTTCTCTGTGAATTATGTTTCTTGAATTTCCCGACAGCATTATAATTGTGTGAGACATGCAACCAATATAATTATAACAAAGATTAAAGGTATTATTTCATGGACTTCAAAAATTTTCTGTAAACATACTCTGGGGTACGAATATGTGATGCACTATCTCTAATTTTGTGCTCATTTTTATTTGTTTCTATCATCGATTATTATCAACGACGTTAAAAATTCGAATGGCATATTCGAAAAAATTCGGATGACGTATTCACAAAATTCGGATACCGTACTCGCAAAATTTGGATACCGTACTCGTAAAATTCGGAAACCGTACTCGTAAAATTTCGATACCTACTCGAAAAATTCGGATACCGTACTCGTAAAATTCGGATACCGTACTCGTAAAATTTCGATACCTACTCGAAAAATTCGGATACCGTACTCACAAAATTCGGATACCGTACTCGAAAAATTCGGATACCGAACTCGTAAAATTCAGATGGAGTACGTCCGTTATTGTTGTTCTCAACATCAAATTTTCTCATCGCTATCATTATTTTTCTATTAAGTAGCACTCATAAAGTTATAGAAAGTCTTGATAGACAGAAATAAATGTATTGATTTCTAGTTTCCTTAAATTTAGTTTGAGTTTCGAGCTGTTGTAAATACATCTCGCTATCTTCTCTTTACTGCGGCCAGGTTCTATCTAGACTCCTCAAACTATTTGGTACGTTTCCTTTCAATTTCCATCAACATACTAGTTAGTGTTCTGTTATCAAATTAGATCATATACTATTTGTGTGCAATTAAATAGTATTAATAACCACTGAATTCTGTCGTAATTTTAACTCTAATACTTTATAGTCTTCAGTATTCCAACCTCTGACGTATCATAATTCCGAGTTGACCTGAATATCTCCCTCGGCTTGGATGAATCTCATAGTCAAGATCTGGTAGTGTGAGGAACCAGTAAGCGCAACTAGAAAAGGAAACACAGCTCAACTTTCGTGGTTCACTAGTTGGTGGGCAGCATCTCCTTACATCTCTATTCTAACATTTGAAACAAGTTCTCGAGGCATTGCAAGCTTGCGATCCACTGCAACTTCCATTCTCGTGTGGGATGTGGTTTCCACGTTAAACTTTAAAACATGCATCTGTGGTTATGAAGTCAAAGTCATTCTTCAAAGACGCCAACTTGTGGTGGCAATATGGTTTTCCTGAAGAGTCCGAACACGTTAAATACGGAGCAGAGTCTCCAAATACTTCAGTATTTCAAATTCGAATTTTCAAAGAGTTCAAGGCGGTTGTGTTTTCAAATACTTCAATATAGTCTTCAAACACATCTACTTCACATACTTCTACACATATGGTAGAGTCTTCAAACTCTTCAGCACTTCAATATAAGTCTTCAACCACTTTATGACAGTAAAGTCATCAAACACTTCAATGAGTCATAACTACACTCATTAATCCATGTCATGAAAAGAATAGCAACTGCCAAGTGCATGGAAGAAGCATTATGACGTTCATAATTATTTCAAAATCCTATGACTGCACTTGAAAGCAAATGACTTTCTGATTCCTTCTAGTTACGACTTGTACATTTCATCCATATGTCTAACTCTCTCGTAATGTTAAGCATTCCAAGGTTAAGTTTTCTAAGCACCTGTTAAAGTTTCATGTCCTTGTAATCTCATGAAATAGAAGAACACCAACACGGTTATTATTTTCAACGAAATTTCAGTGATGGGTGATAGTTCCTATACATTTTGTGTTCTGGCTCAATTTCTTTAGAAGTGAAGCGTTTCTTTGATTGCGTTTGAATAGCATAAATTAAACATCAAAGAACTCCATCTCAACCAAAGTCAGATCTTCTTAAGGATACCACAGAAGTCGAGAAAATTCTTTGATTGCCTTCTCAACATTTATGCTGACATTTTTCAACAGTTCCCTCAGAACTCATTCATCATAGAAACTGATCAACATGCATTTGTGAAGGACACCACACAGTAAAGTAGATAAACCATAACTAATTTCCAGAACAGGTCTCGCTCACGTCAAGCACCCTGATGAACACACAGGAAAGTAACACGGTCACACACATCCTGAAATTCGGACGTACTCTCAGAGTAAAACTGATTGAGAGAACTTACATGAACTTCTCTAAAAAATTACAATCAATTGTAAAATATGGCATCGATGTAAAACGTTACTATTTCACTATACTTTAGAGGTTTAGGAACGTTTATAAACGTTTATAAACGTTCCTTAGTAATGTTAGAGAAGCATTTGAAAATACACGAGGAAAAATGTAGTTGAAAACTTTGAAGGAACATTCTAGAAAATAAACGAAACGTTACTATGGCGGTAACATTCTCTTCCAGATTGTGCTTATTTTTTTAGCTAAGAGGGTCTGTTTTCAAAACTCACTACTAGCAAATACTGCACATGCAAGTGTGTCTATACGAGGTAACATCCATTTTATGTTAATGCTTTCTCAAAGAGAGGAATTCCCAGCTCTTTGCCTTCAGTGCCAGCTTACGTCAAATTTCTAGAACAATAACTTCATTGAGCTCTAATATCACGTGTAGTTTTGGTGGCTTTCAAAAATCTGCAAATGTTGAGTACATAAAATGAAGCCTGTGATATTATGGCCCATCATTTGCGCCAAGAATATTTAATTTTACTTACGTAGATCATGTTTATGTGGCGCGTGTACAGTCCAAACGAAGCATGTGTTCACATCATAATGAGATACTGACGCAAAACTTAGCAAGAAGATTTACATTAAAGGAGGATAATTTGCGTCGCTTATTAGTTTGTATTTCCTTATTAACAAACGTGATACAGCCGAGAAGTTGGTTGCTCGAGAAGAATTTAGAGCATCATTATGTATTTCATTGTTTTTCAGTAAATTAATTGCCTCATTGTCTTTCATTTTCAAATTGTTTCTGGAGCTAATTAGAGTAGAGACAGCGGATTAATTACTCTGAATGTGACAGAGACTACGCGGCCTGAGCACGTGAGCTCATGGCTGGCGTGCTGTGACGTCCCAGCCTGACTACGCTGCTGGATTAACGTAAATAGCAGTCAATGTTGTTTTAATTTTGCTGCATTACACCTAAATTACTTTTAATTCGATGATAAACATTGACTATGGGCTCGACAAATTGGTGTACAGAATACGAAGTTAATTTTTCCAATAGTGACGACCAAACGAGTCCTTCACATTGCCATTGAGTAATATAGCTGTAAGTTTGCTTAAATTTTACTCCATCTGTTGAAAATTTAACGCAATGTAACCACAAACGTGCACTACTTAGAGTCTCAACAAATTCCAGTTAATTCCAGTTAATTTTTCCACACGTGATAACAGAACGGGAAAATCACGTTGTCATTCTCAGAGCTCAACGGGAAATTCGGACACTAAAACGTGTTAAATAACGAGGCTTGGTTTGTGTTTTTGGACCAGCCTGTAATGCAGGAACTTGCTCCCTCAACCTATTTTCTCAGCAAACTGATGATTAATGTAAACATGCCCTCAGTGAAAGCGTCAAAAATATTGCTTGCAATAATAAAGAGATGATCTAAGATACTTTTTGGATGAGATATGAGTGTCTTAATACGGGCCTTACATACTCCTTGCAAAGAAGTTTCCATATTGAGAGATGTGCTTTTGATATCCATAATACAATTCTTACCATACATGTACAGGGTGCCCCAGAAGTAACTGGCCCATTTGATTTGCTAATAACCGAAAACTATTAACGCTAGGATATTGAAACTTGTTTTATTCGAAAGAAAAACCTTTTTATGACACAATAGGATACATGGTATCCTATTTACGAAGCAGCTTGACATTTGATTTTTGCTTCATTGCAAACCCTTAATTTTCTTCATGTCTCCATACAGCAAAGAACAAAGAATAAGAATTTTGCAAATCTACACCCGGACAATGTCAACAACAGAAGTGCAACGTCATTACAGAAATTATTTCAGAACAACAACCAGTCCTTCGAAGAACATAATTAAATCGGTGTATCGAAAATTTACGGACACTGGAAATGTTAATGATAAACAACGATTTGGAAGATTAAAATCAACTCGAACTGAAGCTGTAATCGAGCGAGTTTCTGCAAGTGTTACAGATAATCCTAAAGCCTCCATCAGAAAACGTTCAACTCAATTATCCATAACCCGATCGACATTACACCGCATTCTTAAAATAGACTTGAAGTTATATCCTTAGAAAATTAAATTAACCCAACAGTTATTTCCTAGTGATTATCACAGTCGTGTTAATTATTCCAAATCTTTTATTCGTTTGTGTGAGGATGCCTCTTTCATCGAAACCATTATCTTCTCTGACAAAGCTCACTTTCACTTGTCTGGCCATGTAAATAGACATAATTCTAGAATTTGGTGCAATGAAAATCCAAGAGAAATTCAAGAAAGGCCGCTGCATTCTCTTCGTGTAACGGTGTGGTACGGGATAACCGCTTCCAATGTGATTGGCCCATACTTTTTTAAAAATAATGATGGTGCAACAGTAACAGTTAATGGTGAAAGATACCGAACTATTATTAGCGAACTTCTAATTCCTGAAATTGAGAGACATGGCCTACGCAATACTTGGTTTCAACAGGATGGAGCCACGGCCCATAGAGCAAGAGAAACGATGACATTGTTAAATGAGTGCTTTCCAAATCATTTGATTTCACGATTTGGTAACGTTTCTTAGCCCCCACGTTCTCCAGATTTGACCCCGTGCGATTTCTTCTTATGAGGCTACCTGAAGTCAAGGGTTTATGTAACAAATCCAAGAAATCTGCAAGAACTTAAAAACAACATTTGTTCTGAAATAAGACAACTATCGCCTGATACACTAAGGAGCGTTATGGAAACGACAAAGAAACGAACTCTAAGTTGTCAAAACAACCATGGCCATCATTTAAAAGACATTATATTCAAAACCTAGTTCTAATAAAGCATAAAAAAGTTTTTCTTTCGAATAAAACAAGTTTCAATATCCTAGCGTCAATAGTTTTTGTTTTATTAGCAAATCAAAAGGGTCAGTTACTTCTGGGACACCCTATATATCCTACCGAATTTCCTCCTATTTAAATCAAGGTGCAGCATAAATACCGCAATTTATTGATGAAGGGTGTGACACCACAGATACATAATTACATTCGTATTAATATATAGATTATGTAATCAACCAGACAGTTCCCGCGGAAATTCTACGATTTAGATTTAATAATTTGCAATTATTATATAGATGAATTATTATAAGGAATTATTGTGTTTTAAATGAATACTTTTTATTAATTTCATTCAGAACTTCCTTTCTGCATCTTAACCACCCATAACAAGGCCCACATAGTACTCGTAAAAATTCCTTGATTTAAAAGTGACATTAATGACATTAAGAATTAATGTCAATAAGTGACTTTAAAAGTGGTATTAAAATTATTTATCTATGAAATAAAATACAATTTTTAGTTTTGCCCGTGAATATTTTTCATGAATATATACAAAACTTCCATTCTGTAGTATATTCACCAATAACATGGCCGTGTAAGAGAAGGAAGCTTATAACAGAAAAAATCAATTATTTTATAATGATCCGGTGCCTTTGGTATCTACAATACAATGCATATAATGTATGGTTACTAGTTCTGATTTCAGTTCAATAATTTTTCTTCAGTAATAGATATGAAGTAATGGGACGGACATACAGATGATACAGAGAGAGAGTAGATGCTCATACAGCTCTCCTCTGTATCCATGCTACTATAGGTCTAAAGATATTTGTCTGTAATTAAAAAATACTCAAATAGCTCCTTTGAGTGCCTTTGCTCCCAGGTTGAGCAGCGAAATTATTTGTGAACCAGTGAGTAATATCGCACAACATAATAATACACTGTTTGTTGATGGCTTGGTTAGTTTCTCTGTCAAGCTCTCAAGGATTTAGATAGGAGAAAATTCAGTAGAGTATACAAGTATTGTATGCATCGTATTGTGGATACCAAAGGCATATCCTCCAATGAGGAAACTCCTTCACAAAGCCCGAGTCCACTGACAAATTAAACAAAAATTTAAGCAAAGAAACGCTGAAATTTTTCACGTTTGGGTTTACTAGTTCTAAAATATTTCCAAACAGCAAATTAGGTAAAAGTGAAGAGAACATTTTTATAATTCCTTGGAGCATCACGGTGTCCTTGTAGCAAATTCCAGCATATACGTCCATAGTCGCCAACTGTTTGCAGTAATTTGCGTCATTTTGTGATTTTCAGTCTTCTTTCCAAGAAGATTTTGTAGTGGCGCCTCACAATTTACCGCAGATTTCAAAAATTTTGAAAAGCTTCCATCAGTTTGATACAATCGCTCGCCAGTGATCTCAGTAGGTGTCACTCCCATACACCAACTTTATTCCTAACTTTATCCCTCCAACGCCTTCCCCTCTTCCCAATGTTCCCATCTCTTTACACAATCCACTCTCCCTCCATCTCTCTATCCACCAACTTTACCCCCCAACGCCATCCACTTACCCTCCATATCCCTATCCACCAAATTCATCCCCTCAACAGCATCCACGCTCCCCGCATCCACCACCCTCTCATCCACGTACCACTCAGCACGTCGAAAGTCCCGCTGGAACTGGCAACACATGTTTCACTCGGCCGGATAATTTCATGCGGCACCAGTCCGTGATCTTATGGAAGCTTTTACTGCTTCAATTTGCTTCTATTTCCCCAATGATATTTTCTGTTCCTTATGGGGAGATCCTTCACGAGCGCTCGCTCGCTGCTTCTCTTTCAGGTGTAAACAATGTGTTACATAGTCGTGTTTACTAGACCATGCAGACCGTTCTTGTTCAGGTGAAAATAGTGTGTTAGTCGTGTTTACTAGACCATGCAGACCGTCCAAAGATATCGAAATTGTTTCTATGAAGAAATACTCGTACATATAAAACTGCAGGATGAAGGCAAACTTGTAAAAGATTTTTATTCCTTTAGATCAAGCTAGGAGGTGAGCTTGTAAACAATGTTTCATTCATTTAACTCCATCCTAAAAGTGAGCTTGAGCGACATGTTTTGTTCCTCTGGCTATAACATGAAAGTGACCTTGTGGAAAGTAGGTCTTTCGCTTAGTTCAAGGCCGTCTGCAAATCTTCTCTGTGAAGTTTATGCGCCTTTTTATCTGTTCTGCCTACACTAAACCAAAACATAGTCTTTTTCCGCAGTCGTTCAATAGAGCATCAAAACACACAGTTTTCAGACAAGAATAGACTGTTTTAGTATTCATGGTAACTGACTGGGTCAATAAGTAATTGGTTTTGACTTTTAGTAACACAGC
>VCRD01000238.1:61778-118642 GCA_006783055.1 Trinorchestia longiramus
CCTTCTCTTCATCCTTCAGAGAAGTCCTCTTTATCTTCAACCTTCAGAGAAAGCCGTCGCATTTCAAGCCTCAGTGAAGTTTGTTTCCTTGTTTTAACACCAAGAAAACTTCGTCCCACTCTTCCGGCGCTTGGAAAAGTTTTATTTTGCCTCCCAACAGAGATATCACTAATCTTTAAGACGATCCGTGCCCTCTAGTTCAAATGTCGCTCTTGTGCTCCTACCCTACACTCGGCACGTTTTTGCCATGCTTCAATAACCGCCCTTCAAATTCTATCCCGTATCTTGGTGACTCAATTCCCTTGTTTTTGCCAATATTGTTCAAGGCACTTCCCGCGCACATGCCGAGAACGCTTTGCAGTATCTCAAGAACGCTCTGGCATTTCTCACTTATTCTGTTGCTATCCATGTTCACAGGATATTCGATTGCACATACTTGTAAGTGATATTTATTTATGTTTTTTCACTTAATGTATAATTGATTTCCTTTGCATGATTTGTCTCTCCAATTCATGTTCTATAGAATAACTACACCGTCATCACGCTCATCAAAGCGCCCCTACGAGCTTCTACTTCAAGTTACAGCACGGAGAACGAAAATTGTCGCTTGAAGCATCATCACGAGTCATAAGATCTTAACATTAAGAATTGAAAATCCGTTGTATCTGTACTATATACTTGATTGGAAAAAAGTTTTTTCATGTTGCTTCTTAATATTATAATAATATTCAAACTTTTAAGACATCTCTCATGAGTTTTTATAAGGAAAAACAAAAACTCATTCCTCATACTTTTCAAAATGAGCTCCATGTGTTCTCCAAATGGACATAGCACCGGAGCAAAGTGTGATGAATCCAATTTTTCATAGAACTATGTTTCTGTTATCAAAACAGACCTGTGCATGGTCTAGAAGACACGTTCCTGATGAACTGCTCCAGATTATAAACACTGAGCTAAGCCATTGTCCGCTGCTAAATTATTTTTGTGTGTCAAGCATTACACTGTACGAGTGCAAGAATTACGATAATGATGTATTCGTTCAGCTGGACAGCTCAAAGTCTCTGCCACTCAATGTCTCAACTGGCCTCAAAAGAACAGTTCTGCATCATAAGCAATGAAAATATTGTACACGTAGACGTCCAGCAACTACCAAAATGCAGCATCAGTTTAGTTTCTTAATGGTGAAATGTATTTTCAGGAGAGCTGCTGTTCCTTTCATTTTCTAAGTTTGAAGGATTAGGAGAGAGTATGTTAAACTTATTCTATTAAATAAGAACTTATGAAGACAAGATTGAGTTGAGCATTTCGTATTGACCATGAAGCTATTGATGTTAGTTGATTCTGAACTTATGTAGTTAAACTTGAAGTTTTCTCTCCTCGTGCGCAAACTAAACTGTGTCCTCGCACTAAAGTATTTCTTCTTTGAAATAAACTTCATATTTTGAAAATTGCTGTATAAACGCTCATTATTTTCCTGGCTTTTTCTCTAGTCCTATTATCGTTCATGGATAAATCGTTGGAAAATAATGTAATTACGAAGCTAGATAATGGGAGTTAAATTAAAAAACTTCCTTGCATAAGAATTTTCATTTGTTTCGCTGAGATTTCTTTGAGCTCGTTGAAGAAAAATGCTGTTGTGTATCTCAAGTTCCAAAACTTAGATTGTGGCGATAGAAATTCTGGTAAAAATTTTCAAATACTTCCGTAAAACTTTCATCAACATTTCAACTATAAGCTTTTCTAACTAATATGATGCTGTTGTGCACAAATTCTCAAAAGTGTCAGAGCATTATTGACATGATGTATGGTTTCTCATTACATAAAATGACTGAATTTCACACCGTATTTTTACAGTTTCTTGTTTTGAATTTGCGTTTGATTCTTCAGTTCCGCTCTGCATTGTAACTTTGGATTCGTCTTTGCTATCCTCCTGTAGTCTTTTTAAAAGCTAGTGGGAGTTATCAGATCTCATGAACTAGAAGCCTTAGACAATAACAAGGTTTATCAGCCTTTTTAGAATAGATAAAGTCTATTGATACGATGTGGGATGAATGAAATCAATAAAGGGAAATCAAAGCACCAGCAATGATATTTTTATGGGTAAATTTAGTTAATTCGCACTTTCAATTTACGTGTTTGGTTGCCAAGTATTACGTAGAGGTTGCCCAGAAAGAATATCGCTGGAATCTTAAACAGGCCCAAAGTATTACCCAGTACACTTACCATGTGCTTTTCCTGGTTCATGGCCGACGACCAGTCACTTTTTTAAGCCTCAATTAAAGCATAAAAACCCTATTTCTTCACCAGCAGACCAGGCCTGGAGATGTGAGTCAACACTCAGCTAGAAGGAAAGGAAATGCTCTTTTAGACTTCAATTTCACGTGTGTTGCGCAAAAGACAGCTTTTTAGAATAAATTGACTTTGCCAGGCCCCGAAAAACCTTGCAGTGCTACCCAAAATTCCGCCATTGAGCTTCTCACTCCTGGCACCTCGCCGAAAATCCCCGGCTGCAGGCTTTTGTTTTCCCTCGAGCCATTTGTCAACAATAAATATTATCAATCCTTGGGTTGAGCGTAAGGGTTCAACCCTCTGACTGTTGAGCACTTTCCCCCTGAGGACGAAGGGCTGGCAGTGACAGAGATGAAGGTACTTTAATAATCAAGGTCGTTTATACTCGTATGATAGGTCAAAATGAGGCGTTTTTTCTATAGAGTTGTGAAACATTGCGTAGTTAATGACCCTGAGTACTTCTGAGCTCGTTAAAGTAGTGTTGATTAAAAAATAAATTACTTGGAAGCGCCGGAATGAAGTCAACTGATTATTCAAACTTATATTTTTTGTTTTTTGCTAATGAGTTGGTTAGTTAGTATGCGTGTACACTAAATTGTTGGGGCTACGAATACTTCTTTACGAATACAGTATGCTCATACTTTATATTCCACTGCATTTATGGTCATAAACCGTAACAGTTATCAAATTCTAATAATATTCTATCACTGAACTATAGTAGTCTTTGTTGGAGATGCCTCAAAAAAAACATCAGCCCACCTTAGCGTCATCGCCTTCTTCCGTTACTATCCAAATATTTTTAAGAAATGAAACAAATGAAACTTGTAAAATACGCTCTTTGAAAAAAATTAAAGTTCAGTGAAATTTGTCGTCATTAAATGCATCTTTGAATACGCAGCTCGATCAGATGATTCATCTATCCGAAGTCTCGAAACATTTCGAAATTTTTGACATGCATGGATTCTTTTTCCGCAGAACGACCTTCATTCCCAAACTCATCGTTTCAGACTAACATGGTCTTCTGCACAAACTAACACGCACAGAAATCTGCATTAAAAGTTTAGTGTGCCTATAAAGTTTAGACAAAACTTCCCTTTTTCAAAAGAAGTTCCTTTCAAAAAAAGATGTTATGTTGCTGCACCCTGTGCTTTCGAACTTGTGGCCAATGAGTGCTTCAAGCTTTCCAATATCTTAATGTTTCTTGTTTAATAATGGACGGATAGGAACTTTTATGCCATGAATGTTTCAAGTTTTCCAATATCTTAATGTTGCTTGTAAAATAGGCAAAACAGCAACCAGTGGACTGTAAAAATAGCACACACCGAGACCCACTTGCAGTTTTTTACCATTAATACAATGTAGTGTATGCGCATTTATGATAGAATCTCAAAAGAAGTGAGGTACGGGAATTTCATCGACCAAAAAATTGTAAGAACAAGTCGCTAGATACATTCCAAGGTAATATTAAAATGTTCGTTTTCCTATTAGATCGGATGCTTTGAAATATTAAAATTTCTCCGCCTGCCAATAATCAATATCCCACACCCCAGCCTAAAGCCTGACATTTGCGATGGTAGGCGTTATTGCTGTATTGAATTTTGCATCACGCAGGACTTTCTCGCGAATAATTGTACCGAGTTTTGTTTTATGGGTCTATTTGACAGTTTAAACTTTAAGTCTTTTCGAGTCTTGTGCTGTAAGCCGGTATCAAGAGAAAAGAAAATCAAAGGACTATAATTGGAGTAATCTGATATGGTACAGTAATCTAGTACGGTTCTCTGGCATAATTCAAATAATCAGGTTCAGTAACCTTGTCTGATTGTAGTAATCTGGTTCAGTAATCTAGTATGGTTATAGTAATCTGGTATTTATTTAGAACCGTAGGTGGGGGAGGGGGAGTAGTAAAGCCGGGAATCCATGAAATAGTTAAATGTACAAGAACCTTCAAACACTGACGTTGTTATCGGTGCACGAATTGTCGTCATCAGAAAGTCATTTTGAACAAAAACAACAAGTACTGCTGAGCTGTTGAAGGTAAACATGTTCAGCTTTTCTCAATTGAAATAAAGGTTCAAACAAAATACCTTACTGAAACACTGGAGAGTTGAATGAATTTTCATCTGTATATATATACTCCTAAAATAATTCAATCATCGTTTCATTACTTTGAATAGTGTAGACTGTAGAGTGATATGATATTAGGAAAGAGCAGTTTTGTTCACTGTCATCAAAACTGAATTTATTGCTAGATTCATGTAAATTTTTCATGTATCTGCTCGTCATTTTCGTACAAAATTCTAAGATAGGCCGAAATGTATTTTAATTCGACAAAGAAGTTAAACCAGGAGTGCACCTACCTAGGAAGCTTCTCAGTGAGTTTAGTTGCACGCGGAATACAATATCATAAGAACAATAACAGAATAAAGCAACGTGACGGAAGGGTGCTATTGATTTCCAATTTGAATGAAAGCGGCTTCAATTTGATATGATTTCACTTAGAATGATGTGGCGCCCGTGGCTATCGCATGCCTGGATCTCATTAGGCAACTCGTCGCACTCACAACGCAGACGAAGGCACCTGCACAGCTCATAATAGGCGAGGCTTCTGCCCACGGCAAAGCTTCATAGAGAAATATAGCCTTTCAGTGCTCATTATTCCGACTTAAGCGAACACGTAGCGTAATAATGCCTCGCCTCAGGCTTCATTATTAGAAAGAGGAATATTTCGTGATTGATTATTCCTACTCATGATAGAAATGATGGTGATGAACTCCTCCTGATTTTTATGACGGTGTTGCAAAACCAGCAGAATCGTCTGTCATTTGGATTTATTGTTCACTGATGAAAAGTTATTTCACAGTACGTCATTTTTGGCGGTGCTTCGTTATTTCTTTCTCAGAGCCAACAGTAATTACAGAAATTTTTATTCTGTTATTTCACTGGGAGACTTGTTATTATATGTGTCATAATCTTACTCGGCATAACTTTCAATAAAACCAACTAGTTTATTTTCTGACTAAGCCACTACTCAGATGGCTTAGTCATAAATACGAATTCTTCGTATTAGTCCTTTCATCCGTAAAGCAACAGTTATTCGCGAATTATGAGTACCTTGAGCACCACTTCTTTTAAATATTGTTCAATTCTTTGTTTTTATTCATCAACGCTGAAAACCTTTGGCTTCTGAGAGACAGGAATGAACTAAGAATCTCTTCACACTCTTAGTTCCAGCTCTACTAATGAGTGGAGGTATAAATGTCATTATACAAGTAAAGTATTTTTAATTTTACTAGCGCAATATTTACGGTTGTACGAACACAGTATTTGTGGTTGTACTTGTACAATATTCGTGGTTATGTAATTCATTCAGTTCATTTTATCATATCACGTCCAACAAGGAAATAACCGTTTATTTAAAGAAGTGATCCCAGAGAAGGATACTTCTCTGTTTACCCGCTTGTGAGTTCTTGTTTTCGAATTACAATACAAAGCGTCGGATCTGCACACACAACCTCATTAACATACGAGGATACCAAACGAGGGGAAAATGGTGAATATTCGCTTTCTTCTCTGCTTTACTGAAACCTTACTTTTGACCAATTGAACCACCTGAACTCCGGTTACCAAATAACATAAGAAATGGTATTCAGTGTATATTTTTTGTTCTATGACTACATAAATAACTTTATTCGCACATTAATTTGATCATGATTGAAGTGTTTCATTCAGGATGTCAAATAACTCCTACAACAAGCGTGCTTCAAAATATCAGTATTGTAAAGGTACATTCACTTGAGGTACTTGTAAAATTATTTATCATCTACCCCCAGAATGTTTCCAGTGTGACAGTATTCGCTTAGGCGGGGAAGTATACTTATGGGATCAAAACAAGCACAGGGACACAGCGGGCTGTAAAAGTATATTTCTGCCTCAGAGACTTCTCCCAGCACTTCACTTGATTGTAAAATATAGATGCGGGAATAAAAAACACGCACATTTCAAATTTAGCCTTCTTTACTCACTTGCCTTCTGATAAGCACGCATAAAGCACTGACTGACTACTAGGCCGTAATACGAAAGCCCATGCATCACATAGCGCGTGGCAGATTATGCTGACGCCATCACAATTGTTTTTCTTTTGTTAGGGTATTAGATGTAAAAAAGGCCAAGGATAGAAAACTTAAATTTCTAACTTTTAATGGGATTTTCTCCCCTGATCTCGTGGAGAGACGGGGTTACAGTAAATGCTTGTTTTCTGCCTCCGTGCCATTGGTTTGTTGAATGAGTTCCAATAGTTGTGTATTTTGTTAGAACAACGGACATTCAAATCCTAATTTAAGTAAAAAATCACCATGCTCTTTCACAAGCTAAATTTAGGTAAATAATCATGAGCTTTCTTTCACGACATCTGGTAACGGCTGGCTTTACATATCTCCCAAGTTTGAGAAACTGGCAGTACTTCCAGTATTGCTTGGAATTTTATGGGGAAAACATTCTAAGTGAATGGTTTAGCCGATGCCACTTAGGGAGAAAAACAATGCGAGTGTCGAGGCAGCGTTTTTTAATGCTCGTAAAACAGAGAGCTCTATTTGCCTCAGAGGCGTCTGATTGCTGCCGGTGACCGGCTGCGCATGCCACTAAGTGACAACTTCCCGAACTTTTAACTCACGTCAGTGCTTTATTGCCACCTGAACTTGAGTCGAAGACTGTGAGGGGTACTTAAACAACGAGCCAATGAATTGAAGAAATATGTGTACTGGTGTGTCATTTGCTGGGTATTAGCGACTAGATGTAGTGAATCTTCCGCCCTACACTTTTGTTGTAATGACCATGAAGTTTGCGTGCAATTTAAGCGTATTTATATTTACGCCCAGTGTGAGGGCACAGTTTGCAGCCGTTAGGTTCTTTCAGGGAATAAGCTCAGATTCTTACTCAACCAATATTTATAGAGGTAATGAATGAACAAATCATATCATTATACATTAGTAATCTTACGATTTAGAAAAACCTACGATTAACAATGAATGAAATTTAATGCACCAATAACCTTAACGTAAACTTACGGAACGGCTTGCTTATGGCAATTCAGACCGATCAGGAAGGAACGAAAGAAATGGAACCATATTCAGCCCGCCAAAATTGCACAAGACTAAGCTTTTAACTAACTAACGATCTACCCATCAATCTCGCTGTGTTTATGCATCTACATATCTATGCTTCTATGCTCCCATGTATTATACCTGTGCTGCACTTATGCATCTATGCCCCTATGCATCTATGTACCTGTGTTGAAATAACACGGGTATAAGGCGCAGTTAAATAGGTATTAAATTAAGTTATCAATGTTTCCAACGTTTCCCATTATGCAGCATTTTTTAGTCTCTCCCCGATTGCGTTGCAGAAGGATAGAACAATAAAAGTTCAAAACGGGGACGACTGACTAAAATCTAAATGAGGGAAGAAAAAGAATTTGCATGGCAAAAAGGGGATTCATTTACTGAAATACCGGTAGAAAAGGGTGATGTTGGAAAATTCAAGGTGATATATTTTATGATATATTAAATTCTTCATAAATTCAAATTTAGACTTGAATTTTCTTGATTCAGGTATAATTTGCTACCCAAAATGAATCCTGATTATAAGAAGTATCTGAAGTCTCATATGCCAGTCAAACTTGAAAAGGAGTGGACGTTTCAACAATCAATCTCCGCAAATTTTTTCTAGATGGTAGAATGGAGTACGACCTCTCTAATATCAATGGCAAGACTTTGAAACTTCATTGACTTGGAGTGAAAGAAGTTCGTAAACACCTGGATCACTAAAATGTCACAGGAAGGAAAAACCAAATCTCAGGACTGAAAACCAGATTGATGATCAATAAATCCCAAGTGTGCGGAGAGTTGCAGTCAGAGTCTGAGTTAGAAGGGAGATTGTTAGGAAATCATGAACAAGACGAGAGCCACAGCTTGCCGTAGGAGGCAGGTTTCTAATCTATTTACAATTCATTTTTCAGTTTCCAAGTAGGTTTATTATGTAATAAATCATGAAATCTTTCATTCTGAATTTTCATCGGTCTTCTTTTAAACTACAAAACCTTTACAAGAGGATAAATAGAAAGAGCTAAGAATATCTGTATTCTGAATGTTTCTTTCTTAAAACTAGAGGACGCCAATTTGAGAGATGAAAAATGAGCATAAATATTTAGTTCCACTCAATTCTATTCATCTGATTTCAAGTGGCGACGAATCGTGAAAGTGTTTCTTAACCTCATGTATGAAAACTCAAAATGCGCTCGTCATATTCAACGAGAAACCAGCGTCAAAACTAAAAGAAAAACTTAAGGTGCCAGTTTGCTGTTTTATTTACCTCTTTTTATCCCTTTTCCTATGTATGTCTCAATCTTATGTATTGATAGAAGTAATAAGCGCGCTTGACCATTTAGGACGATGTAAATGACTCACAGCAGACAATAAGATTATGTCCAGCCTACACACTTTTTTCAACGATTTTATTGGTACTTCAGTGATTTCACAGAAAAGATATGGAATGAAATGTATCCCTACTTTTTATTATTTATTTCATTATGTATAGAATATTTTGCCTACTAGCATTTATTCAATGATTTCTTTAATGACAAGTTCTTTTCTCCCTCTCAAAATATACGTACATTCTTGGTTACAAATGCATGATTTTCTGTATGCTGTTCTTCCATTATTATTAATTAGTACTTGTAAATAACATAATTAATTGAATGCAAGAATGCCCCTAGTCCTCCCCATGAATGAAATGCTTAAAAGGTTTTCAAAGGCAGTCGTGAGGAGGATAATGAACACACACAGAAAATCTAACATATGTTATTGTAATGATCACAGACTGGGAAACGAGAGCAATCTACCACATTTTGGCAGATGAACCACAAATACATCATACTCTATTAATCAGATTAATTGCATTGCTAACAGCTGAATAGTCCGGTGCACACAAACAATTGAATCAATGAAACGTTCACATCAAAATACGAGAATTTACCCCATCTCAAAATTCCTCTACCTTAACATAATATACTTCCCACTGGGACTGGGAATTTAACACTGGTGATGAGGATGTGACAATTCACACTCGCAAATAACATAGCAAACAATACCCGTTATTTTCCTTCCCTTTGCTTGATGTCACACAATTAAACATTCCCTCAACGTACACGGTAAAGTGCACGTGTAAAATCTACTGCCACTCATCGGCGTGATAATTTTAATTTAATTGCCCCTTAATCAACTAACCCTTATCCTACCACCCATTTCCTAGGAGTAAAACCTTCCCCCCTCACATTGCAATAGATGACCTTGTCATAGCCAGAGCCAGGCTTCCTTGCGTAGCTATGTTTTATATGAGCATTCTTGCATTTTTTTCTTTGTTTCTTACACTTGTTGCTATAGGGTAGTCGCTCCTTCCATCGTGGTGCTCAAGTTTGTTTGGGTTTTTGCCCGCTGATCTCAGCAGTTCGTGGTCCTCACGCCTCTCGGTTTATGGCTTGTTTATTTTTGTGGGTAGACGGCACTCTATCGCTCCACACTCGGTACATCGTACGATACATACACCTGGTACTTCGTACGAAACATACAAACCTATGTATGTATCATCACATCACTATGTTTCATTTTCATACATTCACTTCATTATTTTTCTTATATTTCATCCAATTTCTCCCCTGTATGAAAATAGTAGCATGGAACTGCAAAATGAGTGATACTCTTGCTTCTCCAAGAGGGAATTTCGTGTCCCTATGACTTTCATTTGCACTGTATATACAACTCCTATAATTACATATACAATTCCTTTATACAACTCTTGCTAAATTACACTTCGCGCTCTTAGTTTCTGGACTTGATTTAATCAAATAAATGGCGTATATTCAGCGTTCAATATTCTTACAAGATTTGAGAGATAGTTTTGTTTGGAAATTCCTTGAGAGGAAGAAACTTGTTTCATCGCTCTCGCTGCACTCTGTGGTGCTCAAAACGAACAACTGAAAGCCGATGTCAATATTTTTTATTCTCCCTTAATTTCTCTGGGCGGGAATCTTCGAATTACAATTCATAGGCTACAATTCAGTTCATCAGTTATCGTGTTACCAAACAATTTAACTCTAAATTTACTATCGCATTCGCAGCAACAGACGAAAATATTGAAATTGGCTCCTTATCTCCCGTAAATGTTTTTTGATAATTGAACGCAGTCAGAACTAAAATAAGTTAATGCTGGAATATTTTCCTTCTTCGCACAAATGAGGCGACTAAAATTAACAAGTCCTGATATGCATGTTCTTGCATTTTTAATGGTAGGAGGAATTACCTTAAAGTACCGTTCGACAGTATCATCAAATATCAACAATTGTAATATCAACACATTGTATCAACATACGATAGTGCATCAAAACTTTACCCAGCTCTTCACTCGCAGCATTTCCATACACTGTTTACTAATACGTTATTCACCAATCATTAAAGAAAGCACATCATGGTTTCTAAATTTCCTAGATATTCTGGCTTACATTCAATACGTGCAGCATGTGCGTACATACATACATGTACCTTCGAAAAACTTAAACCCAAACAATGGCAGACGTTGAAAGTATGGCCAGAAGCCCTCCGTGTTTCCAATGCATTTAGATTAGCCGCCATGCATATCAATTGGAATTCACGGCCAATACACTGATGCGATTTCACCGAGTTCTGTTTTTGTCTCGATCCATTAAACGTTAACTGGTTTGGGCGATGGTCTAGGCTGGTGCATTTGATTGGGTGTTTTGCTACAGCGGTGGTTCTGATGACCAGTTACATTACCTAGTCTTAATTGGCTAATGTTTTTGCAAAATTTATATTGCTTTTGGATATCAGTAGGATAACAAAATCTACTCTGGAAATGATGACCATAATCACCGTAGAATGAGCAGTACCCAAATTTCCTATGCCTCCTCCCGGCAATATTTTCCAAAATCATGCTAAGTAATAATGACATTCTTCTACGAGTGGCATTGGCTGGCAAACACTGTTTATGGTATTCTATACTATGTCAGATCGTTAGTTGACAGGTCTCCAACAATCCTGCAGGAATTCAGGCCATATACATGTATGTGTGTCCTATAATATTATAGTTTCCGACTAAGTGGAACGAGGACTAGCTGGAAGCTTTCGCTGACTCGGTCGTATGATGGTCGATCGGGGTCAGGACCTTGTCACGAGGAGACAACATTTCAGTCATCTCCGAAACCCTGATTCAAAGGCGGACTATACTCATTCGAAGTGTAGTCGTCGGCCTGTCAGGCTCTCCTTAACTCTTCATCCCTTAATCCCTTAATTCTCCTCAATTGCCATTACAAGTCAATCAGCCACGTCGTTCCACTTGGCTTAGCTTTCCTGTATTGTTCTACGAGTCTACTGCATCATCTTTATAATAAACGATTGGAAACGTCCCAACTCGTTCTTCCCTGCTATAGTTGCGAGGAGGATCCTAATATATCGGTTCGGTGGTGCGCTACTATAGGCACGAACCACCTCAGGTAGAGATTTACGATTTACAGAATCTCACTGGAAAGAAGCACCCCAACACCTACTGTAAATACTAATATAAACAGACTGACGTCTGTGTTATTTTTCTATTAATAACAATAATGATAGTAACAATTTGTAGAACTTATGTCCGTACAAGCTCGTCCATAATAGCGGCAAGCGATGCATATTTTGAGAATATTATTTCGAAAGATGATTGTGTGCACAAAACATTACTCAAGCGGCATTAGCTTCCAAAGCCTTTTTAAAAAATATTTTATGTTAAAATTAATAGCACTGTCTCTGCTCAAGAGTTGTTAGCAACGATTACTTGCTCATAGAAATTTCCCTCGCGAAAATGACATCTCATTTAAAAAGCGTTCGTCAAACGTTCTTCGCGAGAATGACGTCTCATTAGAAAAGTATTCGTCAACTGTTCCTCGCGAGAACATCACATTTTTAATGAGTTTTCATTCAGTGTTTCTCATGAGAACATCACTTCACATAAGAAGTGTTCATCAAGTGTTCCTGGAAGAACATCACCTCATTTAAGGGCCGGCCAGGGACCCGACGCAGGGTATGAGTGCAATTACACAACTTGGGTCACGAAGAACTTGACGCTCTCGGCACAACTCCTGAGCAGGTGAGGAGACCTGGGGCTCATTCTATAATTAGTTTGACTTTAACAAACTCCAGCAACTAAATCCCAGCATCATGTGATTGAACACGTCATTCGAGCTCTGTGATTTAACAGAACAGTGATCAGCTGTGCTGCTAGACGACTTTTCAAGCATGCCAACTTCAACTCTCAAGAAGAAGTAGCTGTGCTCACATGGTACGATAATTAAAAAAAGAGACTGAAATAAATCTCGAAGAATTAAATTAGTAAATGACAGCGAGCAGAAGCGAAATTGGCTTAGTTTACCGAATGGAAGTGAATACAGAGTACGGTTTGAAAATGCACGCCGAAATATATCCGAACGAGTTGAATTAAGAAAGTGAAGTAAAATTGTGTATTTTTTAAGAACTTTATGAAGTCATATTCAAATTCTTGACATTTGTGAGCACATCAATAAAAGATAATCTACTGTATTTTAGTGTAATTAAAGAGTAACAAAAATTGACTTTTTCTTTTGCAATAAGGCATAACACTGTGTAGTACTGATGTGTTTTAAGGTTTGACCAATAGTATTTTGTTAGTAATTTTACTGTAGTCATGTGATACATCAGTTATACGAGCATCAATCACATATGAAGCTGGTAATATTCATTACTAACCTCTTGAATTTGCGTCCAGAAGTGAAATTTTTTTGAATTATCTAATTATCTTACATATGATAATTTCAAAAAATAATGCGTTAAATGTAATAATAACCAAAAGATGTAGCATAAAATTGGCAAAACATTTGAGAAAAATGGGGTGAATAATATTGGATATGCAAGACACATGGAACACAATGCATGGATACAGTGCTTGATTAGATACATACCATAAAGATACACACCATACCAGTAAAGAACTTTTCGTCGTCCACAATCGTTGCCTGAGTTTCATATCAAATTTGACGGCATTCTGATCGTAGCCAAAAATGATGAAAAGTGAGGGTATTACTATTGCATTTCAATACCAAAACAGAAAAAAATTCTCCAAATGAGTTATTTTGCTAAAAAACAGTATAAAATCTTGTTAAATATTATATTTAGTTCATACTGATGAGCTTAGCGTTCTTTTATAAAAAATGCAGTACTGCTAAGCCATCTCACTAAATATAAAGTTGATTATTAAATTACCTTTCTACCATGTTATCGATGACTGTCTGAAAAATTTAAATTTTTAATCAATTATATCAGAGTGTTATTATATTGAAATGTTTTGGTCGCTAGAAATGCCTCATTTATAATTTCAGAGTCAAAATAAAATGCCCCTCCCCTCACTGAGCTGTGACTGCGACTCTGGCTCATTGTGATTCTCGAATTTCTGATCGCAACTTCAACCCTGAAACTTCGACCCAGAAGTGCATTAATCAGAGGATCCTTCTTATTTCAATTCATTCACTCGAAGATTCAGCTCTTAAACTCACACCCTATTTATTATTTAATTTTGATTTAGTAAATTCTCAACTCCTAGATTCAAAGTTCTCATATGTCATCAGTATGCTTGAGATTCCTTGCGTCACAATCTCTACGGCTTCCTGTCTTGCCTGGAAGCTTCAAGATGAAAATATATCGTGTTTCCCCCATCGTCTCCCACTTCAAACATTTACGATGAATAACGTTTATAGAAGTTATCAATTTCTAAGACTAACCACAGACTGGAGGATATTTAGATCACACAGAAATCTACGTTAAATTCAAAGGCATGTATCTACATTTTATCCTTCAGGAGCAAAATCTATAGCGATAAACTCTCGAAAGCATTTACGTAGGCAAACTGTAGTTTTGAAAGAAGGAATATTGTACTTGTGAAAGTGTATGTCAAAGTCGTACATTTAGAAGAGCATGTAAAAGTAGTACTTGTAAAAGTACATATGAAAGTAGTACATGTAATAGTGCATGTAAAAGTGGCTAAGACTCCACTGTTGTTAACAAGTTCTATCCTGATTTAGACAAATTGAATTTGATACATTTCTTTAATGATTATTTGATATTTCACCTGATCCATGTCATGACTTTCACTCGAAGGTGAATCTATGTTTGCTACTTTCCCTCATGAAAATTGATTTTTGAACGTTAAGCAATATTCCCGAAGTGGGAAATTGAATAATAGCAACGGGGTTGCTTTTGTCCAGTCCTAAAGTAGTCAATTTCAATTTTCTTACTTCTTAACTTTTGGTTTTCGGAAATATCATGAAGACATTTGAACAACATGTATCCACGATGCACGTCCCACATTCACTGATTTCAGTTCACACAAAATTCTAAATATCATACACAAGAATAAAGTGGTGGAAATAATGATAAGACTACATTTTTGCTAATATCTTTACAAATATTGATTGAAACACAATAAATTTTTCACTATAGGTAAGGAATAAAACAAGAAGTAAGTGTACATTCCAATTTTATATTACAGTATAGTTTTAGTACAGTTTTTACATAAATAGTTTTCAGAGAATCAAAATTTGATGGAAATAAAGATAAGACACATTGTAAAAAATTACGTCTATCCGAAATACTTCAGCTTTGACAGCTTAGAATAGAATCAAAATAACACACCAGTGCTTGCCTAGACTGCAAGTAGACATTGTAATATCTTATAATCAGGTTTAAATTGAGAAAAATCTATATTTTACAGCGTGGGCAGGAAAGTTCTCTCATGGAATGTGAAAAATGTCATATAATAGCTCTAAATAGTTAAGTATGCTGCTATAACTCAATTTCGAAGCAGATTAAGAGGTCAAGAACAGTTTTTCGAATTTTTTTGCAAAATGCTGAAGCGTACGGATCAAATAAATCCCCTGGACGTCCACCCATGCTTACTCCAGCCAGTCTGTGCCGAATGTTACGTGAGGCTTCATCTATAGGAAAGAGTTCCAAAAATCTTCAAACGTGTCTAAAGTTGAATGTGACACCCAGAAAAGTTAGGCAAATTCTCAATACTTCAGAAAAAATTTGATTTAGGAAGAGGAAAACTAAACCAGAGCTGAAGAAGACACAAAAGAAACGAGAAGAGTGGGTGAGGGAAAAAGTACAATGAAATGCCAACAATTGGGCAAAAATTGTCTTCTCAGACGAAAAGACGTTCAATTTATAATAGACGGGCTTGACGGTTTTCAATACTATTGTCATGAGTTGGGGAAAGATGAGCAGATCTTCAGCAGAAGGCCATTCGGAGGAAGATCACTGATGATTTGGGGAGCTTTTTCACCAAAAGGTAAGGTGAGTCTGGTACAGATGGAGGGAAAGCAAAATTCAGTGAAGTACACTGAAGTATTGCAAAAAAGTCTTGTGCTATTTTTAGATAATTTTCGACAGAATACTGCCGTGTTTCAGCAAGACAATGCGGCTATCCACACCGCAAACATACAAAGAAAGTGGCTTAATGGTCACAATATCTGCACTTTGAGTTGCCAGCTAAGTCGCCAGATCTAAATCCTATAAAAAATCTACTGGCTAGACAAGTTTACACCGATGGCAGACGATTTGAAAACAAGCAGGAGCTTTGTCGTGTTGTCCAGGAGTGCTGGGGAAAATTTTCCAATAAATTCTTAGGAATTTAGTGATATCCATGAATGATCGATGTCTAGATGTTTTGCAGGAGAAAGAAAATACTTGTAAATACAAGTCATTTTGATTTTTTTGTCAGCAACATTCATAGTTTCTATGGAAATATTATTTAGGGCAGGGTGACTTATAATTATTTCCATCAGATTTTGTAGCTCTGAAGAGTATTTTTGTAATAACTGTAAAAAAACTATACCGTAATATAAAATTTGAACGTACTTACTTCTTGTTTTATTCCTTACCTATGGTCAAAAATTTATTGCATATCAATCAATATTTATAAAGTTATAAGCAAAAACGTAGTGTCATCATTATTTCCACCACTTTAGTCTGTGAACGCATGCGTGCTCTTTTTCACCAAACATACCTTAATATACCAAGAATATTCTTTGGGAACTGATATGCAGTACTGAAATGCTCAGTATGCTAGAAGTAATGTTACGCAGCTTAGAATGGACGTTGAAAGGAACGCCATTACTGTATTTTTAAGAAAACTCATGCATGTATGTATAGTCCGGCGATCTAAAATGAGACTAAAATCAATAATAATCGAACAAGAGCAAAACTGTCGACAAGTTAGGGAGAGTATGCAAAAAAACAGAGTTTACGGAGTCCGAAGTCGTGAAATTTAGTTTAAGAGCTTGACTGTGAAGGACTACTTGGTGAAAGTACAGTGTGTGATTACGTACCGATTTTGTTTCTAAATAGGACAAAATCCAAATCTATCTTAATCTATCTACAAAATATTCTATTCATAGTTTTAGTGACTTAGTTTGTGTATTCCCTAATTGTGCATCGTTGTGTAATACATCGGAGCGTAAAGCGTGACATTGTTTGAAGGCGTGTGTGTGTCGGCAATTTGAAAAGCGTTGAAGCCACTTTCACAATGAAGACTAGGCCCGTCACAATTGAAAACTAGTAATTTTTGAAGCTCATGTGAGTATTGCTATACCTCAGAGCAGATATAAGGAAAATTAATAGTATTTTGAGCACAAATAACCGCATTTTTTAAACCAGGAGTTGAGCAGAAAACTACCTTATGGTGATCAAAATCGTCATTGAGAACATTGCTACTTTCTGAATTCAAAACTGACATTCTCGCTAATCGGTATTTCAATGAAAATTCCATCAACGGCTTATTTATTCTTTCAACTACCTATATATTCTTTGAACTTCTTATTTATCTTTAGAGCCATACTCATGAGAAACATTTGCATATCCAAGCACAATGTTGTGGTATACATACATACATATGTTCCATATAAGTTGCCTGAAGCTCGTGACTGCTCATGCGATATTTTGTTTGATATCCAACGGCTCGTTTTATTGGGCAAATTTCAGCACGTATTACTCAAGAGAATAAGTGCATTCAGAAACACGAAAATTCCTCAGAAATGATGGCCTAGAAGTAAGTTACTTTTCCCAGAAGATCGCTCCATTTTGATATCCCTCCTACTACGCATTTTTGCTGCCAAAACGTTATTGTAAACTTCTAACAAACCTGCCAAATGAAGTTAACTGATGTGTTCTGAGTGTTTATCACCCATACTAGCTGTTACTGGCTTGTGCAGTGGTGGATATTAAGTTCATCAGAACTGTTTAAATTTACCTTAAATATCAGTCAGCCTTTTTTTCCAGCCTTCAATGATCCAACATCACTCGTAAATAATTGCGCTTGCATTCATTGTTTACTCCTAAGGGATGCCAATATATACCACCAGTTGAATTATTTTTTATTAGTTGTTTAGTTACGAACGTATAATATTCGGGTTACGTACATTCACTTAGCGCCCAGTTGTTGCTATGTAATAAATACTGACAGCTTTGTATATTATTGATGGTCGTATAGATAATGTACCAGATCAGTATAGTAAAATTAATAACAAAATACTATTGACTAAACCCTAAAACACATCAGTGCCACACAGTGTTATGCCTTATTGCATTAGAAAAAGTCAGTTTATCTAGCTTCTTAATTGCACTAAAGTACAGCATATTATTGATGATGGCTTCATAAAGTTCCATAAAAATACACAATTTTACTTCACTTTCTTAATTCAACTCATTCGGTTATATTTCGGCGTGCATTTTCAAACCGTACTCTGTATTCACTTCCGTTCGGTAAATTAGGCCAATTTCGCTTCTGCTCGCTGTCATTTACTAATTTAATTCTTCAAGATTTATTTCAGTCCCTTTTTTAATTATCGTACCATTTGAGCACAGCTACTTCTTCTTGAGAGTTGAACTTGGCATGCTTGAGAAGTCGTCTAGCAGCACAGCTGATCACTGTTCTGTTAAATCACAGAGCTCGAATGACGTGTTCAATCACATGATGCTGGGATTTAGTTGCTGGAGTTTGTTAAAGTCAAACTAATTATAGAATGAGCCCCAGGTCTCCTCACCTGCTCAGGAGTTGTGCCGAGAGCGTCAAGTTTTTCGTTACCCAAGTCGATGATACTGCGTCATTTTTGCCGTTATGCAGCTTGATATAACTTTGTGAAACACTGATAACTATTTTGTAATATCTCTTTATTACTTGCAGTTCAAATAGTGTAATCTAAAGATACAACAAGTAAAAATCTACATATATAATCGACGATGTATCGCCATCTATCTATCTCTCTCTATCTTTAGCTCTCTTTCTCTCTCTCTCTCTCTGTATCTGTGTGTGTCCGTCCCATTACTTCGTATCTATTACTGAAGAAAAATTATTGAACTGAAATTAGAACGGGTATACATGTATTATAAGCATTGTATTGTGGCTACCAAAGGCGCCGGATCCCTATAGAATGCTCCATTTTTTCTGACATTAGCTTACTTCTTTTGCACGGCCATGTTATCGGTAAATACGGTGCAGAATGGAAGTTCTGTATATATTCATAAAAAATATTCAGGTTATGATAGTACAACGGGAAACAATAAAATATATATTTTGTTTCATAGATCCTTAATTTTATCACTTTTAAGCAGTGAAATTTCTACGTGTACTCTCTGGGTCATGTTATCGGTAGATATGAAACAGAATGGAAGTTCTGTATATATTAATAAAACATATTTATTTAAAACACCATAATTCGTCGCAAATCATAAATGCATTCATCTTTATAATAATTTCAAATTAGTCAAATCTAATCAAACTTATAATGCAATAATGGATCGAAAAATCCTTTATTTCCTTACTTTTAAACCGTGGAATTTCCACGGGAACTGTCTAGTAGTTCATAGCTCTGATTCAAGTACACTTCAACGATTTGAGTACATGCACTTTTTATGCACGTTCAAACCGTATGACAACTTAATTCTCTTCAGAGTCACTCGTGCTCCATGACAAGACGAAAGAACTAAACTAAATTCCATTCAGGTATTCATGAAATGTACGGGGTGGGGCAAAAGTAGCTTCACACTTTTAAATACTATTACAACAAACCTAATAAAGACAAAAAAGCGGATGTATCAATTGAAAGAGGAAATCTTGGAGTTTTATTTCATATCCGGTATCCGATTAAAGGTTTATATTGTTACTCATAAACTTTTCACTATCATCAATAACCCAAAATGGGAAAATATAGCAAAGAACAGTGAGCAAGAATAGGGAAAGTTATTTCGCACGTAACGGATTCTTAGTTTCAGTGCAGAGGGACTTCACGTTTCCACTGATATGGAAATGTGCTTCATCAGACATGATTAGGTGTGAGGTAAAGGTCTCATCATTTTCCAGATCCATGAATGCACGAGCAAAGTGTCTTCCTCTCCGATAGTATGCTTAATTTAACTCGTGCGTTAAATGAATTTTATATGGATACAGTTGAAAGTCTTTTGTCAGGATGCAGTAGTGATCTCCAAAAAATTCCTAGTTCACTGGAACGTTTCCTAGTCGATGTTCGTGGCTCTTGTTGAATGTTGTTTGCAACACGCTGAATTTCATATGCATTTCGTACTGCTCTTGGTCTACCGCATGGTTCTTTATCAGCTGTTAATCGCTGATTTTCTGAATCTTGAAATCATTGCAATCATGCAGTATCTGGAAGGACTTGTTCGTTGATTGAATGTTGTCATAAAGTCCCTCTGCAGGGCAACTAAAAATCCGTTATACATATGTGAAATAACTTTCCACTGTTCTTGCTCGCTGTTCTTTGCTATATTTTATCATTTTGGGGTTATTGCTAATAGTAAAAAGTTTACGAGTAACAATGTGAACCTTTAATCGGTGTATTAGATACGAAATAAAACTCTGAAATTTCCTCTTTCATTTGATATATAATCCACTTTTTTGCCTTTATTAGGTTTTGTTGTAATAGTATTTAAAAGTGTGAAGTGACTTTTGCCCCACACGTTACAATGGATTTTCAATTTTTCATGCTATCTTAAGACTAGCAGTTATGTTTCTAGCGACTGTTACCGTCCATGTTGTGACATGAGGTAAAATTTGAGCCAATTTAAGGTAAGTCAGTCAATCAGTTTACCTGGTCCTTACCTAAGGAGCAGAGAAAATTTGAGTGCCTAGTTGAGATTCAAACTCTCGAAACCAGACATCTCGTAGCCCAAAAGAAAGAAAGACAGGAACTTTATTACTAATTTCGTATGCAGTACAAATACATTGTATTAGCAATTCATAATGTAAATATCTTAACAGTAGTCATGATGCTCTGAGCTTCATCCCCTTCCTCTGTGCTGCAACTGAAAGTAGAGGCTCGTGATGGTGTTTCGATGAGCGTGATAAAGTCTTAGTCCTATTTCAGGCGTCTGGCATTGCAGGTACTAGCATATTTCTCATCCGATGATCAGGCACAAACAAACCACGGTGACCATGAAAATCAAACCCATCAGATATTATGACTGTGCTAATCAATCATAAACAAAGAGGGCCCACATTCTCCTAATCGGCAGTGATGGCCTCGATGCTTCTCTACTCGTTTTCGATTGCACAACTGAGTACAACTATAATCATAATCCTTATGGAAAGTACTACTAAAACATTTGCAAATTTTAAAAGGCTTAAGCAGATTCAACTTTTGAACTCTTTACGATCTTCTATCAAGTTCATCTGATACTGCTGAAGACAGGAATAATTGCAGCAAGTATCATCATTATTCTAAAAAAATGTTAGTTAAGAATAAAAAGCTGATTCCATGTACCATAGATTTATACAGTTCTGTGTGAAATATTGGTACAAGCAGGAACGTTTATTTTGTTCACTATATATCATAGAATGTCTTTGTTTGAACACTCGACACTCTAGAGCAGCGTTTCTCAAATGATGGCCCGAAGTCCCCAAAGAACCCATAAGCCTACGACAGGAGAACCACGAGCGGACGCCAAGAAACTACGAATACTTAACTTAGTGAAAGGCAGAGGGCCACAAGTGTTAAGTCACTTGGTGGGGAGGAGAAATGGGTCACTAAACGTTGAAAAAGGCTGCTCTAGAACATCAATGACATTACAATGTGTAGTGGTTTAGGGAATGGGTATTTTTCCGTAGTAGTCGTTTTGTGGGGATTCTTCGAGGGTAGTGATACGATCGGCTTCGTAACTTGCAGATTTATTATTGAACACGATCAAAATCAGAGCAGAACTTGAGGCCAAGATAGAGGACCAAAACTGAGAACTTGAAATCGGTAAAACCGAAACTTAAATTCAAACTGAAACCTGTCCGGATAAGGACCAATAAGTAACTCGAAATAAATACAGAATTTAACAAGAAGAATCAGTATTACGAGACAACATTACAAGGCAACTGTTGAGTAAAACACTAAGGCATCGTATCTAATTAGCTAGCAACTAAAGAAATACAAAACGAGATGTCCATAGGCAGCTTCTCCCCGACGCTGTGAAATTTAATCTCCGTATCAAAACGGCTAGTCGATCTTTTAGTATGCCCGTCATAAAATACTCGAACGTAGAGACGTGAGTGATACGAAACTCGCCAGTGATATTTGCTGCCTGATGCAACAGTTATTATTCAAATTATACTACACCACAACTTCTTCAAACACAATCTAAATCATTCGAATGAAACGTAACCACACTGAAATGAGATTTGGCAATAGAATTTAGCTGTCAATTAACTCACTGTTTCACAAAAGGAAATCTTCGTTAGAACTGTTGCTTAAGGCTATACAAAGGAAAATCGTAATAATGCATTTTGAATTACAGACTGAGCGGTAAACTCAAATCTCAACAGTACGAATACTGCAGACACTAAGTAAATTATTTACCGCATTGTTGAATGATGTACGACGAGAAATCCGTCGAATTAGTGAAAAACAATCACCGGAATTAAACGAACAGCTAAGCCTACAGAGCGATTTCTAGGCCAAACTAAAATGACAAGTTTAAGGAATATCTGGTAAGTAAGTGAAACGCAAAACTCCCTAACACATTGTCAATAGAAAACTTATTCGTCAGAGAGACAGAAAGCGCGAATAGAATTGTTGTTCACTAGGTAACGGTTGCGACGGAACTGACGGGCACTTAGCCTATAGGCTCATGGTTGACTATGATCTTTTATAAACGAGTTACAATTTGAAGTCACGACTACGATTAAATTTTTCACTTTAAAATATCAATTGCAGGTGGCGTAGAATAAGTATAAAGTTTCTAAATTTAATCTTACTAAAAAATCTTACTAAATTTAATTATATTTTATAGAAAAATAATCACAATATTTTAGCGGCTGCACAGGAGTACCCCCACCAGAAGCGGAGCGTCAAAAAAGCCTAGAATGATAACTAGTCTTACGCAAATACTGCTAAATTCGAAATCCACCTTGTCCGTCAGTACTCCTAAGGAACCAGAAGTGAGATATTCGTACGAACATGAACACGATGGTAACTAATGAGACAATGCTGTTGACAAAAGGTGTAGCTTAACCTAACTCAGTTTAAACTTAGAGCGATCTCTGATTTAACGAGCCACTCCTGATAAGACGTTAGTGCGTCATCGTCAGCTGGCGCAGATGCAAGATTATACAAATATTGATTGGAATAGAAAATGTAAACAAATTAAGTACAGAGTGAGCGAGACATATAGTAGGGGACAACAATCTTATGGTGGCCTTTGATATACTCATCTGCCGTAATATACTAAAGGGAGAATGCAAATTGTTGTCGCTACGGATGATCATATTATGTAAGTATTCATTGCGAATAGAAGCAGATACAACTAACGAGTGACTTGAAATGCAGTAAGTAACTTTCTGTCATAAAAAAATGCATCGTTTGTAGGTTAGGCAAGTTCTTAAGAGAATGGGATAAACGTACGTCGAAAAACGAAAGGCTTTGTCGAAAAGCGGAGTCAACAGCATTACATGAGCTGCCTGAGAGTAAGTGAAAAGCGAATGCTCTGAACAAAGAAAGACAGAGTGAGTTGGAAAGTAGGCAAGAGTTTGTTTTAGGTCTCTAAAAGGGAGATCGGCTGCTTCAATCTAAGTTAATTCTTTAGCTACGATGCGATTATGCACAACTTAGTAGGAACGATATCAATATTTATGAACATTAGCATCAATGTTAAGGATAACTTGAGCATACCCGTGCGGGGACGGACCTCGTGAGATTAATGAGAAAGAGTGCGGTCGTTAGAATCAGTTGCTTTTATGGCAGGAAATTCGATACAGTTAGCGCTCCCCACGTATTCGAGAAATATAAACTGAACCGCATGAACGACATTTGCCAGGTTCCTTCTTCGGAACGAGGATGGTGTGGAGTCTCAGGGTAGCTCGAGTACTGGATGATACCAGTATTAATAAAGAATGAAGTGCAACTTTAATTGCCTTCAGTTTAATATCAACGAACGTTTCAGTTTTAAAATGCATGATTAATTTATTTCATCGATAAATGAGGCTGATTCCTTTCTGAAGGGTTTCAAATTTTTACGCAGCAGTAAGTCTCAAAAGTTTACAGCGTAAGGCTGCACGTGTGATATAAACATGCGCCATTAGTATGATCAAATGAAATAATCATTATCAGATGTCATGATCATTATCAAAAAATGTAGTCATAATGAGTCAGGTTATGAAATTCGTGAAGCGAAATTAAATATGAGCAATAAGGGAACTAGGAATAAGGAATGAGAGGAAAAATAAATATAGCTCAATATACAGAAGGGTAAATAGAGCCGCAGGGAAAATGCACGGAAAGTAAACACGAACACAGCACGGTAAAAAAATGTTTACGATTAATTTACTTCCTTAACGTTCGCTGGAAGCCTGGTGGAGTTTGTTGTGGAGTCTGATCAGAGGCCGGCAGAGGCTAATAGAAGCCAGTCTGACTGAGGCTGAGCTGGAGCGGTGGTCTTGTAGGGCGGATGTGCCTTCGAAGGAGTTCCTTGATCGTTCTATGGCTTTCAACCGTTGGCTGGGGAAGGTCGAGTTTCACAGTAGAATATTCTTCGATACAGTTATTGTTTTTCGTTGGGGCAGTATATTCTTAACTGGGCTGCTTTTCGAGCTGGATATGAATGTTTTGAAGGAGGGTATTTCTTCAGAGGTCACTACTTCAGAGTCGATTAGACTGAACACCTTTAGGGAACGTGTTATTTTTCCGTAGTAATTATTTCGTGGTTGATGTTCTTCGAAAGAAGTGACACAGTCGACTTCGTTGCTTGCAGATTTATAATTGGACACGATCAAACTCAGAGCAGAAGTTAAGGCCAAGATCGAAGATCGAAATTGAGAACTTTCAATCCGTAAACCGAGACCCGTCAGACCACTACGCTCTTCTATAAACGATGAGAGTTACAATTAGAAATCACGACCAAGATTAAATTTAGATTTAAAAAACAATCACAAGTGGCGTGAAATAACTATAAATATTTACTCTAAAATATTACTAAGTTTAATATTATTTAATACTAAAATAATCACGATAATTTAGCGGCCCTACACACCATATCTAAATATGTGCTAACAAATCTACCACTATACGATAAATTGCACAAAAAGGAATCATCTTACATCAGTTAGGATTTTTTATAAATATATCGAAAAAAATCAATTTCATTATTTAGCACTATGAATAAAATATTTTGAGTAGAAGTACGGAGCCACAATAGATAATCCGTTGTTACGGACATGAATTCTGAAAAAGTCAGGCGAACCAACTATTTAAAAATTTAAAATTGTGTTCAACCGGTGGTTTTGTCAGAACATTGGTTTAAGAGACCTCTATTTAATTCTGGTTGAAGAACTGAATGATAACGTTTGAGATTAACGTTGTACAATGTCACAGTCTTTCAAAACACCGAATTCTTCTCGAAAAAATTCTCGACCCAGAGCTTTTGGCACGCCAGTAGCCCGAGTAGGCACTGGTAAAGATACGCTAACAATTCCAGCCTCACCTGCGATGAAGAAGATGGGATTTGGAACAGGTAAATAAAGTATGGTAATGTGTACAAGCATCTTATGTTTGCGTGTATATATTTATATGTAGACTCAGGTTTAAAACCGACTGAGGGTATGATAGACGTATATTTCCGAGTCTCTACAGACGTATAAGAAAGGCCTTATTAATACATAATTATGCAATTTACGTTAAAAAATAAAAACTTCTTATCCTTTATTAGGAACTGTAGTAGGGAGTAGAAAATGTTTGAAACAAATGTAAGTTTGATATCATGTTCTGTATACAACAAGAATGATTTTATGTGAACAATGAATATACAATTGTATCAGCTTTGCTGTGTTGGCAATACTGTTCATATGCTAAAGGCAATTCAATATCTTTGTTTATAATATAATTATATGAATATCAATATAATATATAAATATTTGTAGGCTGTAATCTCACTTATGTCTAGCTTAAGTTTCAACCTGTTTATTTTGATCATATGAATTTTAATAAATTAAACTATCTTTTGAATAACAAGTCTAGCTACTTATATCTAAATTCTCTAATGTGTTTCTTATCCTAAACTTAGACATATTTCATTCAATAATATAGTACTGATTATCACTATGATGATGATAAATAATTTGATTTAAAATTTTGAGTGGTGAAGTAGAAAAAGTAAAAACTTTGATGTTCACAAACATAATAAAAAAAGTTATAGCATTTTAGTGTAATATTTAGAAAAGCATGGGGTAACTTAGGTAAATTTGTCTTAAAAACATAAAGCTTACTTTAATTTTGAATTTAGTTATGAAGTTTGTCAAAAAATAAATTTAATATACACTTATTTTGTGAGAGCTTTTACAAAGCACATTTATTTAAGCTTTAAAATACATTCACTTAAGCATGTGCATTCTTAAGTGAGCTATGGTTTTGAATATAAAACTTAATATGCATAATTCTAACCCATATGCAAACCTGTATTTTAATGTTTATGCTCTTATATGCATAATATGAAAGTACTGCCTTAAATCTTGTTGATCTATAACTTTGTTGAAAATTTTATCTTCATTCTGATCAAAATTAGACTGAAAACTGTAGTACAGTTAATTGATGGAAGTTTCTGTATAAACTTTTTTTTTTAAATATCAAAATATCAGACTAGTCAAAGCAACAATAAAAATTTGACGATACAGAGTATTCACTTCTGTCTATTCTATTATACTTCAAAGTATCAATGTACATTAAATGTGTTTATTACATCAGATTAATTTTTTCACTTCTGAATAATGTTTAATACAGCTACTTTTAATTCTACTGCAGGAGTTACAGTCTTCTTATACGAAAGATACTCTCCTAACCGTGGAAAATTTGGTTCTCCCTGGGCTGTGAAGAAAGTAAACAGGTGTGTTGATTCAAATGAGACAATATTTTACATGCATCTTTACAAGTTGAGATTTATTTGTTTAAGAGTGAAAAAAATCATTTAGTAACAAATAATGTTTGTATGTTTTACAAGTAGAGTATTGCTATTAAATTTTATGGATCTGATTGGTAGGAATTGAATGATGGGTTGATCCAAAACCATTAGTGCCCTCATGCTGGTCCAGCATGTTGGGCAGCAACTAAAGTTCTTCACTCTAGTCTGTCTTGGGCCTGCTTCTGAATGGTGTTGCAGGTGTGTTGTTCCACCCAGTAGAGGTGATTTCCTCTGTTTTTGTAACAAGGTTTTTTCCAGCTAAAAAAATCCATTTTCTAGGGTACTTAAATCTCACAGCCAAGCTTGATTTAGTAGTTAATATACAAAATGAGTTTGAGAGTGCATTAATATGTACTAAATTAATTGTAAAAAACTTTTTGCATGCCAATTACTCAAAACTTGTTTTTTGGCATCTCTGCCCTTGTGCCATGCAATGCCTCACATAATTTTTGAAAAAGAGCACTTAAGAGCTTCTGATGTCAATTTGTTAATATGCAATTTGAAATAATTGTAAGTTTTTTGTTTTCAACTGTTGAAAATATGAAACATCTGTAAAATATATAAATTGTGCTATTACTTGGTATTATATTTTTTCACATTGATAGCTGGAGTAAGATCCAAGATGAGTTTTATTTAGAGAGAACTTTAAATCTATTATATATTGGGTTTGGAAGTACAAATTTTTTGAAGGAAAATGATGTAATAAAACTTAAAGAAAGTTTCATGTAACGAAAGAGGTAAGCTTTGGCTTGTCAGTGAAGAATTCCATTCTGAGTAACTTTTGTTTAAAGGTGGTGTTAAGCTGTTACTGTCTTGGAGCTGTACCAATGATTAATTCTCAGAAATAATAAATAATGAAATTCTCAGCCTGATATATAATACTATATTGCATGACAATGTTACCATAAATACTGAAGGATTATCAGTAGCTTAAAACTCTGATGAGAAAACCAGTTTCACTCTTTGATTTATTGAATGGTGGGTTGTGTCTTTTTGTTAAAAAAATTACTAGCAATGAGGGCACTTTTAGCACATATGGTTATGAAGAGGGCAAACGACATCATGAAGATGCTGAATCAACTACTGAAGAGTAATTTCAATAAGTAATATCAAGCATTTGATAGTGGTATTTATGTCATGAGATTTATGATATATGCATAGGTTTTTATATTTCGGGGTGATGTGTAAAATGTATGTATCGACAAACTGTATGTATTGACAGCTAAGTTAGAGGTGTGGGACTACAGGACGCTGTTGGTACAGCTGCGTAAACAAACACTTAGATGGTCAGCAAAGCACGAGAAATATGCTGAGCTCCACAAGACGATAAGCACAACAGAGTGGTTGAGTTAGGAGCTTGAGACTCTATGAAAGAAATTAGAAATGAATAACAAAAAAAAGGGTAAGCTTGTATAAGAAGGCTATGAAGCGAGAGAAGAGGGGGACTTGGGAACTAGATCTCATCGACGATGCAGGGTGTTGGGAACACACATCTAAGTCTAGGCCCCTAGGGCATATGGGAAATAAGGGGGGCACTTTGATAAGAGGGAAAATTAGCGGCTTCTTTCAGGTGTTATATCACGAGTGTTAACATTGTAACCCATTATCAACAGCGAATCTCCAGCATAAGGGCAAGTTAATATTATTATTGTCTATGTGATCGAGAGTAGCGGCAGGGTAAACTTTGTAATTTGATTTGAACGCCATTAATTTAACTTAATTGCTCCGTGTGATCATTTAATTACTCAGCTATCAGGTGTGTGATTGATCTGTAATGGTCCACTATTCAAATAGGATATCATGTGTGGTTCATATGCCAAAATGTGGTAGATGACTCACAGCTCCCATTTCGTGAATTTTAGAATACCATGTATTAAATTCTCTGAGTGTATCATTACCCTCATCTTGCCATTGAAAAGAAGTACTGGGAATATCTTTTAACATATCATGTATTCAGAGGATTAGAGTCCCTCTAGTGCGGTTATGTGTGTGTGTTGTTACATTAAATTAATTGTTAATTACAAGTATTAATTGAAGTATGGTAGTAGGACAGCATGCAGAAGACCCATGCATTGAACCAGGATTATGTAAATGATGAGAGAGAAAAGAACGCATCAACAATCAATCATCATGCAATTGACAGTAGGCAGATAAACTTTTACCTTTTATATGCATTAAATCAATCACTAATAAATAAATTAGACATGTCATTATATGCGCCCGAAGCAATAACGCGTACCGCCACATTTATTTTTCCTTGTTAGGAGATTTTCTAATGCAAAAATTCAAATGAAGAAAGCAATTTTTGAAAGGTGTTTGTTTATACAAGATAAAACTCACATGACATATATGCATAGAATAACTCTTAAAAATATATCATAGCTCTAGGCAATATTTTCAGATGCAATGGAGTAGAATGTTGCAAAAAGGAATGAGCCAATTGTTGGGTTACTACCAAAGTCCCAAGTCTTCTAAAGTTGTCATCAATCATGCACAGGCACTTCAGTCATGCACATCCACTTTAATCATGCACATGCAAGAACAGGAGTAAACAAAAATAGGAGGATGGATAACAGTCTTAATCTTGGTCATTAACTTTTATGTAATAATCATCTGCCACATATTACACAATTAAAAACTCTTGGTTTGTGTTAATTTTATGACTATTGCTACATGATAGTTATATGATTTGTGCATGTAAATACGACTCATAATGTGCAATAATTATACAACTCGCATGCAATTATCATTTGATTCACTATGTTCAATTATTACTTGCTTTACTGTGCACAATTATTACTTTACTCTGGGGTCATAACAAGTACAAGACTTGTTTATAATTACTTCTTGATTCAAGGGACACAAAAAGTTCATGACTTGTAGAAAACATCTGATGTGTGGTCAAATGAGCAATATGACTTGTATGCACAAGTTATATGACTTGTAGTACACGAGTTATATGACTTGTGGTACACAAAAATTACATTACTTCTGGTCACAGTAACTATGTACTCATATGACTTGTGGTACTTGTTCATTGCTAAGTGTGTAGTGCAAAATAATAACTCTTGAGTTACATAGGTATATTACATAACTTGTAGAATGCAATAACTGTGACTTTCGGTTCTCAATAATGATAAGGCTCATGGCCAAAATTGGTTACAGTACCTGTGAGAAATAATATTTGTATGACCAGTAGCACACAATAAGTGTGTGCTTATTGTACTCAATAAAATAAAATGTTCATGCTTAACACCAGTGCATTTGTTTCACATAAACAACTACTTATTTGTTTGAGGTTGTTTTCATGTTCAATAACAATATTATTGCACTTGTTTCTCTTCTCACACATTGTATCAGCATTGCGTTTCAATTTGACACTACCAGGTGATGGTTAATTTTAAGATAAGGGATATGAAAGTTAACCTCTTGTCTCTGAATTAACCGCTGTATGTATGAAACTTAAACACTTCAATCAATGTTAATTTTGCTGAGTGGTCCACAGAATATTACTCGTCATTTGTGATTTTATCATATGAACATATAACTTTTTCTTGCAGCAAGTTGCCTCTTGCTGCACATGGCTCAGAAAAAGATGGGGATTCAGGCAGTCCTATAGTGAAGAGAACGCAGACCATTGAAGAAATGTGCAACGGTAGACTGGCAGCTGAAGCAAAGCTGCTCCGTAGCTTCAACCATCCCAACATTATTGGCTTCAGAGACTACACAACTGCTGCTGATGGAACCAAGGTGGGGAAAAGAAGAAAGCTGGAAATATAAAGTACAATTTTATACCTTGTGTTACATTAGATTTTTTGAAGTAGATAATATAAGTATGTTCTAAGTTCTAATATAGCAACAGTAGTTTTAATAGCAGGAATCATATCAATGTACCAACTTTTACTCTAGCAATAAAAATACTAATGCAAGAATCCTAATGTATATTACACAGTGTATCTCCTTCTCTTCATCTGTGTGGGTCTGTCCCATTTCTTCCAATCCATTACTGAAGAAAAATTATTGAACTAAAATCAGAATGGGTATGCATGTATTACAAGCATTGTATTGTGGATACCAAAGGCACTGGATCGCTATAAAATGCGCCATTTTTCCCATTAAAGGCCATGTTATCGGTAGATAAGATACAGAGTGAAATTTCTTCAATCTACCGACTAAATGGAGGGTTATACTGAAAATGAGCTTCAACATTAATGAATGTTCATTAATGCACCAACATGCATTACTGAACATTCATTGATGTTGAAGCTCATTTTCCAGGTTTCGGTCCATTGTCATAGGCGATCGATGTCTGATTGATCAGCTATTGTTTCTTTGTGACAAAGTTCCACGTCATGGTTAAATTTGTCGATTTGATTGATGATTCTGACATCAAGGTCGTTGATATAGGTGATAATGATGAAGAACAGTGGGCATAAAACGTTCCCTAGGCGGACTTATGTTACATACGTTAAATCATTTCGATTGTAAACAATCACTCCTTGAATGCTACCAGTGAGCCAGTTTCGTATCCAACGAGAGTAGCTGCATTGTCTTCCATGCGCTTCCACTTCGGCCATCAGGCTGTTTCTGGGGAACTTTGTCGAAGGTTTTTTGAAAGTTGACGTATACAAGGTCTATTGTTTTTGTACTTTCTTATACGCGATTGACTCCTCCAAAAAAAGTCGTGAATGCTTGTCAGACAGCTACTTTTTTCCTTGAATCCATGGTGAGTGTTAAGAATCAGGTTTTGGGCTTGAATGTGTTTTGTTATACGGACTTGAAGTAATCTTCCTATTGTTTTATAAATGACATGTTAGACTCACTGAGCGATAGTTATTCGGTGCTTGTTTGTTCCTTTTTTTGAGAATAGGAGTGACATTTGTCTGCTTTCAATTCTCCTGAACAATCCTTGTTTCAAGCGGTCGATTGAAGATATTTGTCAAGGGCTCGCTTTGGCTGTTTCTTTGAGTATTAGGGAATAAAACCTTTAGGTTGGTGATTTTTATGGGCTTAGAAGACTGCTATTTTTTGCCGTGTCAACTGTGAATAAGCCTTCTATCGTGATTTCATGGGAATTGAAGTCGTGAGGGTGTGATTTTTCAATTAAGTCTTGGTGAGGAGACACTGAAATGAAATCTCCATCTCTCTCTCATTGTATTGTGGATACCAAAGGCGCTGGATCGCTATAAAATACTCAGTTATATCAATTATTAGCTTTTATTTCATGCACGCTTATGTTATTGGTAGATTAGATACAGAATGGAAGTTCTGTATATAATGATGAAAAAATATTCATGTGTAAAACTGAAAAATGTATCATCGATCCTTAATTTTATCATTTTTAAACCAAGGAATTTCAACGGATACTATCTGGGTCATGTTATCGGTAGATAAGATGAAAAAAGGAAGTTCGAAATGAAATTAATGAAAAGTATTAATTTAAAACAATAATTCGTTGTAAATCTTTAATGCATTCATCTACATATATAATAGACAATGTATCTCCATCTCTCTCTCTCTCTCTATCTGTGTGTGTGTGTCCCATTACTTCCTATCTATTACTGAAGAAAAATTATTGAACTGAGATCAGAATGGGTTTGCATGTATTACAAGCATTGTATTGTGGATACCAAAGGCACCGGATCCCTGTAAATTATCCATTTTTCCGTTTATAGCTTTTTTCTTCCACAACCACGTTATCGGTAGATACGATTCAGAATCTAAGTTATGTATATATTAATGAAAAAATATTCAGAATTGGATAGTACTACAGGTATAGCTAAAAAATGTATTTCATTTCATAGATCTTCAATTTTATCACTTTTAAACCAAAAAATTCCAACGGGTACCATCTGGGTCATGTTATCGGTAGATAAGATACAGAATGGAAGTTCTGTATATATTTATGAAAAGTATTGATTTAAAACAATAATTCATCGTAAATGTTTAATACATTCATCTTTATAATAATTTCAAATTAGTCAAATCTAAATCTTGGAATTTTCACGGGAACTGTCTAGTGTATTAAGAATTTTGACATTACTCATGTTCGTTTGTGAATTGAGCCATCAGGGTCGATGGCTTGTTCAATGTTATCTTTCTTGAGTCGTCTGACGTTTATATACATATTTCTAGAAGTTCTTCGGGTTAGTTTTTCCTTGTGCTTCAATTGTAATTTCTTGTTATATTATGACTGTGAGAAGTAACAACGTGACTTAGTTGAGCAATGTTGTGCAGTGCCTTGCTATGGAGTCGGGAGAAACAGACCTTTACTCCATCATTGAGGACTTGGTGGATGCCGAAGAAACCGACCCTCTCCCTGCTGCTGCTATAACCAGGGTAAGTGTTGGCTGACTGCTGTATTGTAGTCAGTTACAGACTGCATCATGTTTTCTGGCAATTTCATCAGCTTTTTCATTCAGGTGCACAAAGACTGAATTCTTCCATAAGAAGTTTTTCAGAACTGAAGAGAGTTGCTTTCAACTCGAATATAGGATGAACTTGTATTATATGTACTCTAACTAATTGAATAATTCTTTAGGCTCAAATTAGGTGCTCCTGACAGAATTGAAAGTGTACTGTGAGAGGTTGATTAATATGTGCATTCAGGAAAATTTAGTATGCAATGAAAGTTCGTTGTGTGCCTGCACTGCAAGTTAGTGATACGCCTGCACTGCAAGTTAGTGGCATTCCTGTACTGCAAGTTAGTGGTATGCATGCCTGCATTGCAAGTTAGTGGTATGCATTCCTGTACTGCAAGTTAGTGGTATGCATTCCTGTACTGCAAGTTAGTGGTATGCATTCCTGTACTGCAAGTTAGTGGTATGCATTCCTGTACTGCAAGTTAGTGGTATGCATTCCTGTACTGCAAGTTAGTGGCATTCCTGTACTGCAAGTTAGTGGCATTCCTGTACTGCAAGTTAGTGGCATTCCTGTCCTGCAAGTTAGTGGCATTCCTGTACTGCAAGTTAGTGGCATGCCTGCACTGCACGTCAGTGGCATGCCTGCACTGCACGTCAGTGGCATGCCTGCACTGCACGTCAGTGGCATGCCTGCACTGCACGTCAGTGGCATGCCTGCACTGCACGTCAGTGGCATGCCTGTACTGCAAGTCAGTGGTATGCCTGTACTGCAAGTCAGTGGCATGCCTGTACTGCAAGTCAGTGGCATGCCTGTACTGCAAGTCAGTGGCATGCCTGTACTGCAAGTCAGTGGCATTCCTGTACTGCAAGTTAGTGGCATTCCTGTACTGCAAGTTAGTGGCATTCCTGTACTGCAAGTTAGTGGCATTCCTGTACTGCAAGTTAGTGGCATTCCTGTACTGCAAGTTAGTGGCATTCCTGTACTGCAAGTTAGTGGCATTCCTGTACTGCAAGTTAGTGGCATCCCTGCACTGCAAGTTAGTGGCATACCTGCACTGCACGTCAGTGGCATGCCTGTACTGCAAGTCAGTGGCATGCCTGTACTGCAAGTTAGTGGTATGCATGCCTGCATTGCAAGTTAGTGGTATGCATTCCTGTACTGCAAGTTAGTGGTATGCATTCCTGTACTGCAAGTTAGTGGTATGCATTCCTGTACTGCAAGTTAGTGGTATGCATTCCTGTACTGCAAGTTAGTGGTATGCATTCCTGTACTGCAAGTTAGTGGTATGCATTCCTGTACTGCAAGTTAGTGGCATGCCTGCGCTGCAAGTTAGTGGCATGCCTGCGCTGCAAGTTAGTGGCATGCCTGCACTGCAAGTTAGTGGCATGCCTGCACTGCAAGTTAGTGGCATGTCTGCACTGCAAGTCAGTGGTATGCCTGCATTGCAAGTCAGTGACATGCCTGCACTGCAAGTCAGTGGCATGCCTGCACTGCAAGTCAGTGGCATGCCTGCACTGCAAGTTACTGGTATGTCTGCTGTACAGCAAAATTGTGTACATGTATTGTATGTTTATTGTTTTTAAGTCCTACGTGTCAGTAGCGTATATATTATGCAAGTTAACTGTCTTACTATACGTCGTAGCTGGTCGTGAGAGTTTATCTAGCATGACTAATTTATCCTCATCAATAACCTACTGAGTGATGAATTGCGACGTAAGAGTATTATGAACTTCTTCAGTCCTTTTGCATTCAATTTTCCTTTCTAGTTTCTTTTGCTTTGCAATCCAGCATTGTAAGATATCTCCAGCATCTTTAAGTGGGCTACCTTTACTGGACCGACTAGTAATGAGTAACTCATTTGAGACTATTTAAGAACTAGATGGTTCCCGTGGAAATTCCACGATTTAGATTTAGCTAATTTGAAATTATGATTGTGAAGATGAATGCATTAAAGATTTACAATGAATTATTGTGTTTTAAATGAATAATCTTTATTTATTTCATTCAGGACTTCCTTTCTGCCTCTTATCTACCGATAACATAGCCTATTTGTATAGTAACCGTTAAAATTCTTTGGTTTAAAAGTGATAAAAAATGGATCTATGAAATAAAATACATTATTCAATTTTACCTGTGAAAATTTTCCATCAATATATACAGAACTTCCATTCTGTATCTGATCTACTGATAACATGGGCGTATAAGAAATAAAAGCTGATAACAGGAAAAAATTTGGTATTTTATAGTGATCCGGCGCCTTTGGTATCCACAATACATACAAAGCTCATAATACATGCATACCCATTCTGATTTCAGTTCAATAATTTTTTTTCAGTAATAGATAGGAAGTAATGGGACAGACACACACACACAAGATACACTGTGTATTATATATGTAGATAAAGTAACCGCATGAAATTACCTAAGTGAAGTAAAAGAGCAATATTTTATTTGAAGTATACATTATTTATAATTTATAGTTTGGAAAACCAGTACATACCGTGGGGAGCAAAATAATACAACACGTTGATTAAATCGCCAGATTGCACATTTATAGACTACCTACAATTACGAAAATTGGAGTATATATAAACAATAGTATAAAAAGACATTTATAGTACTTCACTACCAGCCTTCTACAAGTTTCGGACGTAATCTTATTCCATTCTTCAATGCAAATTTCTTAGAGTTCAGTGATGTTATTGGGACCTCTCTTCTGAATCTTGAGTTTCAATTCCCACCACAAGTTTTCGACCGGATTCGTGTCCGTGGATTGACTTGGCCATTCTAAAGTGTCATCCTCAACCATTCCTTGGTCTCGTTTGCAGTATGCCTTGGATCGTTGTCTTCTTGGAATTTCCATCCACGTTTCAATTTTAATAAACGAGCTGAAGGTAGGAATTGCTCTTCCCATATTTGACGATATTTCCTGCCATTCATGGTTCATTCAATGATGTGGAGTTTACTTACCCCTGGTGAGCTGAAACATCCCCACGCCATGATTGAACCACCTCCAAACTTAACAGTGGGTATGCACTTTGGTTTATGTTCGTCGTTTTGTTGCCTCCAAACATGGTTTGTTCTGTTTCTCCCAAATAGTTCAATTTTGGTTTCATCTGACCACAGTATTACGTTCCAAAACGCTGTTGGCTTGTTCAAATGGTCGTTGGCATACTTCAACCTGGCCTTGACGTGACGTTTCTGGAGAAGAGGTGTCCTGTTGAGGGTTGCGGGAGCGAAGACCTTCAAGGCGTAGTACCCTGCTGATCGCGCGTTTGCTGGCTTCGTTCCCGGATGCCTTGAGATCATCCTTCAATTCTTTACGAGTAGTTTAAGGCCTCTGCACTACTGTTCGGACCAATTTTCCAGCAGCACGGTCGCTAATCTTCCGTAGAGGGCCAGTTCGAGGCTTGCTGAGAGTCGTATTCCGGCATTTCCACTTACGTATTATGGTTTCAGCCGAGGCTATAGGAACACACAGTTGTGAACTTATCTTCCTGTATCCCAAACCTTCATTATGGTGCTCCACAATACGTTCGCGAAGATCCTGGCTGATGTCCTTATTCTTACCCATGCTTAAGACCTTTTAGAACGAGAGCTGCTGTACCAATAACACATTATTGGAGATGAATGTTTACGAAAATTCAGTTGCCAAGTAGTAGAATGTATTAGAACACTCTGAAATAATCCTACAATAATTTTCATGTATAATATCGAGAAAAAAGTCGGGTATTATAAACTTTTGTTCACGTATTTTTTATACATGTTCCTATGTATTTTTTTCTATTAAATATTTGTGGGTTTTAGATATATTATTGAACTTTTTATACTACTGTGTATATATAGTCCAATTTTCGTAATTGTACGTGGTCCGAATGTGCAATCTGGCGATTTAATCAACGTGTTGTATTATTTTGCCCCTCACTGTATGTGTTTACAAATATTGAGAAATTGATGTAAAATATATTATCTTAGTTCGTAATGAATGGTATGAAGAATAGCATTTTCAAATTATTAATATTGTACATCATCCATTGCTTTAGCAAGAAGTTTGTTACGTTTAAGTTCTTATAATTCAAATACTTGTTTAATATCCGTTGCTTTGGCAAGATGTTTCTTGCCGTTGGATTCAAATGATTGCAAAACCTGTACATCATTGTTTGCTTCGTCAGGTTTGCTGCCTTAGAGTTCAAATAACTCAGACTTCTAAACATCCTTTGCTCTGGCAGGTTTGTCAAGATGTGTCGAGTGCTCTGCGCTACCTGCACGAAGAGCAGCGACTTGTACACGGCGACATAAAAAGTGCCAACCTACTCGTCAAGGGCGACTTCAAGCAAGTCAAACTCTGCGACTTTGGTGTCAGCCTGAAAATTGATCAGAAGGTAATGTTCTTTTGATCGTCAACTTCGTTCAATTTTATGAATAATAATCATAGATTTGGCTGTTTGCACTTGTAGTGCGAGTTAAGTCTCTGCATCAGGAAAATCACAGTAGGAATTACAGGAATTTTGCTTTGTTGTTAATTTAATGGTGAGTAGTTGAAGTTGGAAGAAAGAGTTGGGTCGAAAGTGGGAGCTACTAGGCATACTCTGCTCGCCTGTGCTTAGTTCTCATGAATTAATCTTGACCGTCACGATTTTAAGAGAAATAATTGTTATTGTCGCCAGCAAAGACTGAAAACAGGAATTTCGACTTTTCAACCCAGTAAGTACTGAAACTCTTCGTATTAATTATACTTCAATAAATGAAGCATCATTTAATAATTTATTCATTTTCGTAAGTATGTCTTTTATTTATTTTGTTTTTGTGAAAAAAAGGTTCAGAGTGACCTCAGGAATCATTCAAAGTCTAATATCATTTTTTAAAGTAAAATTGTATAATCACGACATCAATACCAAAAAAATGTACCGTATATGACAGCATACAAGACGCGATGACGAAGACTGCAAATAAAATGAAGTACTGAGCGTAAGCTGTGTTAGTGAGCGTCAGAGAGATTAGCCTAGGCCTATGGACGGTCTCGAACTTTACCTGCGATGATACGACGCTGGGCGATTTTTTGGGGAAAAATTGCGTCCTATATGCCGTCAGATACGATAATTCAAACATTTCTCTCAAATTTTGTCTGCAAACTACATTGTTAGGGACCAAACTTCTTGAGGCAGCCACAGTTAAATCACCGTACCTGTGGCTCTGGGACTTGATGCCTCGATTCAGGTACTTGGAGACTTGGGGCTACATGGCTACAGTAAATCTGTCGACGCAGGTTAGCATGTACCGCTGGTCTTGTGACGGTGGTAGGGGTCCCACAAAATCGACGTGCACTATTTGGAACCTTTCATTCGGAATCGGCATGGTGCCAGGCGCACTCCTGACGTGTCGTGTCGTGTGATCTTGCTAGCCTGGCATGGAATGCATTTTTGTGTCCACTTGCGCACGTCTTTGTTGATGTTAGGCCAGACGACTCTCTGTCTGAGCAGCTCCCTCGTTGCTCGTATCCCTGGGTGGTTGATGTCATGGAATTGTGCGAACATCGCTCTTCTGCAGGCTTCAGGAATGTATGGCTTAGTCTGCCCTGTTTAAACGCTCAGCCCAACCAGAGCCCATGCCCCTCCACCACTAATCCTTATTATCAATGTAAAACCAACACTTAACTACTTATAGAGACCACCCACAAGAACAAACCCCCACCACTCAGCACATGTGCGCAGAGCGCTCATTTCTATTCCCCTCCTAGTATCCCTTTCCGTTTCACCCCTATACTCTCTACCCAGCGCTGCAGAAGTCAACACCTTCACCAAGACTCCTCGTCGGCTTCTCCAAGTTCTCGACTCAACATTCTCCATCGCACTCATTACCAAGCCCATTCATTACGCCCGTGCTCACACACTGGTGGTTAAGATATTACAGGAGGCTCACATCGTAGTGAGACCGAATTACTTTACCTTGGTGCTTTTTAATATATGTATCGAAACTCATACCTGTGTCATTTATCCTGTTGGATCACTCCACAGTTCCTTATCCCCTCAGACACTCACTCCGAGTAAGACGAGATAAAAAGAGATATTCTGTTCCGAGTCTAGAAAAGATATTCATTGTTAGCTCGGAGCTAAGAGAAGTCTGAGGGTTGGGACTGAACAGTTATAGAGATCACTATAACTGGTAACCCTAGAATGACCCAACAGGTGCGCGATGGCGGAGAGAGAAGTGCGTCTTCCCTCTTTTGGAGGAGACATGAAGACGCGGCTCCTGCAGTGCGAAGCTTTCCTAGCACAGGTCAACGAGCTTACTGATAGAGTAAAGTACGGAGCCCTGCTAGGGGCGCTGCCTACGCATGTTGTGGCAGCAGTGCAAGAAGTACGGCTGAACCCACCAGCAGAGAATAAGTTCGAAATTCTGCATACCGCACTACAAGAAAAATTTGTGCATCATGACGAAGAAGCAAACTTTAAAAAAATTACGTCGATGTAGTTAGGGGATCGAGCTCCATCGGAATCACTACATAGATGCATCGTTTAAACAAGAGTAGGCACGCCAAACTCCCATTGTTTGTGGTACGATCAATGCACCTTGCAAAATTACAACATGATAGCCAAACACTCATAGAAGCAGTATCGAGGGGGAAAACGGATGAAGAATATGGAAGAATAGCAGACCAAGTATTAGCCCGACAAAAAACTAGCAGAGCAACCAAAACCGAGCCTCTTTCCGTACAAGTGGTGCCGCAAAATATGGAGAATGAGGCTTTGCGGACGGAGCTGGAGGAAATGAAAAAGGAAATGGCAGAAATGAAAGACCTGATAAAAGGATTGTACAACGATAGAAGGCCGGCAGGGGTTCTTGAACGAGGAATAAGTAGTCAAAGTACGTTAACAGAAAATCATTACCGCAACGCAAACTCTACTGAAACCAGTAACACAGGACAAATCTGCTACTCCCACCAGAACTTTGGGGAGAGAGCATGGAAATGCTCTCCTCCGTGCACATATTTCACGGGAAACGCCAATCGCGGAAGGTTCTAAACGCCCGATCTTTTGCGAAGAGAACAACGGGCGGCTTGCTGTACTTCAAGGACCCGGTATTGAATACGAGATATCTGATCGACACGGGATCTGCAGTGTGTATAGTTCCACCGAAGAAGAGTCAACCGACGCAGAAGGATTCATTTGACCTTTTAGCTGCCAATAACACGGCCATCGCAACTTACGGAACTCTCAACCCTAATGTGTGGTTGTCACGGAAAGTTCTGGTCAATTGGGATTTCGTCGTCGCCGATGTTAAAGAACTCATCATAGGACTGGATTTTTTTAAGGAACTACAAATTGAATGTGAATACTCACAGCACAAGGCTGTATAATCGAAAACGCAGGTTGTTAATCCCGTGTGAGCACACTGGAACTACCAGTTCCTGCGTTACACACATTCAGCAGACTCCCTCCGATTTCCCAACATCCTCATCAGAGAGTTTCCAGAGATTTTAGCATCAGAGAAACAAAACAATCGCAACGTTAAAGAAAAAACCGAACATCATATAGAGACGGTCGGACTCCCGGTGTACACAAGAGCAAAGAAGCTGTCGCCAGAACTACAAGCTGCTCGTGAAGAATTCAACGAGATGATGCGTCAAGGCATCGTCCGACCATCGAAGAGTGCCTGGGTTTTCCCCATACACATGGTGCCGAAAACTTCAGAGCCGGGAACTTGGAGGATTTGTAGAGACTACAGGCGCACAGATAACACTGTTAAGGCAGTGTTATCAAGCCGGACCGATACCCTGTACCACACTGCCAAAATTTTCACTAAAGTTACACAAGAAAACTATCTTCTCGAAAGTAGACCTTGTTCGGGCTTATCATCAAATTCCAGTGAAAGAAGAAGACATCTCAAAAACGGCTGTTATAACTTCTTTCGGATTATTTGGATATACTGGCATGCCTTTCGGATTACGCAACGCCACACAAACTTTCCAACGCTACATGGATCACATCACTAGAGAAATGGATTTCGTCACCTGTTACGTGGTCGACATATTATTAGTTTCAACATCAGAACAAGAACACAAAAAGCATGTGAGACAACTCTTTGCATGCTTGAGGGAAGAAAGATTGCAAGTACATCCGGCGAAATGCATTCTGGGCGTACCAGAACTAGACTTTCTTACCAACAGAAAATCAGCAGCAGGGATAGCAACATTACCTTAAAAGATAAAGACGCTTCTCAACTTTCCTAAACCGGCAAATGCAAAAAAGCTGCGCGAATTTCTGAGAATAGTCAATTACAACAACAGATTCATCCCGAAAGCAGCGGAGAAAATGCAAGGATTTACAAACCGCATGAAAGCATACACAAAAAATTCAAAGAAGATTATCAAATGGACAACAGAAAATACAGCGGAATTCGAAAAATTAAAGGAAATTTCGCAGCTAACAAGATTTGTGCACCCGGCGCCCAATGGCAACACTGTGTTAACGACAGACGCGTCCACAGGAGCCGTGGGCACCGTGCTGCAGCAGGAAACCGACGGAGAGCTATCGCCCGTAGCGTTCTTCTTAAAAAAACTAAACCACACTCAACGGCGGTATAACACTTACGACAGAGAACTGCTGGCAATTGTCTTAGCTGTGAAACACCGAGCATTTCCTGGAAGGGCGGAAATTTAGAATTAAAACTGACCATAAACCCTTGACAGCAGCACTCCAGAAGACGTCCGAGTGCAGCTCGGCCAGGGTAGCTCGACAACTTTCATATCTTTCACAGTTCGATTGTGCAGTGCAACACATCAGCGGGGCCGACAATCCCACCGCCGATGTGTTATCCCGAATGGTGGCTACAATCAGCACTAGTGAGCCGCAAATTGATTTCAGAAAAATTATTCGTGCCCAAATAGACGATATGGAACTAGAGGAAATACTAAAACCAGGGTCAGCGACTTTGCTCCAACTTCAGCCACGGCCGACGGAGTTTGACAAGGCCCCATTGTGGTGTAACGTTTAAGTGTGATTGGATAGTCGTGTAATTTCAGACTGTGGTTTTAGCCGATTGAGGCTTACGTCTAGTTGACGTTTGTTTTTGTTTTGTTACCCTGAAGGGGAACTGGTGCTAGGTGCGGCGGTGTGGGATATCATGTGTATTTGGGTGTTGGAGGGGGGGGCCGAGTATTTTTGTTTTCGAGCTTGGGAAAGCTCTGTGTGGTATAGGTCGAGTTTCGTGTGGAAATGTAAGGTGTAGGTATCGTTGTGGGTGCATGTTTTCAACGTTATTCCAGATTCTCTTTGCGTGTTCGTGTATAAGAGTATTGATGGAGGGTAGTTTAGTTTGGCGGTGTAATTGGGCTGACGTGTTGAAGTCGTGCCATTCTGCGTTTGTGATGAATCATGTGGCTTTGTTTTGCACACGTTGTAGTTTTGAAATGGAGGTTGGCGATAATGTGGAGTGGGATGACTGGGTAGATGAGGGCTGATCGTACGTAGGCAAGGTAAAGCTTTCGTTTTGTTTCCGGATGTATGTGTTTGAAACGGTATAGACGGGAGAGATTGTTTTGTGCTATTGTTGTTCTCTGTGTGATGTGTGAGGTGTATCCCTGGCTGCTGAGGTAGAGACCCAAAACTTTACCTGATTCATGGCATCGATGAGAGGGGAATACCGTCTACGTGCACTTCTTGTTTCTTGCGGCGGCTGATGGCTGTAAGTTTGAACTTGTTTGCGTTCGTTTGTATCTTCCATTTCTTTTCATAGGCATTGATCTGGGCTATTGTTCTTGTTGTTAGGCGCGCTGCCACGTTATGGGAGTTGCGGCCGAATGTGATTTGTGCTATAATATATCGTCAGCGAATGCAATATAGTCGTTGTTGGGTATGGGTGAGGGGAGGTCATGTGTATAAAAGTTGTGTAGTGCTGGGGAGAGAACTGCTCCTTGTGACACCTCTGATTTTACGGGAAGGGTTGCCCTGTGTAGTTTATGATCCTGATTGCTGCGGTGCGGTCTGAAAGGAAGTCTGTAAGAATTTTTGTGAAAAGTGGGTCAATCTCTAGTTGCGATAATTTGAATTTTAAGCCTGTATGTCAGACTTTGTCGAATGCTTTATATACGTCTCGTAGGATACCGTCTATTTTATTCCGTTGAGTTAGGTGGATGTGCAGCGTCTCATGTAGAGTGGCAAGAGTAGTGTGTGTTCCTCTTCCGTGTCGGAAGCCGTGTTCTTTTGTTGTGTATAGTGAGGTGGTCTGTGAGTCTGTCGGTGAGGATTTTGTCGAGGAGTTTTCCGTGGGAGTCGAGTAGTGATATTGGACGGTAGTTTTTTACCTCGTGTTGTGAGGTGGGCGATTTAGGGAGAAAAATCATGATGGTGTGTTTTGATTTGATAGGGAAATATCCTGCGAAGATTGTGTTGTTCTATATGTATAGTAGGTAGTGGAGCATGTTGGGAGGAAGTTGTTTCAGGTGGTGCGTCGTGATTTTTGTGTGTCCTGGAGCTTTTTGCAAAAATGTTCGTAGTGCTTGTTGGAATTCTTGGAGTGTGATGGCTGGGAATTGGGGGTTGTTTAGACGGGTGATGTCTCGTGGTTTTAAGCGTGGTGTGATGTCCGTCATCTGTGTTTCAACGTCATGATCATGATTTTCGTCGAATTTGTTCTCGGGATCGTCGACGCCTGAGTAGATGTTTGACCATTGTGTTCTGAATAGGGGTTCTTTGTCCCTCGGGGAGTGGTATTAGGTGCCGTTGGTGTGTTTTGTTTAGTGTTGTTGCTTGACATGCGCTTAATGGACGACCAAAATTGTTTGGGATTATCATTTATTTTCATGTTCGTGATTGGTGGTTCCATGTTGTACTGTATATGCGTTTGTACGTTTGTTTTATTTGATGTTTGAGGTTTACGAGTTCGTGGTACAAGCAAGGTGAATGTCCGTGTCTTCTGAGGTGGTTGCAGATGTGATGGTATCTTGTTTAGAGCAGGAGTGTTTCTTGAGTTGGTTTGGTTCTTGGTATTGTTCTGTGAGTGATGGTTGAGATTGCTTGGTTGGAGGCTGCAGTGATGTGACTCTCCCAGTTGGACAGGTGGTTATCGATCTCTTCTAGAGTCGGTTGGGGGTCTTGTGGCACCATGTGTGTGGTGAGGAGGCTTTTGTATTGTGTCCTGTTCGCGTTGTGGAAGGATGGGCGTGGGCGGATGGGGATTTGGATGGGGTTTGCAGTGATGGTTGCTATTATGGGGGTGTGGTCTGATGGGGTAAGCGGGCCTGGTTGTAGTCTTATGTTGTGGAATGTTTGGCTGTTTGTCAGTATTCTGTCGGGGCTGGTGGTAGAGTTATGAGTGAGCAAGGTGGGAAAGTTTAGTCTGTTTGTTATTTATGAGTGAGTGTATTTTCTTCCTTTCATGTTTTTGTAGGTGTAGCCAAGTGTAAGGTGCTGTGCGTTCATATCTGCTAGAAGGTAGTTAGGGTTTTTCTGTCTGAGTAGTGTGTGCATGTCGATGTAGTTGATGTAATTGGTGCGTGGTGGGAGGTAAGTTGTGCCTATGGTGATGGGGCCTTGCGGAGTGTCGACTGTGACTCCTAGCATGTCTGAGTGGAAATTATCGTGTGGTTTAAATGGGATGTCTTTTCTGATTGTTATGGCTGTGCCTACGTGTTGTTCATTAGCTGTGTTTGCAGCGTATGTGTTATAGTTCCATATTTTGATGGGGGCGTTATCTCATTGGCAGTGAGCGTCACAGTACAGTAAAGACTAATATGAGCGCTTGCAAATTAGCGGAATGTCAACGTCATGGAATTGTGCTACGTCTCAGTGACGTACATGCAAGTCAACCAATCATGGCCCACAAGTGGCCCTATTGGCTCGCAAGTCAGGCCAACGGTCACTTTGTCAAATTTATGCTGATTTCAAAGCAATTAAAAACAATGGGAAACATCTTGAAACAATGGTCTAATGCTGGTGTGTCGCATTCGCTACTACATAAATACATATAATTTAGATAAGAATTACGAGATGTAATAAAGTGCAAAAATAGAATTAAACAAACAATGTACAGGAGCATAAAAAATTATTAGAATATCTTATTTTTCTCTTTAATTTGATTGTAGCTCCGCTTCTACCATTGAAATTCCATTTTCATACTCACAATGATATATACTATTGAATAAGATACTCTGGGATACTCAGTTCATACATAATAGAAGGTGCAGAAATAACTTCATCAGTCTTGATATTCGCCATGAGAATACGATAAATTAAAGCCAAAAAATTGTAATTTTCATATTAGAGAGAAGTGTATAATTTTCTAGATCGAGTATCACAGAAAGGAGTTTATCCAACAAGTTGAATTATGTCATTTTTCTATTATTTTTCTTTCAATTACGTAATAGAAAAGTCATACGTACTTGTTCCATAAATGTTATTATTATTATAAGTGAGGTTCATGAATACAATATTAGACGGGCTTGTTAATTTTGACATCGAACCTCCCAGGCCCACTTCGTTGTTCTAGTGTTAAATTGGTTTAAACGTCACAAATAATCGTTGATCACGTGGCCGAGTGAGTAGAGTATTGGGAATACGGATAGGATTTTTTAGCTGTGGAGGTTCGAACCCAGCCTTGAGAGTTTTGTTTTGTGTCATATCGGCATTTATCGCCCCCGCCCCTCGAAAAAATTGACCCATCAACTCCTAGTCTAATTCCACGTCATGGATGACATCACCGCCTGAAATCCGTCGTTTGGGGGTCATTGCCAACCCCTCCGTGTGCTCTTACTTTTCTTTACTGTACTGTTGTGAGCGTTGAGTAGTATTATGTGTGGGTCGTACTGTCGGTAGATGTTGCATATTTTGTTGTTTTGCCAGTTTTGGACGTAATGTTGGTTGATGGTGAGGGATTTTATGTAACTATGTGTATCCAATATGTTGCGTGTTTTGGTCTTTTGTGCGTCAGGTGTTTAGGCGAGTGCGGGATTTCGTCGAAATCTTATTGCGGAATGGCATAGATTGGGAGTTGATTTAGATGTACAGTATTTTATTCACAGGGATGTTTCGAAACTTCGTTGGGGTCTCCTTTTCCTATTTCGACCTTGATTTTTTTTTTTGAGTTCAGTGATGATCCACTCGTTAATGAGGTGTGTTGGGATCGGCGGCTGTTGTGTTACGCTTTTGACAAGTGTGGCGTCGAGTTCGCAGGTGTCAGGGGTGGGGTGTTTATCGGGAGGTGAGCAGGCTTTCTTCCTTTTCTTTGTGGTTTTCTTCTTTAGGCGTGTTTCCCATGGTTGCTCAGGTTCGGTGTTGTCTGAGTTTTGGTCCTGCGTGTCGTTCGTTTCGGTTGATGATTGTTCCGATTCCGATTTCATGTCGTGGTGCGTGGGGATTGTTCTAGTGTTTGTATTAGGGGTAGCAAGGGATGCAGTTTCGGGGTTGGGGTGGGGTTGATGAAGAGGTTGAACATATTTTGAGAATCCCTGTCGGGGAATGAGGTGTCTATGTTGAAGTTCCTTTTCAGAGATTTTGATGGGATTGACCCGTAGTTTTCTGTTTTGGCCAGGCTAGCGATGTGTGCTTCGATTACCAGGGCAGCGAGTTTGATGTGAGTGTTGCTTGAGAGTGTGAGGGCAGGTGTTGGTTGGTTCGTTTGTTGGATGGTAGTTTTTGCCATGTCTAGGTATGTGCGGTTGTTTTTCTCAGTCTCGTGATTTTTTTGGTGTATAACCTGTTTCCTGTATGGGAGGTTGCTGCGAGAGTGCGATGTTGTTGGTTGCAATTTAGGCATTTTTTCGTAGGTTAGTTGCATTGTTGGTGTGATGCGCATTCGGAGCAGCTGGGTGTTGTGGAGGTACATTGGTAAGTGGCGTGATCTTCAAATTTGTAACACTTGTAGCATATCAGGATGCGAGTTTACTTCTCGAGTTCTATCTGTAAGGGAGTGATTTTGGTGTTGAACATTAGTAAGCCGTTTTGGATGATTTTTTGTGTTATGGATATCTCCGAGAAGGTGATTTTTTTCACATGGGTGTAGCTTTTAATTTTGGTTACTTCGAGTATTTTTGCCCAGGGTTGTTGTGTTTTGATTTCTCTGGTGATAGCTTCCCAATTGAGCTGTCAAGTTGGCGTATGAATATGGTTCTTTTGGCTCGTAGGTCTGGTGGAATGATTGATTTGAGGTTTATTTTTTTAAAAGTTCGGTTGCTTTGTGTGAGGTTATCTTGTCGACAGCGGCTGCTTCGTCAGTTGTGGCGCAGTAGCCTGAGTTGTTTTCTGAAAGTTTTGTTAATGGTACGTCAAGGTCTTTAAATGTTGTTTCGAATATTTTATGTTTTTCGGTTGTTATGTTTGGATTGATTTTACGTAGTTCGATCCTGAATGTAGTGTTTTTGGTATGGTTGTACGTTGGTCTCGTGTTGTGGTTGTTGGTTGAGTGGTTATTAGTGTTGTGTGGTGTTTGGGGGTAGTGTTGTGTTGGTGCGGTGGGGTAGGGGTTCTGCTACGTGGTGGCGTGGGGGTTTTGTGTTTACAGGAGTGGGGAAAATGCTTCTAGCAGTGAGGCCAGCACCCCCTCTCCCCCGCCCTCTCTCGCGGGAGAACATGTTGGTGTGTTAGAGCTCTGTGACTGTGATAGAGAACGTTGTCTTCTCTGATAAGCGGCTTGTGCCCTACTTGTACTCACTCCCCCCTACTATAATGGGGGTTTTCCCATACGGTCAGGCCTTTCAGTACACCAGGCGCTACTACTTCTCAGCAACGTTCTGAAGTGGGAAAAAGGGGTAAAGGTAGAGAAAGAAAGGAAAAGTAGACTGGCAATCGACTCACCCATCTGTTGTTATTACTGTGTTTTAGCACGTTTGTCTGGCTATCGCGGGGCTCTACGTATCGTAGAGGTACGAGTACGGAGGAGGACGTGGGTTAGCACGTGACACGGCCTTGACTTTGAATATCTTTGACTTTGAATATCTTTTTCCAATGTCCAGTCGTGCCTGTGTGTTCTTCCGACTTCGGTAAGTTTGAGGAATATTCCTTCTTTTGTCTTCACGGTGAGATATCGAGCAAGTACGTCCGTACAGGGCAGTGGTCACGGTGAAAATCCTATGTGTGTCGCCGAGAGCTGCAGTCCCGTTATATAGGGCGGTTGGTTGGGCCACAGTACAGTAAAGAATAGTAAGAACAAATGGAGGGGTTGGCAATGAGCACCCAAACGACGGTTTTAAGGCGGTGACGTTATCCATCACGTGAATTCCCGCTGGGCGCTGATTAGTCAATTTTTTTGGGAGGCGGGAAGCCAGATGCCGATATGACACAAAAGAGAAGCTGACGGATGGATTCGAACCTACACCGCTAACGTACTCCGTCATTCACACAAGTCTTAGACCACTCGGCCACGAAGTTCATACCACTATCGAACGTTCAAATCATTTTAGCTCTAGAACAACGAAGTGGGTCTGGGAGGTCAAGTGTCAAAATTAACAAGCACGTCTAGTATTGTATTCATGAACCTCACTTAATAATAACATTTATGGAACAAATACATATTATTTTTCTGTTACGTTGTTTGAAAGAAAAATAATTGAAAAATGACAGAATTTAACTTGATGGACTGAAACTCCTTTCTGTGTTACTCGATCTAGAAAATTATACACTTCTTTGTAATGTGAAAATTATAATTTTTTGGTGTTAATTTATTGTATTCTCATAGCTAATATCAAAACTATTGAAGTTATTTTTGCACCTTCTATTAAGTATGAACTGAGTACACTCAGAGCATCCCAGAGTATCTTATTCAATAGTATCATTGTGAGTATGAAAATGGAATTTCAATGGTACAAGCGGAACCTGCAATCAAATTAAAGAGAAAAATGAGATATTCCTAATAATTTTGTTATGCTCATGTGCATTATTTGTTTGATTCTATCTTTGCACTTTATTACATCTCGTAATTCTTATCTAAATTATATGTATTTTTGTAGTAGCGAATGCGCCGACCAGTATTGGACCATTGTTTCACGATGTTTCCCATTGTTTTTTATTGCTTTGAAATCGGCATAAATTTGACAAAGTGACCGTTGGCCTGACTTGTGAGCTAATAGGGCCACTTGTGTGTTATGATTGGTTGACTTGCATGTACGTCACTGCGACGCCACATCATTTCATGGCGTTACAGTCCCGCTAATTTGCAAGTGCCCCTACTATTCTTTACTGTACTGTGGTACTACTGCCTGAACGTGACCGTTCATTGGTTAATGACAGCTAGCCTCGCGTGGGCTTTACTTCTTGTCATGTTCGCTGATTGGTGGACGATAGCTAGCCTCGTCTGAGCTGTGTTCATATGTAGTGATTCACTACAAGCTCTTCTCCATTTCCTTACCGTGATTATACTCGTATTACACCATCCTGTATCTATTTATTTGTAGTGAATATTTCACGTCTCCCATGATAAGGCGCTTGTATACGCATTGGTTTTTGTGCAATTCCCCAAATTTCTGATCCTTCAATTTATCCCTGGGATATTTCCCTCCGTGCCTAAGTCTTTGGGCTGTGAACGAGCTGTGAGCCTGCACCGCTTTACCCCAATGCATCTCCCCGCTCCTTCTTTCATAAACAAAACTCTGCTTCTGAACTTCCCCAGCTTGCTCCTCTACCTTGTTTTTGTATCGATTGCCATTCCTCACGTTCCCTAAAGTGGCTCGTTCTCTAAGTGGTGACTCTAAACTCGTGACTCTAAAGTGGTATCGACAGCAAAATAACGCGTACCCCCAAACCCCACTTCAGTTTGGTCTCCAAACGTTCTTTTTTTACTTCTGTCTGAAAACACTATTTTTTACACGAAAATGCTATTTTTATTACAATTACTTGGGGACTGGGACTAGAACTTGGGAACTCAAGGACTCTGATGCGTGTTAATTGGTTGTTTGTGCGCAGATGGTTGCACTACCAGGCCAGTCCTACATCGGCACCGAGTGTTGGAGCCCTCCAGAAGCGGTGTTTGGAGTAGCACCCATCACAGACAGGGCAGACATCTTCGCGTTTGGTCTCACTATCTGGTGAGTAGTACGATAGCAGGAGAAGGAAATTCTATATATGACATTGCTCTGGTGAGGAAGACAGTTTGGTTTTAACATGTGTACCAACACGTGCATTTTTTTGGTGGATATATTGGCACACATTGTAGGCAACGTGTTAAGGGAAGTTTGACATCGACAAAAATCTTAGGAGAGCATAATGTTATGGTAGATATCACAATACTTTGCCTCTACATTTTTAGGTGTGTAAGTGGAATGAAAGCATATGTTCTAGTTATGAATTAATAATTTTAACTTCTCATGAATATTATTGTTAAATTGGATAAAGAAATAAAAATTAATTATAAATGTTTCTGTCACTGGAGGTCAATTCAACTTGGAACATTAGCCAAGATTTTTTTGGATAAACTGGCCTAAAACCTGATACAGAAAATTAGTCGCTGTTATGTCTGATTTTAGAATACTTGACGCCGAGTGTTTATTCGATGTGCACCTCGAATGAGTTCTAGTTTATTGACTTACCGCTTTTATGTTACAGGTTTTTATTTTTTCAGATGAAAATGAACCCCATCTATTTTAATTTCACATTTCCTCGCTCGCTTATCTAGTGAAAATTTTACTGTATTAACTTTGGTAGGTGCTTGTGGCTTGTGAATTAATGACTCATAAGTGTCTTCTTTCTTAGTAATAATTGTTTAAATTGGAGCTACAGTGGGCGTTCATTTATAGCCATCGTTCCATGATCGATATAGTTTCATCCAAGTTATTTCTACTATATTACTCAGAGTTTGAGGTGTAAAGAAACTTTCAATATGATAGAATAGGGCGTACTGAAGCTTATTAAATTCTTTATTCTGAATTGACTTACTAAAACTGCGTTACTTCAGCGCCAAACTTACATATGCAAACGTAATTTACACGAGTCATTGGTCATGAATGGTGTCATGAGTATTTTCCTTGTGCAGGGAATGTTTGACGCTGGATTCACCGCACGTGCACGTGCTGTGTAGCGAAGACGATGAAGAAAATGAAAAGTTCCTCACTGAGGAGGAGCAGCAAATTAAAAGCGAGGAGCGTGAGGAAAAGTTCCAGCAACTGATAGGCACTCGCCCTCTCCTTCCAGCAAGCGTGGCTACTCTCGGCTTCGCCTACACTCCCTTCCTGGAAAACTTTTACCACTGTACCAACTCGGAGCCTTCACAGCGACCCAGCGCGTCTCAGCTCGTACAGATTTTTGCTCTTTTAGACATGCCAAGCGACAATCTAGTCTCCGACCTGTCGAATCTTCATTATGAAAGTGAACAAATTTGTACTGAGAAAATTTCAAATAGTTCCTCGAATATTGATGAGTCTCTTGACATTGACAATGCAAGTTTGACCTCGTCTTACTTTACCAATGAGACCCTAGCTCTTGGTTCCAAAAGCTTTGATCAGTCTGAGAAAAATAGCACGTTCGAAGAAGATAAGTCCCACAACGAAAAATCATGTAAAAGCACAGCTGATGAATCGCATTGTCTACCAGAACTTAATCGTTCTTCATCGAGCTCTCTTGATGTGATAAAATTGCTTGCCCAAGAGACTAAAATTAAAGTAGAGAAAAGTCGCGATGTGGAAAATGGAGATGCGGACTCTTCCGGACAGATAAATGAAGTAAACGGGAAAGCCTTCATTAGAGGAGATATTGGACGCAACAGGGCTGCCAAAAGACCACTAGAAGAAAACAACGATCCCGATCTGCGAAAGAAGATTCAAATTTCATCGCTCTAAATTAAAGGTGAGCGCAACAATTGAACAATTGCTTCGTAGGTCGCTGTCTTGATTGGAGAAAAACCGAGCCTATTTCCGTTCTTTTTTCGACTTGTAATAATGAAATCGCTTGTGTTTGTATGTTATATCTGTTCGTACAAGATGAGAATTGAGTCTCTCAGATAGTGATTTTAGTGTAACATACTTTTGGAAAAGGTTTTTGTATGATTTCGGAATTTTATAACAAAGTCATTTAATAAAATTGAGGTTTCTAGCGTATATTCTTGAAGTATTGAGTAGTTTTCATAATCTTCGTTCAGAATTCTTCCTGATCTTCTATTTTAATTATACTGTTTTAAACGTAGCCAACTAGTAATTTCTGAGCGAGATAAAGTTCAGTAATTTCGATATTATCGTGGAACGATGTTGAACAAGCTCCGCAGATAGTCTAAAAGTTGTTGGTGATATTATTGTTGCCCAGTTACTGATGCATGCACGTATAGACCCACGCTCCATTTTGACACACTTGTCAAAAATAATTCGATTCTTGGTTGTCTTGCATGACTTTGATGGTTAAGATCAAGTACAACTTAACGTTGTAGCGTTCTAATATTTTTCTGGATCAGCGGAAAACACGCAAACAGGCAGGCATCAGTATTAGCGCGGTGTATAATTTTCTTTCATTTTATTTCAGTTGAACACTTGTTGGAATCGATAATTTAGGATCAATAAAAAGTCAATGAACATTCTGTCACTACTTCAGCGATAAATCATGAGACAAAATAGGTTTGAATGGAAGCATATGAATACAATGAAGTCACACTTATCCAGTTAGCTTCGTATATTATTGAAGAAACTGATCTTTTGTTACATGGGAAGTTACTCAAGATACAACAAAAGCATAATGAAATGGTTACACAATAGCTCGTAAGACAAACGTTATAGCTTAGGGTCGATAATGTTTCCGAACATCTAATCAGATTATTTATCAATAACTTTCCACTGCTTTCATTTCATCTCTAATTTTAATGAAAATTCAAATTTTAGAATTGAAAAAGAGTGCACTTTTTCAATAGTTGTCATTATAATTCATTTCTAGGATTTTTCATTTTTCGGGTTTAGCTCAATCTCACAATAAAATCTAACTTTAAGCCCTCGTCCATAAGTCCTATAGTGAAGTTTTACTGTCGGTATGTTCATTTGTAGATAGTTTCATTAATATTAATGAAACATAAAATGCTATAAAGCTTGACTTGTGAGATAATTTAAAAGCAGCGAAAAATATTTATAGTGAGCAGTGGAAACGTGCAGTATCTGCATGATCAGGAAATGTTAGTTTGAGCAGAGCACATCAAGCGGATCACCGAATTAATTACTATCAAGGAACAGCTTTTCCAAAGCGAAAAGATAAATATTTTTGCGACCTTATTCCTCTCGTGCAGTCAATAACTAAACTAAAAAGAGAACATTACTGATATCACAGTCGCTAAAAGTTAGCTAATCATAATCATAAGACCTTACCATCTATGGGATTTCATTTTTGAAAACGCGCTAACGTTGTTTCCAGTGTTACACGTCAACACGGCTGATGAAAATATCATTATCGTTATAATCCATTAACTTTTAAAATTGAATAATACTATGCACACTAGATGTAAGCCAACATAAACTAAACTAAAACGTTTTTGAAAATACTTGAATAACCAAATACGTAACCTTTTACAAACATCAACCATTTCAAAATGTTCAAAGCTTTCGGACGTTGAAATTCTAGCTCTAATGTTTCTAAGTAAAATTGAAATTTACATAATAATATTCACTAATAAATTCTGCGCAGAGATATCAAGGCATTGGGTTTAACAAATGAGAGATTCGTGGACGTTATAACAGTAAATTACAAATTACTGTATTTAAAATCCTCGTGATATCACAAGCGCCATGAGTTCACTCTTAAATTTCACGTAGATTTAACCGGCTATCAAACGTATTTTCTGAGCCAAAAATTCCATGTTTTTGGACGAGATTACACGGGGCTCAAGCTACTACTAAAACTGCTTAACAAGGGCTTTAAATTTCTACAGACCCAAAATAATCACGAGCCCACAGCAACCATGAAAATCAGTAGGGTCTTTTCCATCAGATTGATTTAGCTGTTTGGTCAAAGTTTGATTAGCATTTTCGTATAATCAATTTTTTTCAGGCATCTGATTATCCTGCACAATGGTACCGGCAATATTTCGTCATTTGTAAGTGAATATCAAGTTGTATATAAACTAGGCCAATCATAGTTTTTAATGACTTCGAAGTCATTGAGTTTATCATCGAATCAAAATTCCTTCAGATCATTAAAAAGTTACACACCCGAAACAAAATCGAGAAAGACCAACAAAATTCATAGTGATCAAACAAAAGCTCGCTAAATTGACACGTGTGTTACCTCATAATAATAAAGGTTAAAAAGAAAAATTTAAGCTTCTGTAACTTCACAACTAACACCTAAAGATTCTAAATATCTGTGCTGCAAAACCTGTGATTGTTTACTCACGTCACATTTTAAGTGGGTCATGCCCTGATGACACTAAGATGAACAGTATTAGGTCGCATGTCTCCTCTACATGAAATCTTACCTCTACTGGAGACTTAAATGGTCTGGTACGAAGTCCAACTGCTTGAACTGTATGCAGTTAAAGGGACTCACTATGATTTTACACACGATCCAGTTTTCGTACTGCATGTATGAACTCATAGAAATCGCTCTGACTTACAAAGCAAAATTTTTACTTATTTAATGTTGCTGGGGGTAGAAAAATAAAATATATGGTACAATGACCCTAGTCTTTCTCACTAGGTTGAAATAGTAGCCAAATACGTGGAGAAAAACCCGGTTTTCATTTGTCTGAACGTTCTTAACACGGATGCCATACTGACAAGAACATATACATTGACAGATTTTCAGTTCCGAGTCCGTCTCGGATTGACTAAAAACTTTCGAACGATTAGCTAGTTTACTAAAGTAAATACCATGACTCACGGCGAATGTACCTAATGAAACTTATACTACAGATACTACATTTTGGCCGAACTCAAGTTTGTTCCTATTTCAGAATTGCAATTTTAAAAATATACCTTGAAAAAAATTCTAATGGTCCTAGAGAGCTGCGTTAAGACAGCTCGAAGCCAGCATTACTAGTGATGCTGTAGAGAAGCTTCTCCTTAAGAGTGATCGGGTCTCTGTACTCCGGCAGCTTGAGGAGGTTCATGCAGGTAGCTGCGCTGGGCAGCCGCTGGTCACTGCCGGAGGGCTGGATACAGAAAGGTGGATGCAGGTCTTTGAAGCCCAGTAGAGGCGGACGTGAGCAGCTCGTCACAAACTTCAAAAGTTGCCTCCGCTGCTGCTCGTCGAATTGTTCTACCACCTGTTTCAAAATTTGATTACCACGGAGCTACAATTTTGTACAAGGAAATATTATCTCTCGGATTAATGAAGATAATAAATTGCTCTCTCGTTTGAACTTAATGTGGACGTAGAAAAAGAATGAGCTAGTAACGCCTTGTCCATTAGTTGAATGAAGTCGAAAAGGCTTCGTCAGATGCGACACTGTTGGTGACAGCTTGTTCTAAACCTTATTTAGGATGTATAATATTATATCCATTTCTTCTAACTGATGTTTAAATCTGCACATACATCAGTGTACCTCAGAAATCTCCCTTAATGATGGAAAGGAAGACGAGTCTGAGCCAATACCATGATTCATTCATCGTCCAAAAATGACATCTACGGCCTTCATATCAGAAACGCATCCGTTATTCGCTTCCTTGCGCATGAACGCGTCAGAAGTCAAGGCTTTGACATATAACTAGTCTAATTGTATCAGCCTTCATTCCAGTGTTCACGGGAATACCCGTCACTTTCAGTGTGATTCACAGCATCAAACATACATCACTCTCTGTCCAATTTTAATCAGCTGCAGTACTTTTATTTTTACAAATATCTAAGCTACCTCAATGATTCGTGATATACATATACTCGTCTACTACCTCACACAATATCCTCTCATTCTTCACTTAACAAAATAATGTCTTTCCAACCTGGCTTTTTCAACACTTTATTCTAAAATATCTATTCTTCATTCAGCCTCTTTCGAATTCAAGCCTTTGCGTCATCAAAACCCGTAAGAACTCGTACTTTCATTCAATGTTCAATATGCATACGCACGTACTTTATAGTTACACGGTTTATTACCTTATTTTCAATGAATTTCATTGTTTAAAAGGCTTCAATATAAAATGAAGTTTGAACATTTATACAACTCTACTTATTCACCAATTCTTATCCTGTATGATAAAATTTCCTATAAATTTCAACCTCACCAAGGAAACTGGTAAGTACCAACCTGCCAGAAGAGCTTGATGGTTTTATGTTTGGCGTTGTAGTCGCCGCTGTAGTTGGCATTCTTCTTGAGATCAGCAATGTCAACAGGTGTGGCTGAGCCAGAGATCATGGTCTGCAATTCGCGCCAATCGAATAGCTGCAGCCACTCCGCCGACACAACGTCGTGCAGACCTAGGAAACAACGACGGAATGAATACATCGTGGAAGTAGCGATAAATGAATATTTTTCAAATAAAAACGGTTCAAGTTATTTCGACCTGAACATTTTAAGTATAGAGAAACATGGAACGTGTTAACAAAAACATTAGTTTAAAGAAAAGTTTTTGAAATAAAACATTACAACTTTTAAGAGCAGACACGAGAAATTGCAGATTTCCATTACTTAATAATTCGAAATAATTTACATATGAACTAGATTATTTACACTACCAAAGCATGGGACTTAAGTAGTAACCCAAGAATGGGCAGACAGCTCGTTTCTAATACCTCATTCTATTCTTTTCAC